>JARQOD010000005.1:502670615-502700496 GCA_033576555.1 Oophaga sylvatica
AAGAGAAAAGAGAATGGATCTACCTGTGGCAAAACACTTCTGTTCCCCTGGTCATAGTATGTTGGACATGAAATTACTTGTACTGAAAGGTAGTTTCACATCTCAGAGACACAGAAGAGTTTGGGAATACAAATTGATGGTGACCTTTGACACTCTTAATGCTGTAATGAACCTGTCACATGGATTTATGACGTTTTACATCAATTAAGGAATTTACTCCAAAGACCCTGTGAGAGCATCACAAAACATTACCAGACCCCAATTAGAGGGCAATAAAACTTTCACACTCCTTATCTATGAACTGTTCCAATATTTATGTTCATCCCTCTGCCATAATGACTATTCTGCTTCACGTCACTTGTCTTACGTATTGCATTATTTCTGTGCTGTTGTGTATAAATATGTGATTCTTCAGATTTTGTATTAGTCTATGCCTGATGAAGAGACCTGAGTAGTCTCGAAAGCTTGCAATTTGTTACCATCTTTTCAGTTATCCATTAAAAGGTATCAACCACTGAGGACTCTCAATTCTAAATATTTTTCTAGCCACGTATGTACACATACCATAAGGCCAGTGATTTGTGATTCTAGCGGTAGATCAATCATACAGCACGGGGCTTCAAGCTGCGCTACCTCCATTATCCCATGTAATAGATTTCAGCTTGTTTGTAAAGGCCAACCAGAGTATGTGACCCTCCACCCAACACTAGAGGTTAAAAGCAAACTCAAGAGGAGACACAGTAACAACATAACAATTAAGTAAGAGCTGTAACCATCAGCTGAGCCTCAGAAGGAAGAGAAAATCCAGGAGGGACAATCTGACAGTTTAGGCAAAGCAAATATTCACTGATCCTCGTGTATTTAAGCTCCAGTTTATTGCATTATGGATAAGAAGCATCAGCTTCTCAGCAGGGTATCCATCACTAAACCAAACCAATGCCTTCAGATTTATGATGACTAAAGGTGCTGTAAAAAATCTCATTGGAGCCCAATTATCTTATGAGCGAAGAAAAGGTTAATTTGACTGGTTGTGCCGCAGATTTAAGGCGGTTACTACAAGTAAAGGTCCAAAGGAAATAGAGCAGGGTTGGCTCTTGAAAGAAAGACAAGAAAAAAGAACGAATAAAGGAAAATCCAAAACGTAAAACCCAATATGATCAAACAGTTATCATTTTAGGAATCCAAATACAAGACCTCACAGCTATAAAGGTAATGAAACACTTTAAACAGTGGAGACATGACATCCTATAAGTACACATAGGCTGCCATGATACTCGGTAGGGCGAGTGTTGGTTACACAGGACGATGCACAGCCAAGAACGATGTTCTTTTGTGCTGCAGAAAAGAACATGCCACTTAATGAACGAGTATTTTACGAATTTATCAGGTGATCGCCAGCCTATTACATGGTAAGATTATCGTGAAGCAAGCGCTTTTAACAGCTCTCATTTGTGATCATCTTGTTGTGTAAAGACTTGTTATGGTTACTATACAGTTCTCTGCTGGTAGAAATTCCAATTTTCAGTAACTGTGGAAGCCCGGAGATTGAGGTTGTACTACAGCAGACTTCAATGCCAAGATACTTGAATGGGAGCATTTGATCCACAAGACTGATGAAACAAATGTATAGCGACACAAAAGTATCCCTAGACCAGAGCAAACTGAGGCCCACAGGCCACATCCGGCCCTCAGGCTGTTCCGGTCTGACCAGCAAACCGAGACAGCCAAAAAGCTTAAAACACTGACCCGCGCCATCTGGTTACCCTCCCCCGCCAGTCACCTAGATTTCACTATTTGCATTCCCCTTCCACCATTCAGATTCTGAGACAGCAGACATAATGGCATCACTACATCACATTTGCTGTGTAGAGTGTTAGTGCACGCCGAAAAGACTGGAGCAGACCCAGGTACAGACTGGGGTTGAAATTCAGCCCTGGCATTTGAAATCACACAGGTCCATGTTGTCCCCATCCCCAAGAACCAGATGGGATATATTACTAATATTACCCTGAATGGAGGAAGGGAAGATTTACAACAAGACCAATATTTCAAGTAATACCCGTGGCCTGCTGGGGTAAGTGACGGAGTCAGCGACCTTGTGCTCAGTCACAACTCTTAACAGTAAAGGGGTCTTGAGAACACCGATTCTGTTAACAATGTAGCAGACAAGGCAGCCCACGATCAGACAGGCCCTTCTGGCATTTGCCAGAATTGCCAGTCCGGCCCTGAGCAGAGCGCCGGGGCAACAGGGGCAATGTGAATGTGTTTTTTTCTTATGTGTGTGAGATGTGTGTCTGTATATACAGGGAATATGTAAGGGATCACACTGTATATAGGGGCTACATGGAGACTCATGCAGTATATAGGGGGCTATATGGAAACTCATGCTGTATATAGGGGGCTATATGGAGACTTATGCTGTATATAGCAGGCTATGTGGGGACTCATGCTGTATATAAGGAGGCTTCGTGTGGGGACTCGTGGTGTATATAGGGATGCTGTGTATAAGGACTCATATTGTATATAGGGGGCTATATGGAGGCTCATGGTGTGTATAGGGGCTATGTGAGGACTCATACTGTATATAGGGAGGGTATATGTGGGGACTCATGCAGTATATAGAGGTGCTGTGTGTAGGGACTCAATGTATATAGGGGGGCCAAGTGTGGCATCCCAGTATATAGGGGGTGTGAAGAAACCAGATTGTATCTTAATTTACCAGACAACAATGTTTTTGTAAATCCACAAGAATTGACTTTTTATTTGTATATTGGCTTGTGGATTTAAATGTTTATGTCTGGTGGGTCAAGAAGACAGACTTGCATACCATTTAACATACTATTTAAGTCTGTAATAGTTACTTGTACATTGTTTGTGTTTATCTGTTTATTGTAAGCTGATATGCTAATTGTGTATTGTATTCTATAACCAATTTGTTGACTACAAAGGTAGATAGGGAAAGGCTGTGAGGATGAACTGACGCACACCGGGTAAATCTAAAAATAGATCACATGCCTCGGGTATAAAAAAGACTTCTTTCCTTCTGGCTTGGGTCATTCTTGAAGGTCAGCTGAGGGTACATCAGACCATCTGACATATCATCTACCATCATCTTGGCAAGACAGCGCAAGGGTGAGACCTTGTAATGTGCACCATCTTGGGGGTAATTGCTGGGAATGTTCTGTTTGCTATAGGGTGTTGTGGTTCAATAAAGCATTGCCACACTGTTTCACCCTGACCCTGCATTGTCTGTGTAGTATGTTGCCTACGGGGAGATAGAGCGTGCGTTCAGTGGTATGAGCCCTGGTCCATGTAACCTTTCTAAAGGAAGCCAGGCCAGCAGACAAGAGTACCCACTGACCCTGTTTCTCTACAGGGGGTGTAAGCATACTTAATTCTGCTCAATATTAAATGATAAAATATATATAAAATAACTATAATTAATATGTTAATATTAAACAAAATAAATTTCAGCCTATTGGTTTCGGCCCTCCATAACAGTCATGGTCTCATGTGGCCCCTCAGCAAAATTAATGAAAATTAATTGCCCACCCCTGCTATAGACTATAACACAGACACGTTTTATGAGTGAAAAATGTAAAGAGAATAAGAATAAGAGACATCTGAATGGGGCCTTACACATTCAATTGAGGTTAATTAAACTTATTTAGCTCATCCTTACAGTTTCAGAAGAATGATAATGTATAGAAAAGACTACTACGTTTTGTCATCACCTACTCACTATATTGAAATACAGGAAGCCTCAGCCCATCACGACTAGTACAACATACAATGTTGCGTATTCCCTGAATATACATCATTGTGTCCTCTTGTTATGGTTTTTTCTTTTTATGTGTAATATCTGTAGTGTAGATGCCATTATACCAACTCAATATCAATCACTGCCATTCTAATGTGTCAACATCATGAAGCTGTGACTCACTGCTTGCTAACTTTTATCTTCACGTCTGACGTTCACCTACTATCTGCCACTTGCGTATCCATTTTTCTCCTCTTTTTCTAATGACTAAATCTACGCAGGCAACAGTGCAGGCTTTTTGCTGCTTTTTGTTGTTTTTTATCTCTGTCTGCTTGCTTGACAGCAACTATCAAAGAAAACAGACTTTACAGAGTGGTCTAGTGAGAGCTTCTAGTACGAACCTGAAATGCTGACTCAAGAGCCATCAGTGTTAAGTGGCCAGGTTCTGAATGCTAAAGGGGCACAGAAGAATGGTGCCTACATGTAAGAATACTGTACAAGCCACTGTGAAGTGAATGGACAGTGACATACGGTAATATAACAATGCAGTACTGGCAAATCTTCATTTCTTAGGATAGACATTATTGGCATTTTCTTTGGCCAACCTTCTGGCTGGTCTTGCCTTTCACTTTCCTCTAGTAATCGGTTGCGGATTATACCAGTTGGCCGCCCATCAGTTACACATTTGCGACATATACTAGAGGCCTCCGAGACATAGACACACCTGTCTCATATAAAAGATGGTGTAAAACGTTAAGCAGTGATTACTACGATAAGGTTATGATCACACTTGGGGTCTGACGACATGTTGAAAACTCTGTCCCGTAAGATGCAAGAAAGAATGTTGTGATGGACACCATGACAGACCCCCCACAGACCCTACTGTAGGTCAATGCCATCTGTGAGATGGCATTTGTATCAGACATAGAGTCCTTACATTTATTTTATAAGTCTTGACTAAGTCTTGTCTAGAGTAGATTCTATAATAGGGCCTGCTACATTAGGGATTTTGCAATTTGTAGACAGCAATGTTGTCTTCTGTATACTATACAAATGTAACACCATAGATTATTATACCTAGTGGAAGGGCAGAATAGGGCAATCATGGTTCTCCTTCTCTTGTTCTGATCTGACCCATAGCAGCCAAATTATTTGTTCAAGACTCATAGGTCTTTATAATAATTCAACAATAAGCATTCCCTAGTAAACAGTAGTAACAGGCACACTGAAACCTGCATTTGTTGGAAAGCAGATTCCATGTAAGGTTAGATTCACATCACATTAGTGCCATCCGTTTAACGGATACGTTAAATGGATGCGCTAACAAGGAGCCTCAAATTGTATTTTTTTATACGATCGCGATAACGCATACGTTAACGCATGGTAGCATTGTGTCGGCGTGCGTTAGTAATAGAGGTCTATGCATAGCGAATGCTTCCGTTCACTGGGCGTTAGACCTAACGTACCCGAAAACGCGGTAGACAGCATCCAAAGGTGCATCACAAAGTAACGTACAATCGCTAAGGCCGGATCCGTTACATTGCGTTAGTGCCGCTTAGTAACAAATCCGTTAAACGGATGGCACTAACGCGATGAGAACCTAGCCTAAAAGGGAGACCAAACATTGATACATCACAGTCAACTGAATCTGCCAATATTCATCAAATGTGTATGGGAACCTGCTAACTCTCCCCCTAAAAGATGATAGCAGGCAAATTAAATGGGTATTCCCATCTGTAAGGTCCTATCCCAATATGAAGCAGGTGTTATAATAAAAATGTTTTCAAATAACACCAATTAGAAATGTAGTCTAGTTCTTCAGATTCACTATGTTGCTTACCCCATGTGCAGGCAATTCAGTAGCTTAGGTATCCATGGTTCCAACCACTCATATAGTGAAAGCTAGTTACTTGTTAGTGAACATAACCATCATTGCCTAAGCTACTGCAATGCCCTGCTCTAATGACTGCAGAGGATAATAAACAGTTTTCACTAGCAATTAGATTAGCAGCAAAGACATTCAAAGCAAATTGAATTTCTGGGCCATATCTCTAGTGATAATTTTAATCTAGAATACCCAGTTTTTGCTATGTAATCTGAGAGAATCATCATGTTGGGGGTGAGACTTATTCCAACGATGCTTCGCTTGCTGTCATTTTGATACAATAATTTTTTCTCCGCTGTAGATCTAGCAGTGCTCTAAATGCTGATCCCTGTATAACCCCGCCCACATCATTGATTGGTAGCTTTCTGCATACACTGTAGTAGTGGGGGTGTGGTTCCACAGAGCAGTTGACTAGGAGGCACAAGACAAGTAGTCCTGTAGAGATAATAAGCTGTATGTTGCTGTTTCAATAAAATCAGTGTTTTAATCAGCAGGCAATTAAGTGACCCATCACTGGAATCCGGGTTTCCACTGCATCACAGTGCTCTCAGATTATGTATCAACAACATGCTGACAGATTCACTAAGATTTCTGGGACCCTTAGAGGATAACATTTAGTAGACATACACATACAATCTAAACACACTCTGGAATCGGGTTTCTGTTCTGTTACCATAACACACTACATTCACCGTAAGACAAGATGTACATTTGAATATTTTACATCTTGTGCATTTCACTAGGCATTCAAGGAACAATTTCTTTGCCAAGAATTAAAATATATTCAAAATAGCAATGACTAATTCAGTCTACACAGAAAGAGGCAAATGTGTATGCAGAGTGGATGGAAACAGGTAGTAATTTTAATAGCCTTCTTAATTGGCACGATGGTGATTAATTGGGGCGTCAGGAAGCTCTAGGTATTCTCATTATTGCTCTGCATGACGTCCAGATGAACTTTGTTGTTGACCAGCCAAAATAAGGCTGGATAAATTACAATAAATTCTGCATACTAGAAGATTACCATTTTCTGTAAAAGAAGAGACTGGACGCAGAAAATCAAAATATGTAAACCAAAGATGAACTTAATGGGAAATAAATGTAAATAAGAAAATACAGAACAACTTGTGAGTATTGGCTGTTTCAAGGAACGGTCCAGAATTTGAGAAGATTTTTGTAAGAAACATCGCCACTACCACTACTGTCTATGAGTTATATCAGACCCATGGTTCATAATTTTCATGGACTCTTTAACCCTGTGACTTTAGTGACTTGATGTAGTATCATTTTATAGAAGCTACATGCAGAAATTACTATATTGCTATAAACTAAAATAGTCAAGCAGCAGAAGAGTCTTCGGAGTTTTCAGTAATTACTCGGTTGCTCCCTTCCGGCTCTATGGTGTGCAGGCAGGTAGTTACTGTTAAAGGGGGTATTCCCATCTCCAAGATCCTATTCCATTATGTAGTAGACTGGGAGATTGTAATTCTGTCTCCTGATTGTTTTGCTTAGTGGGGAAACAATCTACTGCCAGATGATTCAACGTTTGGCCAAGAGTTCCTCTGCATGGGGGAGTTTGGAGGGAAAGCTGTCAGTCAAATGATAGTTTGGCTAAAAAATTATCTAATGTGTGTGGCCTGGGCTTTAAGCTCAGTCTGGTAAGAAAGTATTTTAGTTTCACGCTGAGCAGATCCCGCTACTTTCTGAGAGCGACTTGCCAACTTGTCCGGGAGCCTCCTGGATTTTACGGGAGAGTTTACATGTATGAATGAGAGAGTGGCGTAGGTAAGCACAACTAGTGGGGTCACTAAGGGGGCTATTCCCATTCCCAGAATCATCTGGCAGTAGATTATTTCCCCACTAAACAAAACAAATCAGGTGGCAAAATTACAATCGCCAAATATTTGTGTCCCCCCTATAATTTTCCAAGTGACAGTAGTTGGGAGGTTCCCTGTTATGTTTCGGTAGCTGAGGAGGACAGGAACAACAGCAGGGCAGCTGAACACCTGAGATGTTGGTAACTTATGGGTTGCAGATTCCTAAACTAACGACACAACTAGAGGTAGCCGTGGAGCGTTCCTACGTTGATCCTAGACGCCTCGTCACAGCCTGAGAGATAACTACACCTAAAGGCAGAAAGATGAAAGCTATCTGCCCTGGAGCAGATCCCCAAAGAAAATAGGAAGCCCCCAAACATATAATGGCGGTTAGACAAGATGAAAATACAAACATAGGCAGAAAATAGACTGAGCAAACTCTGGGGCCACAAGCTGACTAAATAGGATAGGAAAGGAGAGATTACTTTCTGCAACCCAGAAAACCCTACAAAAATCCAACAATTCTGATTACAAAAATACTGAGATCACACGGTCTCGCCACCCGCTAAATCAGATCTCAGTGTGAACAAAAACCAAGCCGCAGCTGCTGAAAAAACAGGAAAAAGCAAATGAGCAAATAACAGTGGCTGCAGATAAACTGTGAGGAGCTCAGGCCCCAGGAGGGGACCTGCCTGACCTCCACAAAAGTGCAGAAAACAATGCAAAAAGCAAGCACAAAAAGAAAAGCAAAAAATATCTTATCTGAAAGCAGGAGATGCAGGCAAGACTCCAGCAAACTTCCAAATGAACCAGGAACCACAATTGAGACAAGAACAATTGATCACCGGCAACCATCATGGGAGGGAACCTCCCTTATATCAGACCAGTCAGTGAACCCAGATTGCCACTCCTCGCTGAAAGGTTCAGTACTGTCTGTAACCACCAGAGGGAGCCTCTGCTCAGAAACCATTTCTAGCACATTCATAACAGTTCCCATATACATTTGATGGTTGTCCGATCACATTGAAATTGGCCAACTTTTATCTAGTATGCATGGGGGCCTTTAGTATTTGGACATATACTCAGGGCATGGAAAAATGTTTGTGGGAATGGCGTGGCTTGAAGAGAAAGGTTATGCCACTCCTTAAACTCCCTTAAAAGTATTTGATAACGTTGTCAAGCATCTACCTTGTTGACAACAATCTACAAGGTGCACCTAAGGCTAGTATCACAGCAAAGAAGTAACAGTCTATGGTTTCTGACACACTGGTGTTGCTACATTATATATTTTATTTAATACCATAATCATAAAGCACAACGTCACACTGTGGCCTAGAGTCAAAAATAAGTACTCTTCCAGAATAACAACTCAAAAACAATGAGTTAAATGGACAACTCCAGACAATGAAGCAAACAAGAAAATGGAGCAATGATGTCCCATAAGACATAATAGAAGCATATCTACCAATTTTTTATTAGAAAAATCACAAAATATAAAAATCAACAATACATAGAGTGTACACAATGTATGTACATCAAGAGGTAAAACAGAGGAGACATGAAGGTATGCTAGGATCGGGAGGGGAGGCACAATTCATCCTAGGGAAGCAGGTATACAATGAGGATCATATGGACATAAAGCACAATGGCTAATGAGAGCCAAAAAGATTACTCACAATACCAAAACGTGGTGTCTAACTAAAAGCCCTCATACTCTAATCATTGATCCATGCATACCCATAAATCATCAGGGAGACTCCCCCACCTCGCCCAGCGGCCCCTTGACGCACGTTTCGCGGTCCAGCTTTCTCAAAAGGGGTTCTTGTTTGCTTCATTACTTATTTTATTGATGACCTATATTGTGATAGATCATCTTTACCACAGATCCATTTCTATTCATTCAAATAGGGACGGATGTGAAGTACCCGGCAGTGGGCACCACACAGTTATCAGAGCTGTGCTGTCCAGCTCCGCAACTGCTAATATCAGGCCACCATCTGCACAAAGAACAGCTGATCGGAGGGAGTGCCAGGTCTCAGACCGCCACCGATCTGATATTGATGATATATCCTTGGGGCACAATCAGACAGCAGTATAAATTGGACAGAGATCAGAACTCAGTGCTTGGAGTGGCCAGCGGCTTTCCTGACCAGAGCGTGGGAGCTTTATATATTTCTGTGCGGCGGTCACACTTGGGTTGGAGAGTCGATGGCCAGTAGGCGCACTGGGTTCCGATTTCATTCCGATTTATGAAGCAGTCTGACTGCGCCCTTAAGATAAGCCATTAATATATAAAAAAAAGTAGTGGAGCAACTCTTTACATACATTATATCAAGGTTGAGTATAAGCATTCAGCCCTGATACTACATGCAAATCAACTATCAATCAAGAGCGTACCTTTAGGGATTTTAAAGGTAAAAGCTGAACCAGTATCATAAAAAACCCTATGGTAGGTGGGTGATTAATTACAGGTTTTGGATTGGGTCTCAGGAGCTTAAAGAAGACGACTCTGGGATTGCCATACTGGACAGTACTATCCATTTATACCTTTTTGGAGAAAAGTTGAGAAACAAAAGCCCCTAAAATGTCACCTTTAAATTGTACCATAGCAACTCACTTGTTAGTAAATCTTACTGGCAGGTTTGTTTCAGAAAAGTTGGCCGGGATTCCTGGCGCACAGCTTAGATTTTGATTTCGTGTCTTTAAACTAAAGATGATTAGGTTCAGCCAGGAGATATTAAAGATGTAAAAGGGCAGCTGTCATACTTATCACCACAGCTCAATCAGATAAGACCCAATGCCATTTTGTGCTGCAGGAAATTATCAGATTATATTGTACCCTATTTTTATTTAATGCATAATTAATGCAGCGGAGCCGTACTGTGAAGGTTGATGGCAGATGTGTACTAAGAAAAGGTGACTACAGATATTTAGTACCAGCATCCCCAACCTCTCAAAAAGGTTACATCCGAATGCTGAAGCTCTGCTTACTGCAGTTTCCTATGGAGTCGTTTTCAGGGCAGACTCATTTTCAAGCTCTTTCCAAAACCACAGCATGTCCAACCAGACGCATCATTTTTCATATATATGGAACATAACCCAGTGAAGGACTGCTGTAATTCTTTCATTCAGTGCAAAATCAATGGATGTGCTGATAATCTTTGCATCTGTACTGTAGAAAAAAGGTCATAGAAATATAATTTTAATAGTAAAACATGATTGGTGAAGGTTCTAATCTAAATCAGATCCTCCTGGGAGAGGTTACACTTCATGTTCCTGAAATCAGTCTCTTTTTCACAGAGGTTTACTTATATGAAAGTGCTCCAGAAAGACAGCACATAAACACAACACACATTAAACAAGCAGAAACGGTAATGTCATGCCTGGTTTGTAAAAAAAACAACCGCTAATAATATTTATAAATATACAGTTAGTAGGCTCACCTTCACAGATTTGGTCTGATGTCCTAGCGCCATAGGTAAATATCCCAAGGCAATGTCAGTAGCCCCCCTGGCATCCGCAGGACATATACCCCAGCAGATGCCCCCCTACTTATGCTTTTGTTACAAATGTATAGGAAAAACAGTAAGAAAAAACATGTAAGGGCTCATGAAGATATTCGCTAACACGTTCTGAACACAGACAGTACGTGGGTCTCCCAACCCGAGAAGGACAGCTTCATATACTTCTATAAGGCTGTCACGCACAGGTAGGGAACCTGTGGCCAGTCCATGAATTGCAGTGAGTGCATGGACCATGTTGGACGGGCGTCTGCATAAGCCCTTACATATAGTCTTGTCTGTATTTAGCGTGTTACAGGGTATGAAAAGCAAATCAAATTGGCGGGTTACGGTCCAGCGTCAAAGGGGCCTATGCTGAACAGATCAAAGTCCAATATGAAGACTTCCAGCTCTTTAAAGAAGCACTACCATGAATGTATTCCCAAAATCTGTATATGTGTATATTTACTGTAGTGTCCACGTTAATATATTCAGCGATCGCTGTCTTCTTCAGTATCCAGCGACGTTCTGGTTCTGGTCACGTGACTACAATTCTTACTCTACAGATCACTCCATGCATGAGATGGAAGTCTAGTTTAACAATGTAAGTCTACGGTACTTCATTCTGATGCTTTATAGGCATACATTGTAAAAGCAACTTTTTGGGTCACACAGATCAAAGTGTGAACCACGGAGTCTGAAGATTGGTGACATCACTCACAATTGGACCAGAATGGCGCTGGATACTCGAGAAGACAGCAGTAGGCGAGTATATTAAAGGACAGTTCAATGGCAAATGGCTGTGTTTTGGGACTTCAACTATCCTGTATCCAGAGGTCTCACTCTTTTGGGACTATCTTTAAGACGCTTTAATGGATTGGAATCATTTGGGGCAAGCAGGGTGTTTTCTTGGCCTCTAATTGGCTAGCAGCTCTTGCATGCCGCGTACACCCCGCTCTTACGGAGCTTACTCTCAATTGCACATGTTCACTACAAGTGTATATACAAAGATAAAGAAAAAAAAGTATTCTATATCTCATCACTCCATGAAATTTTATGAGAGTACCATAAAAAATAAAGTGTAAGGAGCCCACAGGCCAGCAGGGAACAAATATAAGTCTTCAGATCCACAAGATCACGCAATCAAGCAATTCTCAAAATAGAAAGGCTTCTTTCTTTAGAAAGTATCAAAGTAACATACTAGTGAAAAACAGACAGTAGCAAGTAGCTTAGTGGCATAGACTGGACCTACGAGTTTTGAACAAACCTGCGTAGGTCCAGTCTACGCCATTATGCTACTCTTTGCTCTTTTCTTTGATGTTATTTTAATACCTTCTAATAAAGAAGAATTAACATTTCAATAAGTGCTGGATTGTGCGATTTTATGGATCTGAAGACTTCCATATATACAAAGATAACTTATAAATCACTGACTCATAAGCTCATTTTTCTGGGGTTTATATTTGTAATATTTTCCTACAAAAACAATCTCAATTTGCTCAGCTCCTCCTCAGTAACATACTGCATGGTATATGTACACAGTTCCCTCTATACACATTTGTGTACTGTCATATTGTCCTTTTTCAGCAACATCCTACAAGAATCTAATATACATGGGTATCAGGATGTTAGAATTTTTTCAGCATGTCTTGTTTTCCTATAGATAAGCAGTGCCAGAGATGTCCCAATATAGACAAAACACTCATGATAAAGGGCGATTAGATAGTGCTATGCACTGGCAAAGTAATTTTGTTCCAGGTTATACAGATACCACATTGTCTTACCTTAAGGTACTGCCACACTAAGCGATCGCACTAGCGATCACGACAATGACACAAACTAACGAGATCGTTGGTGTGATCGCTTTAAGGTCGCTAGTAGCTTCCAAACAGGAAGATCTCATCAACGATGCATCAGCGATGTCCTCTTGCTTTCAGAGCTTTCACTAGGTAATCTAGAGAAAATATTTGACAGCCTCTGCAAGAGGTCTATAGGATCTGTGATTATTTCCTTGTTAAAATAGGTCTTAACCACCAAGTTCTAAAGTTCTAAAATATGGTTTGAAACTAGGAGAAATTCTAGTTCTAAATTATGTATTGTATCAACTAGTACCATGTAATGTATGTGTAATATTCGACATGAGTAACAATTTCCATTCTTTTATACATCCCAGTAGCAACAAGATTGCAAAAGCGTCAGCGATTTATGACGCAGCAGCGATCTCGTTAGCGACGTCGCTGTGTGTGACATGTAGCGGCGATGTGGCCCCCGCTGCGATGACGCTGATTGTTCATGAACGTTCTGAGCCGTTTTTTGGTCGTTGGCGTCCTGCTGGTGAGCCTGAATCGCTGAGTGTGACACCCTTTAAGAATGACTTTACCAGCGCGCAGGCGGGACTAGGTTTTCCCAATGACCACAGAGGTCGTTATACAGATCGCTGATCTCTGATGAGATCTTTGTGTTTGGAAGCTAACTAGCGACCATATAGCGATCGCACTAACGATCTCATCAGGTTGTGTCATTGTCGTGATCGCTGGTGCGATCGCTAAGTGTGACAGTGCCTTTAGTGACTCTAGCTTTGGATATATTTCATCTAGAGCTGTGATCTTGGTCTTGTCTTAAATCTTACAATATACAGCATACTGAATCTGGAGCTTTATAGACATCCAGGTCTCACTTCAGTTTCGGAGAGTTCAGGTGGTCAGACGTGCTAACAGTAAGCAGGAAGAGAAGGATCTTTAACCCTCCTCCTCCTGTTCCTGTATGGTTTTAAAAGACCCCAGGGGAGGGGTAACATGGAATTTTGTTCATTTTACCATGCTTTCTTGGGAATCAGTGAGCATACTTCATACTTGTTGACAAAACATGTGTGGACCTCTTGGGTTGCAGCAGATTGGACAAGATTAATGGACACTGTCTTCAGATGCCAGTTGACATTCTCAGCAGCCTAATGTTAAGATGTGTTCTTGTACAGAGTTTGTGCACCCAACAGTACAATTAATTGGAGCTTTTCCAAGCTGCATTATGGTACCTACAGTACACACTTCTGCACCTCTATATGTCATCAGCTTCATGCAGAAAAACACATTGGTTCCACATAAACCTGTGGGATACATTATAGAGCTTTTCCTCCTTTAATAACATGCATTATCAAAGTGGTTCCATAGTACAGAACTGAAAAGACTCTGTGCACTTCTGTACTGGTTCTACTCAAAGATGGAAAACTGATTTCAGAGTGGATTCAGCACCAAACGCTGAATCTCATTCACCGTCAATCAGTATCACAGCCATGTAAATGGGGTTTCCTCAACCTAGTTCACATGCAACAGCAAATTCCAGACCAAATTTTTTTAGGACCGCTTAGGAAAAGATCTGCCATGGAAATAGAACAACCAGTCGCACATCTGTGGCAGAAATCCCTTGGTCATTCTTCGACTTCTTTTGTGGAAATATTTATATTAGTAGATAATCTCACACATATTTATACCAAATATGAGCACTAATCTCTTTATGGTTATCCACCCCATCCCAAAAAAATTGATTTGGAGCAATGCTGAAACCATTGCCTGCGCACGCAATATTCCTTACAAATATTTTGACAAACATTATTCCTAAACGCTTTTAGAAACTAATTTATATACAGCGAGTCAAGCCGGATTTTCGATAATAATGAAGAACATTAACAACTCTTAGAGGATTGAAGGTTGCGTTAATCTGCAGACTCTTGCAAAGTAAGACATTAAATGTTTAATGGAAAAAAAGAAAGAAAGAATAGCTTGGTGAAAGCGGGGAAGATGATGATGTCCAAATTTACATGCCTACCGACTCAGATTGACTGCTAAAATTAGTATGATGATACGTCCCTCTAAGTGACTCACAGCTTCAGCGCGGAAACTAGTTATGGCATGCAAGAGGAAAGAGAAAAGTCTGTGCAAACCTCAAAAGCAGGCTTATAAGAAAGGTGCTTTCTGAAAGACAGACAAGTGGAGATAGATAAGAGGAGCGCTTTGAAACAGATGATTTGTCTCAAGAGACTCCAGAATACAATGACATAGAGAAAGCCCTTTCAATAAGATGTGAGGCAAACCAGCTGAAATCCATAATAATGAAACAAGCTGCTGTCAGGACAGTGGAGACATAAAAAAAATGATATTCATAGTGTATTCCTATCTCATGTTTCGTCTTTCTCTTAAGGATGTGCTTTTCTGACAAAAGAAACCCCGTAACAAAGAAAATATTGGTTTATCATATACCCGTAATGGTATAGACTATACAATAAGACATAGCATAGAGATGACTGTTTGTCAACAGGTAACATGCAGCAGGTTATTATCCAGATAAGTGGAATCCTTATATACAAAGCTAAAAGAAATTCAACATACTGAGGCTTTGTTCATCGTCAGGAGACATTCACTACCATTCAAAGAACCCAACAGGAAAGTAGTAAGGTTATTCCAGGTGCTAGGGAACATTGTGTGAGCAGTCAGAAAAATCTGCAGCTTTAAATGAGATAAGAATATAGAAATTACACAGTACAGATACCGTATATTTTGTATAGGTCTTTAAATACGTCGAAGGACAAAATCGCATTCACATATAGGTTCTGGAAACAGAGTCGGCACAAAAGGTCTCCATTAGAAGACCATTACATTTGGTGGCTGTTATATATTTTGTGGTGAGATGCAGGTGTTTCAAGTTACTTCATTCTTAGGCTGCTTTCACACTTCAGGCTTTCTGAATCAGGCGCGATCCGGCGTGTTTTTAAAAAAACGGATCCGGTACCGGATGCGTTTTTTTAGCATTAACTTACATTAGCGCCGGACCGCGCCTGATGTCACTGCGTTGCATCCGTTTTTGGCCGGATCCGTCGGAAATGTACATTCCGTCGGCCGGACAAGACGCTTGCTGCAACGTTTTTTTTTTTTCCGGAGCCGCCTGATAGTGCCTGAATCGGCGCTTCAGGCGGCCGGAAACAATGCAAACCTATGCCGCCGGACCAGTGTTTTGACAAATCCGTCAGAAAACTGATCCGGAGTCCAAGGTGTCTGTCTGTCTCTCTCTCTCTCTCCTCGGTCCGGACATTCAAGCCTGCATCTTCAACATGGAAATTTTATATTTCCGGGTTGAAAAGGTCAGGACGGATCAGGCAAAAAACCTGATCAGTTGCATCAGTTTTTTAAAATCAGCGCCGGATCCGTCCTATCAGGCATAGGACGGATTATGCCTGATTCAAAAAAACTGATGTGTGAAAGTAGCCTTAAGTGAAGGTCTACTGGGAAGAATATGTTTGAAGTGCACCCAAAAAATACACATAGGACTTAACCTTTAACAGGATCCTCTCTTCCTCCTTCCATGACCCCTCCATGATTTTTACTCTCTAAGGGCTCATATTCACTGGAGACAAAAACGGACGATTGCAAGCCGATAAAAAATCGGATTGCAATCGGACCAATGTTATTCAATAGGGGACTTCTCATTTGCAATTTTTTTCTCAGCTCAAATCAGTCTGAGAAATAAATTGCAGCATGCTGCGATTTGCAGCGATTTTGACATGATAATCGCTAATGCAAGTAAATGGATGCGATAAAAAATTGGACAGCACTCGCACCATGCGAGTGCTGTCCGATTTATACGCACCAGTGTCCTTTGAAAAGCCGGCAATTCATCCCTGGCTACTGTAAAATAACACTGACAGCTCACAAAACACTACATATATACACATATAATACATATATATATATATACATGTGATTGTGACACACATATATATATATATATAATATATATATAGTTCATACACTTCTACATAGTATAATAGCCGTTAATTCAATTGCCGGCTTTTGTGAAATTACAGACCCGACATGAAATGACACATGGTTTACATACAGTTAACCATGTCATTTCATGTAGTTTGATATATGGTTTTCACTAACAATTACATGAGTATGAGTATATGTGTGCAAAATTTCATGCAGCTAGGGTTAATTAAAGGTGTAAATTCGTTGAAAAAAAATGCGTGGGCTCCCGATGCTATTTTCTCAACCAGACAGACAAAGTCAGCGAGTGGGGGCAGACAATAGCCTTGGGACGGTGCAGTTATTTTGTGCCCCCCCTGGCTACTAACATCTGCCCCCAGCCACCCCAGAAAAGGCAAATCTATAATTAGATGCGCCCTTTCTGGCACTTTGCCGGTCTATTCCCATTGCCATGTAGCTGTGGCGAATGGGTTAATAATGGGTTAAAGCCACCTTGCTATTGAAAGGTGACTTTAAGCCAGGTTAATAATTGAGAGTTGTCAATTTGACAACTATCAATTATTAATCCTATTGAAGGAAATAAAAAAACACACACACATGAAGAATAAATAATTTTAATGAAATAAACACATTTTTTTGACCATCGTTTATTTAACTGGTAATCCTTGCAAAGCCCTGGATCTCCTGTAATAAAAAAAAAATAAAAACAACATTATTCTTACCTATCCGGTACTCTGTGAGGTCCCACGCTGTAATCCTTCACAAAGGGTTAACTAGCTTTCAGCCAAGCAGCACAGCTAATGCTTGCCGCTGAGCTGAAAGCCCCCGAATGAATGAGCTTATCTCCCGGGGACAGGAGAGGAACTGATTACTGTGTGAAGCTTCATTGATTCCTTCCCACTGTAATAAGTTCACTTCAGGTCAGCCGGGACTCCCTCTGAAGTCACTAATGCTGTGCGGTATATATATAATTATTTGCTTTTTGTGTAAATTTTTTTTTACAATGTGATTTTTACATGATTTTTTGCATAGAGATAACTGCTCTATGAAAAACTCATGGTAAAATCGCATTGCATACAGATGGAAAACGGATGGTGCGATTAAAAATCGCATACAAATCGCATGACAATTGCATATATTTGGAACGTTTTTTCCATCCAGAAAATGGACCTTTTTTTTCCACAAATGGGTATGAGTCCTAAGGCCTACTTCACATCATAGTTTAACCTCTTCACCCCCAAGGGTGGTTTGCACGTTAATGACCGAGGCCAATTTTTACAATTCTGACCACTGTCTCTTTATGAGGTTATAACTCTGGAACGCTTCAACGGATATTTGGAGATTCGGAGAATGTTTTCTCGTGACATATTGTACTTCACGTTAGTGGTAAAATTTCTCCGATATAACTTGCATTTATTTTTGAAAAAAATGCAAATATGGCGAAAATTTTGAAAATTTTGCAATTTTCATACTTTGAATTTTTATTCCCTTAAAACAGAGAAAAATTTCACACAAAATAGTTAAGAAATAACATTTCCCACATGTCTACTTTACATCAGCACAATTTTGGAACCAAAATTTTTTTTTGGTAGGAAATTATAAGGGTTAAAAGTTGACCAGCGATTTCTCATTTTTACAACAAAATTTACAAAGTCATTTTTTTTAGGGACCACCTCACATTTGAAGTCACTTTGAGGGGTCTATATGGCAGAAAATTCCCAAAAGTGACACCATTCTAAAAACTGCACCCCTCAAGGTACTCAAAACCACATTCAAGAAGTTTATTAACCCTTCAGGTGCTTCACAGGAGCTGAAGCAACGTGGAAGGAAAAAAAGAATATTTAACTTTTTAGTCACAAAAATGATCTTTTACAAACTTTTTTTTATTTTCACAAGGGTAAAAAGAGAAAATGGACAGATAAAGTTGTTGTGCAATTTCTCCTGAGTATGCACGCCAATACCCCATATGTGGGGGAAAACCACTATTTGGGCACACAGCAGAGCTCGTAAGGGAAGGAGCGCCGTTTGACTTTTTCAAACCAAAATTGGCTGGAATTGAGATCGCACGCCATGTCGCGTTTGGAGAGCCTCTGATGCGCCTAAACAGTGGAAACTGTTGTGAATGTGTTAGAAATGAATTCTGAGCAGAAGCTCCCTCTGGTGGTTACAAACAGTACTGAACCATTCAATGAGGATTGGCAATCAGGAGTTACAGACTGGTCTTATATAAGGGAGGTTCCCTCCCATCATGGTTGCCGGTGATCAATTGTTCTTGTCTCAACTGTGGTTCCTGGTTCACTTGGAAGCTTGCAGAGTCTTGCCTCTTCTCCTGCTCTCAGATAAGATATTTTCTGTTTTTTGTTTTTGTGCTTACCATTTGCATATTTCTCTGCATTTCTGTGAGGTTAGCCAGGTCTCCCCCCCCCGGGGGGCTTGGGCTCCTCTCAGTTCTTCTGGAGCCACTGTTATTTGTTCATTTGCCTTTTCCAGTTTTTTCAGTGGCTGCGGCTTAGTTTTGTTACACCAGAGAACTAATTTAGGTGGTAGAGGTCGTGTGATCTCAGGTGTTTTTGCAATTAGTAGAGTTGGTATTTTTTAGGGTTTTTTGGATTGCAGTAAGTGTCCTTCCTATCCTTTTCTGTCTAGGAAGATTGGGCCCCAACGTTTGCTCATACTATTTTCTGTCTGTGTCTGTATTTCCTCTTGTCTAACCGCCATTACATGTTTGGGGGCTTCCTATGTTCTTTGGGGATCTGCTCCGGGGCAGATAGCTTTCCTCTTTCTATCTTTAGGTGCAGTTAACCTCTCAGGCTGTGACGAGGCGTCTAGGACCAACGTAGGAACGCTCCACGGCTGCCTTTAGTTGTGGTGGTTAGTCAGGGTACTGCAATCCAGTAGATTCCAACCTCTCTGGTGTATTGCCGTTTTTGCCTGCTCTCCTCAGCTACCAAATCATAACAGTATCACCGGCCAAACTGAAAATTATATGGTACTCAACAGAAGGGAAAAATAGTAAAGGAAAAAAAGAGAAAGTTGTCAGAAATTTTTTTTTTCTCTGTTTGTTGCATTTTTTCCCTCTTTTTCTCTGGGTGCTGAGGAGGATTTTTTTTTTTCTCTCAATGGAGTTTGCACAGTTGTCTGGCCGTGTGGATCAGCTTGCCACTGAAGTTCGGAGTATTGCTACCTATCTTGCAGGGTTGCCGGTTGTGGAACCTAGGATCCCATGCCAGATTTATTTTTGGGGGATCGAGCTAAATTTCTGAATTTCAAAAATAACTGTAAGTTGTTTTTTGCCTTAAAACCTAAGTCCTCAGGGAACGCAGCACAGCAGGTTCAAATTGTCATCTCTCTCCTGCGCGGCGATCCTCAGGATTGGGCTTTTTCCCTGACACCTGGGGATCCTGTTTTGAGTAATGTTGATGCATTTTTTCTGGCTCTGGGGTTATTGTACGATGAACCTAATGTCACTGATCAAGCTGAAAAAACCTTGTTGGCATTAAATCAGGGGCTTGAGGACGCTGAGTTGTACTGTCAGAAATTCCAAAAGTGGGCAGTCCTGACCAAATGGAATGATGATGCTTTGGCAGCCCTTTTTCGGAAGGGTCTGTCAGAGAAAGTAAAAGATGTTATGGTGGGTTTTTCCTGCTCCCTCTGGTCTCAATGATTCTATTCATTAGCGATTTAAATTGACAGACGTTTGCGTGAGCGTAGAGGTATGCGTGGAATAGTGTTGCCTTGTGAACCAGCTTCCGAACCCATGCAGTGTGATAGAGTGGCTTCTGGGGCACAGCGTCATGAGTTTCGAAAACGCAATGGGTTATGTTTCTACTGTGGTGACGCCTCTGATGCTATTTCAGTCTGCCCTAAGCGGGGAAGACTTTTTGCACGCTCAGTTGTCTTGGGTAGTGTTCAGACTAAATTTCTGTTGACTGTTACCCTGATTTGCTCCCTGTCCACATTTTCTGCTCAGGCTTTTGTTGATTCAGGAGCAGCTATTAACCTGATGGATTTTGATTTTGCTAAACGTTGTGGGTTTCCCTTGATACCCCTACGGAAATCTATTCCCCTACTGGGGATTGATTCTACCCCTTTGGCTGAGAATAAACCCCAGTTCTCTACTCCGGTAATAATGAGGGTTGAACCTGATCATCAGGAGAGTTGCAAATTTTTGGTGCTGTATAATCTACATGACATTATTGTACTAGGTTTCCCTTGGTTACAGTCTCATAATCCTGTTTTGGATTGGAAATCTGTGTCTGTAACTAGTTGGGGCTGCCAATGTGTTAATGCCAACACTCCTGTTTTTCTGCCTCTCCCCAGGCTCAGGATGTTCCTGACTTTTTGACTGATTTTTCTGATGTGTTTAGCGAAAGTAAATCTGCATCCTTGCCCCCCCCATAGGAGCTATGACTGCGCTATTGAATTAGTGCCTGGTAGTAAATTCCCTAAAGGTCGCCTTTTTAACTTGTCTGTACCTGAACATGACGCTATGCGGTCTTATATCAAGGAGTCATTGGAGAAGGGTCATATCAGACCATCCTCTTCACCCTTGGGTGCCGGTTTTTTCTTTGTGGCCAAAAAGAATGGTTCATTAAGGCCGTGTATTGATTATCGTCTCTTGAACAATATCACTGTGAAATATCAATATCCGTTACCCTTGATTTCTGACCTGATTTCCAGGGTGAAAAGTGCTACTTGGTTTACCAAGCTTGACCTCAGGGGGGCGTATAACCTTATTCGCATTAAGCACGGGGATGAATGGAAGACGGCGTTTAATACCCCAGAGGGGCATTTTGAGTACCTAGTGATGCCCTTTGGGCTCACTAATGCTCCTTCCGTCTTCCAGTCCTTCATGAATGACATTTTCAGGGATTTTGTGGATACATTTCTGATTGTTTATTTGGATGATATCTTGATTTTTTCCAATGACTGGGACTCTCATGTGAAACATGTTCGGACTGTGTTCCAGATTTTGAGAGAGAATGCACTGTATGTGAAGGGATCAAAGTGTCTTTTTGGCGTACAGAGGATCTATTTCTGGGATTCATTTTGTCCCCATCTGTTATTGAAATGGACCCGGTCAAGGTTCAGGCCATCTGTGATTGGGTCCAACCTACTTCATTAAAGGCTCTTCAGAGATTCTTGGGTTTTGCCAATTTTTATCGTAAATTTATTGGTAATTTCTCTGTTATTGTTAAACCATTGACTGATTTGACCAAAAACGGTTCTGATGTGGTGAATTGGCTCCTGAGGCAGTCTCTGCGTTTCAGGAACTTAAGCAGAGATTCACTTCTGCTCCTGTTCTACAGCAGCCTCATGTTTCTCTGCCATTTCAGGTGGAGGTTGATGCCTCTGAAATTGGGGCAGGTGCCGTTTTCTCCCAAAGAGATCCTGAGACCTCTAAAAGTAACCCTTGTGCCTTTTTCTCTCGAAAATTTTCTCCAACTGAACGTAATTATGACGTGGGTAATCGGGAGTTATTGGCCATGAAGTGGGCTTTTGAAGAGTGGAGACATTGGCTGGAGGGAGCCAAACATCAGGTGGTGGTCCTCACGGACCATAAGAATCTGGTTTATCTGGAATCAGCCAAGCGACTTAATCCTAGACAGGCCAGGTGGGCCTTGTTTTTCACACGTTTTAATTTTGTGGTTTCCTTTCTTCCTGGCACTAAGAATGTTAAGGCGGATGCCCTCTCGAGGAGTTTCCTTGCGGACTCTCCTGAGTTATCTGATCCTGCTGTTATTTTGAAAGAGGGTGTAGTTCTTTCCGCCATCTCGCCCAATTTGAGACTGGCTCTGGAAGGGTGTCAGGAGGATAAACACGAGCGCTGCCCTATTGGGAAATTGTTTGTCCCAGACCGGTGGAAAAAGAGTGTGATGTCTGAGATTCATTGTTCCGCGTTGGCCGGTCATCCCGGAATTTTTGGTACCAGAGACTTGGTTAGTCGGTCCTTTTGGTGGCCTACTTTGTCTCGTGACGTCAGGGAATTTGTGCAGTCCTGCGGGACTTGCTCTCGCTCCAAGCCTTGCTCTCGCTCTAGTGGTTTGTTGATGCCATTGCCTGTGCCCAAGAAACCATGGACCCATATCTCTATGGATTTCATTTCCGACCTCCCTGTTTCTCAGAGAATGACCGTTATCTGGGTGATTTGTGATAGGTTTTCCAAAATGATACATCTTGCGCCATTACCTAAGTTGCCTTCCTCCTCCGAATTGGTGCCTTTGTTCCTTCAGCACGTGGTTCGGTTACACGGCATTCCTGAGAACATTGTGTCTGACAGAGGAGTCCAGTTTGTTTCCAGATTTTGGAGGACTTTTTGTTCTAAACTTGGTGTTCAATTGTCTTTCTCCTCGGCTTTTCATCCTCAGACCAATGGACAAACTGAGAGAACAAACCAGACATTGGAGACTTATCTGAGATGCTTTGTGTCTGCTGATCAAGATGACTGGGTCTCTTTTTTGCCTTTGGCTCAGTTTGCTCTTAATAATAGGGCTAGCTCTGCCACTTTGATGTCTCCATTTTTCTGCAATTTTGGGTTTCACCCTCGATTTTCTTCGGGACAGACGGAGGCTTCTGCTTCTGTCTGTCCAGGTGTTGACTCTGTTGTGGAGCGTATGCAGCAGATTTGGGACCAGGTAGTGGAGAGGTTGTCCCTCTCTCAGGAGAGGGCCAAGCGGTTTGCCAACCGGCATAGGACTGATGGTCCTCGGTTTGAAGTGGGGGACTTGGTCTGGTTGTCCTCAAGAAATATCCCTATGAGAGTTGCATCTCCTAAGTTTAAGCCTAGGTTCATTGGACCTTATAAGATCATGGAGATTCTTAATCCTGTTTCCTTTCGTTTACTTCTTCCAGGGACATTTAAGATCCATAACGTGTTCCACAAGTCCTTATTGAAGAGGTTTGTCGAGCCAGTGGTTCCTATGGCTGCGCCTCCTGACCCTGTTTTGGTTGAGGGCAATCTGGAGTATGTGGTTGAGAAAATATTGGATTCTCGTTTTTCTAGACGGAAACTCCAGTATTTGGTTAAGTGAAGAGGTTATGGTCAGGAGGACAATTCTTGGGTGTTTGCTTCGGACATCCATGCTAGGAGACTGATCCGAGCGTATCACAGAGCTAATCCTGACCGACCTGGTTGCCCAAATGAGGGTTCGGTGACCCCTCGTCAAGGGGGGGGGGTACTGTTGTGAATGTGTTAGAAATGAATTCTGAGCAGAAGCTCCCTCTGGTGGTTACAAACAGTACTGAACCATTCAATGAGGATTGGCAATCAGGAGTTACAGACTGGTCTTATATAAGGGAGGTTCCCTCCCATCATGGTTGCCGGTGATCAATTGTTCTTGTCTCAACTGTGGTTCCTGGTTCACTTGGAAGCTTGCTGAGTTTTGCCTCTTCTCCTGCTCTCAGATAAGATATTTTCTGTTTTTTGTTTTTGTGCTTACCATTTGCATATTTCTCTGCATTTCTGTGAGGTTAAAGCCCCCCGGTCTCTCTCCCCCCCCAGTGGTGGTAGGTAGAGGGTAGGTCGTGTGATCTCAGGTGTTTTTGCAATTAGTAGAGTTGGTATTTTTTAGGGTTTTTTTGGATTGCAGTAAGTGTCCTTCCTATCCTTTTCTGTCTAGGAAGATTGGGCCCCAACGTTTGCTCATACTATTTTCTGTCTGTGTCTGTATTTCCTCTTGTCTAACCGCCGTTACATGTTTGGGGGCTTCCTATGTTCTTTGGGGATCTGCTCCGGGGCAGATAGCTTTCCTCTTTCTATCTTTAGGTGTAGTTAACCTCTCAGGCTATGACGAGGAGTCTAGGACCAACGTAGGAACGCTCCACGGCTGCCCTTAGTTGTGGTGGTTAGTCAGGGTACTGCAATCTAGTAGATTCCAACCTCTCTGGTGTATTGCCATTTTTGCCTGCTCTCCTCAGCTACCAAATCATAACAGGAAACCCCCCACAAGTAACACCATTTTGGAAACTAGATCCCCTATGGAACTTAGCTAGATCTGTTGTGTGCACTTTGAACCCCAAGTGTTTCACAAAAGTTTATAATGCCTGTGTGTGAAAAAAAAACAATTTTCCACAAAAATGATTTTTTAGTCCCAAATTTTTGATTTTTCCCAAGGAAATTGGACCCCAAAAGTTATTGTCCAATTTGTCCTGAGTATGCTGATACCCCATATGTGGGGGAAACTGTTTGGGCACATGGCAGGGTTTGGAAAGGAAGTAATAACGTTTTGGAATGCAGATGTTGATGGGGGTCATGTTCCGTTTGCAGTGCCCCAGATGAGCCTAAACAGTGGAAACCCCCCACAAGTGACCCCATTTTGGAAACTAGACCCCCTAAGGAACTTATCTAGATCTGTGGTGAGCACTTTGAACCCCCAAGTGCTTCACACAAGTTTATAATGCCCGGGCATGAAAATAAAAAATCCTATTTTGTTCCCACAAAAATTATCTATTAGTCACCAAGTTTTTATTTTCCCAAGGGTAATAGGAGAAATTGGACCACAAAAGTTTTTGTCCAATTTGTCCTGAGTACGCTGATACCCCATATGTGGGGGGAACAATTGTTTAGGCGCACGGCAGAGCTCTGAATGGAAGGAGCACCATTTGACTTTTTCCAACCAAAATTGGCTGGAATTGAGATTGGACGCCATGTTGCATTTGGAGAGCCCCTGATGTGCTTAAACAGTGGAAACCCCTCACAAGGGACCCCACTTTGGAAACTAGACCCCCTAAGGAACTTATCTAGACCTGTGGTGAGCAATTTGAAACCCCAAGTGCTTCACACAAGTTTATAACGTAGAGCCGTAAATTTAAAAAATAACCCAATTGTTATTTTCCCAAGGGTAACAAGACTCCAAAAGTTATTGTGCAATTTGTCCTGAGTACGCTGATACCTCATATGTTGGGGTAAACCACTGTTTGAGTGCATGGCAGAGCTTGGAAGGAAAGGAGCGCCGTTTGACTTTTTCAACGCAGAATTGGCTGGACGCCATGCCGTGTTTGGAGAGCTCCTGATCTGGCTTAACAGTGGAAACCCCCGACAAATGACACAATTTTGGAAACTAGACCCGTCAAGGAACTTATCTAGATGTGTGGTGAGAACTTTAAAACCCAAGGTGTTTCACTAAAGTTTATAACGCCCGAGAATGAAAATAAAAAAAACATTTTTTCCACAAACATGACCTTTTAGTCCCCAACTTTTTATTTTCCCAAGGGTAACAGGAGAAACTGGACCCCAAAAGTTGTTGTCCAATTTGTCCTGAGTACGCTGATACCCAATATGTGGGAGAAAACTACTGTATGGGCACATGTCGGGGCTCGGAAGGGAAGTAGTGACGTTTTGGATTGCAGACTTTGATGGAATGGTCTGCGGGCGTCATATCGCATTTGGAGAGCCCCTGATGTGCCTAAACAGTGGAAACCCCCCACAAGTGACCCCATTTTGGAAAATAGACCCCACAAGGAACTTATCTAGATGTGTGGTGAGCACTTTGAATCCCGAAGTGCTTTACAGAAGTTTATGACGTACAGCCGTAAAAATAAAAAATCTTTTTTTTTTTTTACAAAAATGATTTTTTCGCCCCCAATATTTTATTTTCACAAGGGTAACAGGAGAAATTTGACCCCAAAAGTTGTCCAATTTGTCCTGAGTACGCAGATACCCAATATGTGGGAGAAAACTACTGTATGGGCACACGTCGGGGCTCGGAAGGGAAGTAGTGACGTTTTGGATTGCAGATTTTGATGGAGTGGTCTGCGGGCGTCATGTCGCATTTGGAGAGCCCCTGATGTGCCTAAACAGTGGAAATCCCCCACAAGTGACCCCATTTTGGAAAATAGACTCCACAAGGAACTAATCTAGATGTGTGGTGAGCGCTATGAACCCCCTAGTGCTTCACAGAAGTTTATAACGTGCAGCCGTAAAAACAAAAAAATCATTTTTTTTTACAAAAATGATATTTTTGCCCCAATTTTTTTATTTTCCCAAGGGTAACAGAAGAAATTGGACCCCAAGAGTTATTGTGCAATTTGTCCTGAGTACGCTGATACCCCATATGTGGGGTAAACTACTGTTTGGGCGCATGGCAGAGCTCAGAAGTGAAGGAGCACCGTTTGATCTCAATTCCAGCCAATTCTGCGTTGAAAAAGTCAGACGCTGTGTCACATTTGGAGAGCCCCTGATGTGCCTAAACAGCGGAAACCCCCCAATTCTAACTCCAACCTTAACCCCAACACACCCCTTACCCTAGTCCCAACCCTAACCATAACCCTAACCACAAACTTAACCCTAACACACCCCTAACCCTAATTCCAACCCTAAGCTTAGGTGCAACCCTAACCCTAACGGGAAAATGGAAATAAATACCTTTTTTTAATTTTATTATTTTTCCCTAAGAGGGAGATAAAGGGGGGTTTGATTTAATATTTATAGCGGGTTTTTATGATTGGCAGCTGTCACGCTAAAAGACGCTTTTTATTGCAAAAAATAGTTTTTGCATAACCACATTTTGAGAGCTATAATTTTTGCATATTTTGGCCCACAGAGTAATGTGAGGTCTTATTTTTGCAGTACGAGTTGACTTTTTTATTGGTACCATTTTTGAGCATGTGACATTTTTTGATCTCTTTTTATTTCGATTTTTGGGAGGTTAGAATTAACAAAAATCAGCAATTCATGAATTTCTTTTGAGGGGGGCGTTTATACCGTACCGCGTGTGGTAAAATTGATAAAGCAGTTTTATTCTTTGGGTCAGTACGATTACGGCGATACCTCATTTATATCATTTTTTTAGGTTTTGGCGCTTCTATACAATAAAAACAATTTTATATAAAAAATAATTATTTTTGCATCGCTTTATTCTGCGAGCTATAACTTTTTTTTTCGCTGATGATGCTGAGTTGCGGCTCGTTTTTTGCGGGACAAGATGACGTTTTCAGCGGTACCATGTTTATTTATATTGGTCTTTTTGATCGCGTGTCATTCCACTTTTTGTTCGGCGGTATGATGATAAAGCATTGATTTTTTGCATTTTTTTTTGAAGGGGTTCACTAAAGGGGTTAACTAGTGGGACAGTTTTATAGAAGGGGTTGTTACGGACGCGGCGATACCAAATATGTGTACTTTTATTGTTTTGTTTTTTATTTACAGGAAGAAATGAATTTATTGGGGAATTTTTTTTTTCCTTTATTTTGAAATTTTTTTTTACACTTGTGGTTTTGATTTTTTTTTTACTTTTTTACTTTGTCCCAGGGTGGGACATCACTGTATTTTATCAGATCACTGGTGTGACAGTGTGCACAGCACTCTGTCACACCAGCGATCGCTCTGGCACTGCTGCAGGCTTCCTCAGCGCCTGCTCTCAGCAGGCACTGAGGAAGCCGCCTCCCTGCAGGACCCGGCAACTATTTTGGATCCGGGGTCTTGCAGGTTAGAGGCCTTCAGAACAGAGCGGTCACATCGCGCTGTTCTGAGGGTCTCAGGGGAGCGCGCAGGGAGCCCCCTCCCTGCGCGATGCTCCCCTGTGCCCCTGGTACACCGCGATCATGTCTGATCGTGGTGTGCCAGGGGTTTATGTGGCGGGAGTGGTCTGTGACCGCTCCTGGCACATAGTGCCTGGTGTCAGCTGTGATAATCAGCTGACACCCGGCGGCGATCAGCTGCGCTCCCGGGGGGAGCGCAGCTGATCGCCTTGGACGTACTATCCCGTCTATGGGGAGATTGGCACGGGTTTTATGGATGGGATAGTACGTCCAATAGCAGAGGGGTTAATACGGGTACCGGAAAAAATGGTACCGATGTCACCAGTGTTTTGGATCAGTTTGCCATCCGTGTTTTTTTTTTTTTTTTTGGTATGGTTTAAGAAAAAAGTCAGTTGCAAATCTTCTATCCTTTGCAATGTTAAACACATGGATGACATCTGTGTGCTGTAGGAGTTTTACATGGACCCATAGACTTGTATTGGTCCTTGTCATCCATGCTGCTGATAAGAAAAATGGACATTAAGAAACATACCAGGTAGGTGGTGTGCTGTGTTTGGAGTGTGGCGCCGAGCCCCGACGCACGTTTCAGAAGAGAGCAGACCTTTTTCAGTGGGGTATGTTTCTTTCTTAATAGTTCTAACCATCCACAGTAACATCTATGTTTATCAGCATATGTGGTCAAATCTTGTATGTCTGTGTGTTCTATACTGACCATCTATCCATCAGTATATATACAGTATAATGCGAAAAGGTGCAAAGTGCTAGAAGCAATCGGAATAGAGGCAATTCTATTCTACTCTGCGTCGTTTGAGTATCTCAGCATGCACTGTATTCTCAAAAGAATCATCATCAAACAAAAAGTAGGTAAAAAAAAAGCAGTTAAAATAGTGAGGAAACAAAAGGGACTTTTTAATTAAAGTACAGTATCCTAGAAAATAGATTATATTATGACATTTGAGATTTTGGATTAAAACAAATTTTAGTTTGTACCAACCCATTAACTCTGCCTATGACTTTGAGATTAGAGATGCTGTCTTGCAGCACTGGAGCTTTGGGTTCAACTTCTAATTTGACCATGGACAACATTTGCATGGGCTTTGCATGTTCTCCCTGTGTTTGCTTGGGCTTCCTCAAGAAATATACTAAGAGATCAGTTCACTTTCTATGAAATTGATGCTAATTTTGTGTATGTGTTTTAAAAATTGGGAAAATAAATGAACAATACAGACACGTAATCAGTAAATGGGGTATACTCAAACACCTGAATTTTAGTCACTAAAAAGTGAATTCAATTATTAGATGAATCATGTATCAGCAACTTTTAGAAGAGATAACCAGTAGCACAGAGATTTGGAGAATCCTAAACCCCTTCATCAGATCATAGACCTGTGTGAATTATACCGTGTGATTCCTGATAACAGGTTTATGACTGCTCGAACCACGCAGTTTCTTTTACTTCTAAATATACATAATCAAGATATGTGCAAACATCCTATCCTGTGATTACAGAACATAAACAACATATGTGATGAACAGAAGCTTTAACAATATCGAAACCAAAACATAAGAAAAGAAAACGACAGCCCACCTGTTTCTATATAGATTTTCTAATTAGTTCATTTAGTACTATGTATGTAGCCGTAGAGTTGATTTACATCACATTTCCTATATGTATAACATTCTGG
>JARQOD010000005.1:502700596-502825968 GCA_033576555.1 Oophaga sylvatica
TGCCAAAGCCCAAGGAAGACCTCGCTGGTGCCTCTCCACATGCTGGCTGGAGGCCTCTCTATGTGCTAGTTGGGGGCCTCTCCACGCACTGGCTGGGGGCCTCTCCACGCGCTGACTGGGGACCTCTCCACGCGCTGGCTGGGGGTCTCTCCATGCGCTGACTGGGGGCCTCTCCATACACTGGTTGGGGGCCTCTCCACACGCTGGCTGGGGGAGCCTCTCCATGTGCTTGCTGGGGGGCCTCTCCACGCACTGGCTGGGGGCCTCTCCAGATGCTGGCTGGGGGGCCTCTCCATGTGCTTGCTGGGGGGGCCTCTCCACGCACTGGCTGGGGGTCTCTCCACGCGCTGGCTGGTGGCCTCTCCATGCCTTGGTTGGGTGCCTCTCCACGCGCTGGCTGGGGCCTCTCCACGCGCTGGCTGGGGGCCTCTCCATGCGCTGGCTGGGGGCCTCTCCATACACTGGCTGGGGGTCTCTCCACGTGCTGGCTGGGGGGCCTCTCCATGTGCTTACTGGGGGGCCTCTCCATGTGCTTGCTGGGGGGCCTCTCCATGCACTGGCTGGGGGCCTCTCCACGCGCTGGCTGGGGGTCTCTCTACGCACTGGCTGGTGGCCTCTCCACGCCTTGGTTGGGTGCCTCACCACGCGCTGGCTGGGGCCTCTCCACGCGCGGGCTGGGGGCCTCTCCACGCGCTGGCTGGGGGCCTCTCCACGCGCTGGCTGGGGGTCTCTCCACGTGCTGGCTGGGGATCTCTCCACATGCTGGCTGGGGGGCCTCTACACTTGCTGGCTGGGGCCTCTCCATGCACTGGCTAGGGTCCTCGTCATGACCTGGCTGGGGGACTCGCCACGCACTGGCTGGTGCCTCACAAGTGAAGCGAGTGCCGTTTTCTACTAATATCCATTATCACAGAGATGTATGGCAACTGTGCAGGATAATTGGTATTAATGCAGCAATAGTTACTGCAAAATTGTAATAGTCCCTTGTATCTGAAGTTGGCACTTCTATTTTCCAAACTATAGTTCAACTTTTTAAATATGTAAATCCGGATAAATGTATTCAATCCCAGGCTTATTGGTTGACCTTGTACCAACTTCCTCTTTTAATAAAGTTTCCTTCTTTGCTTGGGCTCAGTAAATGAATGTACAACCCGTAGGATTTGATTGCTGTGATAATTGTCATGTGTATAATGAAGTAAATGCATACTTGTTAGAGCTGGGTATAATCAATGCTTATTTATTATGAAAAACAAGCCTTCGCTTTCTTCTTCTTTTGCTCGTGTGTCATTATTTGAATACCGTCTACTATTCAAGACATTAATCCGTTTTATATGTAAAGAACCTTCACTGATCTTCACTGTGCAACTTTCCCTTCTCCAAAGAATATGCAACACTGATCTATTTGCATATGTTCTGCATATCCATATCACAGAATCAGTCACTACGAGTGGGAACTGTAACAGTTTTCTTCACATTTAGTCCTTTTACATTTATGATGTAACGATTATGATGACCTTGTCAATGATGGAAATAATTAGATTTTCTGGAATGTTTTGGACAAAAAATCTTCATTCAGGGTGGCAGCTAAGGCTACAGGCCAAGCAGTAGCCTAACCTTTGTAAATGGTAGACCAGTTTGCAGAGGCACATTTGAAGCTTCTAGACCCCATATCATAATCTGTGACGTGTTTCTTTACCTACAGACGTAGCATTTAAAAAAAATGAAACCAAAACTTGCCATGGTACACTAAGCCAATAGCAAAGCGCACCTAAATTATCTCATTTACATTGATTTAGCATACTTGTGGGTTTGAATAGGTTGAACCTACCGATTTTCATCAGTATTTAGTCACTGTGTTCATTTGTACCATCATTGTTTGTTTTTTTTCTTGCATACTGTAAGCTTTTTTCAGTTTCTCCCATGAAAAACTTGAAAATCTGACAGCACAGATATTGAACACAGATGTCATCTGAGCGATTTTTGATTTTCACGCACCCAATAGCCTTGTATTGGCAAGGGGAGTTTGATCCATGACTTGGATCAAAATCAAACATGTCCCCTGTGAAAACAAGGCTAGAACTTGTATATGAAGAACTGACGTCTGAATGAGCCCTTATGAGCATAGAGGACTCTTGCCCTCCTCAGACACCGTGACCTGATCATGACATAACCATGACCAATCTGCTAGCTTTGCACCCACCAGATGTACCAGACTGATGGTTGTGCTTCCCCTTAACTTCTGCTTCCTACAAAATGTCTAAATTAACCTGACAGACTGTTAGAGGGTTGATCTTGCAATATTTCTCCCACACACCGGCCTATATAATATACAGTATTTGTGTGTAGGATTCCTGGATTTTATCCATCTAAGGTATTGTAGAGATTACCAGCACACCACTGCCAAACCAGTTTAATCTCATTGTACAACTGACTGCAGCTGAGTTGTCTCATGATAGCGGTGAGAAATGTTGAATCATAAAGCGTGCCGAACATCTTTGTGCTAGCTTAGTGAACTTTAGCCTGCGGTACAGAAAGATCCTGCTGTTTTCCTTGCTCACCACAAAGCAGAACGCGTTTCGTGATAAAATACTTTTTTCTTTAGTGGTTATTGAGTAAAAATGTGTCCTTGGAATTCCCACACAGCAACCCATAAGCATCATGTACTTATGGAACTATAAATCTGTATCGGCTTTTATTTTGGACATTAACTTTATTTGTAGAATCTTTATTAACCTAAGTATACAATAAGTATTTTGTCTAGGTAATGTAAATTGGTTAAAGGAGTTGTCGTTACTTCTGGTTTAAGTCTGAATTCACCTAAATGTGACTACAGACATCTAAATCCTTACAGTGTGCACACTGCAAACTATCAAGATTCGCCGATGAGAGCGACCGGTCACATGACCACAAGTAGGCAACTTGCATAGATGTGGTCACATGAAGACTAAACATACTTGACCTCGCTCAATATAGGTGAATTGAGCGAGGCCGAGCACGTCTAGTTGGATTGTGCCCGGAAGTATGCAAAACACATACTTGTGGTCATGTGACCGCCCGGGAAGCAAACTGTATGGATTCAGAAATCAGCAATATCATAGAGTAACTACAGACTATACAGACCTTTTTATATGGGCTGACAAACAAGAATAAGTGTTTGTAAGAACACCTGTTCCTGATCATTGACCCAGGTGAAAACAGCGATGGCCTAAAAAATCATTGTAGTTGACAACACGACTTCCTATATATACAGGGCATGAGCTGCCATCAATATGCAAGTTACAGTGGGACAGATCAATTGTATTAACAATTTTTCTTTCTTGTAGTTTCTTCAGGTTTTTTAAAAGGGTCTATAAAGGGAACCTGTCATGTCCAATACAACTGTTAACCTACTGATATAGAGTTAATCTACAGGTTAATAGGGTTATGAAAGTGCAGCACCCGGGAGAAAATTAACTCTATTTCTCCCTGGAGCCACCAGCTTTGTTATACCCGGATCAATTACAGCACCACTCAGAGCACGGAGAGCGACAGTATAGGCATGCCCCGACACTGACTGACAGCCAGTACTGCAGTACATCAGTGCAAAGCCAGCTGCCAATCAGTGCTTAGAGTATGCTTACATCAGCCGCACTCAGTGCTGTGAGCAATAACTGTAATTTCTCAGGACCCACTTGCATGACTGAAAACTGGTAATTCCAGGGAGAAATAAAGTTAATTTCTTCCCTGCATGTCACACTTTCTGTACAGCAGCCGAGCAACTTTATAACTCTATTAACCTGCAGATTAACCCTTTAACCCCTGGCAGTTTCTCTTTAAATCAGTGTTGATCAACATGTTATGTCGTCAACTGCCTGTGATAATGCAGCTTAAGGAACTAACTGGTCTTAACCCTAACATACATGTCAAACTCTGGCCCGTGGGCCAAATCTGACCCTCAGGGTGATTATATTTGGCCCGTGACACCAGAACCTCTAACCCCTATGTGTGGCCATTATTCTGTATAGAGGACTTTGTTGGGCCTATTATACTGTATGGAGGACTATGTGGGACCCATTATACTGTATTGAAAGCTATGTTGGGCAATTATGCTGTTTGGAGGACTATGTGGTGCCCATTATTCTGTATGGAGTACTGTGTGGGGCCATTATACTGTATACTGGTTGGCCCGTGAATTAGTCCAAGTTTTGAATTTTTGCCCTCCGTGTGTTTGAATTTGAGACCCCTGCCCTAACAGGTAATGCCCCTAACAGGGATTTGGATTTGTCAACCAAAGGATTTACAATACATGACCCTAACGGTGCCATTACGCTGAAAGACCTGTCCCAATAAACAACTGCCTGGTACATATTTGTCGATCAGTTTAAAGGGACTCTGTCAGCACAGAATAGCTGTTCAAGCTAGGTTCCTCCAGCTTAATGTTCATGGGGGGTCCAATCATTTAAACACACCTTCCCACCTACTTGTTTTCCCTCTATCTCCACCCCGTCCTCTTTGATTGACAGCTCTAGCTTCATTGGGCCAGAGAAGGGTGGAGATTGTTGAAATCCAAGCAGGTGGGAAGGTGTAATAAAATGATTGACTGCGCCGTGAACCACCGTGCACCTGTACTTGCTTTGACCAAGGTTTCTGTGCTGACAGTCCCTTTAATAGCTTGCTTACTGCCAAGGTGCACAGAACAATCAGTAATAAATCGTTCTGTGTGCATAGTCTGCCATTATTTTCTGCAGCGTACTATGATGAGCTGCTAAGAAAGATGATCTTTTAAGCCTTCCAAAAGATCATTTTACCTGACCAATGAGCGTTTAGCTCATTCATTGAGTGATCTGCAGCCTGTTACACTGCATAATTATGGGAAACTGGCATCCCAAGAACTGTGTCCTGATAATCATACGATGTAAATGCTCTTAAAGAGTAGCCTTTAAAATAGTAGACATACTGGAAGTTAAGTCAAAGCAACAGGTTCTGGATGTGGTAAATCTAAAGTGTAAATGGAAAGTGGAGAGGAGGGGGATGCAACTGCAGTTTTTTTTTATTGTGTTTAATTTGCACAACATGACTTGGAGAAAGTATAGCAGTTAGAGTGGGGGGCATCTTCTTGTCTCTCGGGACTCACCAGAACGAACCCTCTTTTCAAAAAAAATATAGACAAAAATTTACAGAAATCCAAAAAGGAATGTAGCAGTTTTCAAGGGGTTGTTTTATGAAAATAAACCCATTATATATGCACTCTTAGAGCATACCGACAATATGGAGGTGATTCCCAGCTTACGACCGATATAGATCAGAGAGTCACTCTGTAAAACCAATTTCAGTTGTTCAGTATTTGCTCAGTATTTTACATAAGTATTTGTAAGCCAAAATCAGGAGTGTGGACAATCAGAGGAAAAGTATAATAGAAACACGTCACCACTTCTGTATTTATCACCCACTCCTGGTTTTGGCTTACAAATACTGAGGTAAAATACTGACCTAATACTGAACATGTGAATGTGGCCTCCATTTTGCAGATGCTGACGGGAAAAAGCCTGGCCATCTGCAGTTGTTAGTCGTCGTTCAGGATCCAGGGCAGCGATCAGATGATCATCCTGACTGCTACTTTTAGAAAAGGATTGTCCCTGATGAGACAAATATAAAATAAGTTAGAATAATGTGTAAGTCATACAATGTGGTCTAACCATCAAATATCGCTAAAGTGAAATTCTTACAAAACATTGTAACACGGAATAAAGATCAATAAAGCAAACAAAATGGTCCGTAAGATCAGTGCCCTGAACATACTACATTGTCTTACAAGTAAGCATAAAGAATAATTTTGCTACTTGAAGATGGATACAGAGCTGTCTCCTGTGTTATAATGTTTTCTTTACACCCACATCTCCCCAGCTGCTTCTTTTATCAGACTGCATTAGAAAGCAGATATGTTATATAAACATTATGCCGGCACTCCTTTTCACTGACCCTGGGTGCCCCCAGCATGTGTTCTACATTCATCTATCATGTGTGATTTATAGCTAGAGTATGGACATGTGAAAATAAATTATGTTCAGTGATCTCTTGCTATCATGTCGTCATATACCACTATATGTAATAACCGGGAATTTTCCATTGGAGAATAAAAAGCATATGTACAGTGAAGACCTTTGTTTAACACATTACTGTATTGCATGCCTATACTATTCATAGGTTCTAGACCTTAAGATTGTTGTTACTTTGTTTTAACCCCTTTACGACCTTGGTACCTCATAGGCCACCTCCCCCCTGTTTTCTGCGGGCTTTGATGATGAGCCCCCAACTTTTCCTGAACATGTCAGCTGATTTCATCAGCTGACAAGTGCCCCTAACAGCCACGGGTTGAATTGCGATCCACCCGTGGCTATTAACATGTTAAATACCACTGTCTATCTCTCTTGGAAAATGACGAGTTTTTGAAAACTTTTACCATATATACTCGTGTATAAGCTGTGGTACCGCTCATTAAGGTAATGAATATGCATGCGTCTCCACTCCCATAGGCGTGGAGTGCATATTCATTACCTTAATGAGCGGTACCACGTGACTGCTCAGGACAGGAAGAAGCTGCCGGCACCCAGACAACGGAGATGCAGGGATGGAGATCCCGCGACGGCGCCAGGAGGGTGAGTAGGACGAAGAGGGGAGCCGAACCATGCGTGATGGGACCTGGGAGGGGAGCCGAGCCATGTATGATGGGACGGGAGGGGAGCCGAGCTATGCATGATGGGACCGGGGAGGGAGCCGAGCCATGCATGATGGGACCGGGGAGGGGAGTCAAGCCATGCATGAAGGGAACAGGGAGGGGAGCCAAGCCATGCACGATGGGACCGGGAAGGGAGCCGAGCCATGCGCGATGGGATGGGGTGCTGAGCCATGCACGATGGGACTGGGGATGGGACCCAAGCCATGCACGATGATACCAGGGAGGGGAGCCCATCCATGTGCGATGGGATGGGGTAGCTGAGCCATGCGGGATCGGGGGAGCCATGCATACAACAGCGGGAGCCACACATACTCGGACAGGACGGGAGGGAGCCACGCATAGCAGGACAGATGCATACCCGGCTTGTACTTGAGTCAATAAGCTTACCCAGTTTTCCGTGGTAAAATTAGGTGCCTCGGCTTATACTTGGATTGGCTTATACTCGATTATATACGGTAATATTTTTTTTACCACTTAAATAAAAGAGAACCTATACATGTGATACCTGTGAACTCATAATGACCTGGAGAATCAGTTTTAGCATTTATTGAACATGGTAAAAAAAAAGAAAAAAACAATTGTGGAATTGCTCTTTTTTGCAATTTCACCGCACTTTGAATTTTTTCCCGGTTCTCCAGTACACTTTATGGTAAGACTAATGGTGTATTTAAAAAGTACAATTTGTCCCACAAAAAACAATCCCTCACATGGCCATATTGACGAACAATAAAAAAGTTATGGCTCTGGGGATGAAGGGGAGCAAAAAACGTAAACTCAAAATGGAAAAGATGGTGAAAGGGAGCTAGCCTATTGTATTTTAGGTTTTGTACCATAAAATGATATTCTTGCTTGTTTGTGTTAGAAATTGTTGTACTTGTTTTCTATATAACAAAGGAATTGTCGCATCTACAAAACTTTTCTGTAAATAAGAGCTATAGGAACAGTAGGTACCCATTGTGGGCTATATGAGTTATATACTGTATATCACCTATAAAAATAAATGGGCATCCAAGTAATACATGGAGATGTAGATTACTGCAAAGTCAATCCCCATATAAGTCAGCCAAATGGACAGGGGCAGTCTTAGTGGATAGACCATTTCATTGTATTTGGGTGTTCTTAATGTCAATCTCCAGTTAAATCTCTTCATTTGTGGGCACACATTTTAGCGACTGCTGGCTTTCATACACATTAAAGGGACTCTGTCAGCACAGAATGACTGTTCAGTATAGACGCTTGGTGCAGCACAGAATGACTGTTCAGTATAGACGCTTCGTGCAGCACAGAATGACTGTTCAGTATAGACTCTTGGTGCATCATGGCATTTCCAAACATTTAATTGCATCATCCCACCTGCTTGTTTTCCATCTTCCTCTGCCCTTCTCTGGCTCTATAAAACCAGAGCTGTCAATCAATGAAGAGGAGGTGACAAGAATTGAAGATAGAGGGAAAACAAGTAGGTGGGAAGGTGTACTTAATTATGTGCCCATGCCAAGGGAAGAGGACTAGAACTCTAGCACCACCTATTGGAAGTAGCAATCCTTAAAGTCAATATTGACTTTTTAACGAGCCTTGCAAGATGACTTAGGATAAAAGCAAAACCAGATTCTCAATTTGCAGACTTGGTTCTTAAGGTACTGCCACACTAAACAATATCGCTAACGATCACGATAACGACGCATACTAATGAGATCGTTGGTTGTGATCGTTTTAATGTCGCTAGTAGCTGCCAAACTGGACGATTTAATTAACGACGCATCAGCAGTAGCGATCTTTTTAACGACTTTGGCGGTCGTTGGGACGTGCCACACTTGCATATACTGTGAAAGATCACGACCTCGATAGGCGTGACTGAGCGCAACCTTTTGCACGCCCCTCATCACAGATTGGTGGTCACTATTTACCTCATAAATATTTATCACAGCTCTCCCGCTTTGTGATTGGATGACCGCGTCATAAAAGACCACGTATCTGCACTCCTCTCCATTGCTCTCGAGCAGAAGCGGTTCTTTCAAATCTCCAGCATCGTTCCAGTGTGTCCTGCTAGCCTTTGTAGTTACTGCGATCCATTTGTGCCACTATTGCTGTTGCTGTGTTCCGGTCTACGACGTTGTTTTTCTGCGATCCAGTCTCTGACGTTATATCCTCTGCGATCCATTCTCTGGCGTGATCCAGTTTGTGACGCTATTTTCCCTGTTTTCTTTTTTCTCCAGAATCACAACTTGTGTAAGGTAGGTATTATTTTTGTCACATTTCATTTTTATTTTAACTTTAATTTTACAGATCCATGTTTAGATCACTGCTTTTGTAAACCATTGTCGTTCATCAATTTTTTTTTTTTTTTGCCATTGTTTTTGTGTTTTGTTCTGGCCACCAAACACACCAATCACCATTTTGTGATCCCTGCTGTGTTCTATGTTGTAGGCTATAAACATTTTATTTTATTTAACCATTCTGGCGTTCTCACATAATAATATTTTTTATTACAGATGGCTGATAAACAAGATTTTTTGCGGGAATTTATCGAGCTCTACCGCTCCATGCCGTGCCTATGGAGAATAAAATCACCAGATTACTGTAACAGGCTTAAAAAGAATGACGCATACCAAAAACTGGTGGAGATGTGCAAGAGCCGTTACCCCGATGTACCTGCGGATGTGTCATCGGTCAAAAAACGCATACAGGCCCTCCGCACAGTGTATAAAAAAGAGCTCAATAAAGTTATAAATTCCACCAAATCTGGAGCGGGGGCCGAAGATGTTTATGTCCCCCAACTGTGGTACTTTGATCTGTTCGAGTTCACAAGGGACCAAGAAGTACCCAGAGAAGGGACATCCATGTCGGATCTAGACCCAGTGATCCAGCCGGACTCCCCTGTCATACATGTAAGTACCTTTGTATTACAACACATTTTAATGTACATGCCAAAGTGGGCTTAAATTTAAAATATATAATTGTGAAATGTAGATAAAATGGCTGAATATATCCCTTCATGTACTGATAATTTATCTAGCTCAACGGTTGAGGCCTATCCATTTACAAGTGTCATTTTCACATTTTTGCTGTATATGGGTGTAGTAAATTGCTTTGTCTTTACAAGGTGTACAATAATAAATTATATTGTGGTACCGTGTTAGCCAGAAAAATCGATGTGAATACTTTTCCGTCCAATTATGACAAAGCATTCTTAAGGTGATACCTTTATTGGCTAACCAGAAAATTATATGTTCGCTAGCTTTCAGAGCGCAGAGGCTCCTTGTTCAGGCAAGATTACATTTGAAAACTAGATCTGAACTGAAAAAGTAAGTTAATGTGTATGCAAAATGTAAATGCATATTAACACATGACCATTACACAGAAAAACAGGCACAAAAAAACAAATATCCAAAAATGAAATAAAAAATCTTTTGCAAAAATGCATGAAGGTAGTAATAATAATAAGGGTATTTAGTAAACATAATTTTGATCAAAATAATGTACAAGCCATCCCGCCACGTCAAGGCAACCCTCTGTGGGACAGTCCTACTCTAATATTGAAAACCTTTCCACTTGTCAAGTGACTTAAATGTGAACAAGGCAGAGGGACTGAACCCACCAGTTGAAGCTCTGGCCAGACAGGATGGATTTTCTCAACTCAGAAAACAGGGCGGTCACACCCTTATATGCACGGAATGCACTATGAACTACATAGAAAACTAGATCTGAACTGAAAAAGTAAGTTAATGTGTATGCAAAATGTAAATGCATATTAACACATGACCATTACACAGAAAAACAGGCACAAAAAAACAAATATCCAAAAATGAAATAAAAAATCTTTTTGCAAAAATGCATGAAGGTAGTAATAATAATAAGGGTATTTAGTAAACATAATTTTGATCAAAATAATGTACAAGCCATCCCGCCACGTCAAGGCAACCCTCTGTGGGACAGTCCTACTCTAATATTGAAAACCTTTCCACTTGTCAAGTGACTTAAATGTGAACAAGGGCAGAGGGACTGAACCCACCAGTTGAAGCTCTGGCCAGACAGGATGGATTTTCTCAACTCAGAAAACAGGGCGGTCACACCCTTATATGCACGGAATGCACTATGAACTACATAGAAAACTAGATCTGAACTGAAAAAGTAAGTTAATGTGTATGCAAAATGTAAATGCATATTAACACATGACCATTACACAGAAAAACAGGCACAAAAAAACAAATATCCAAAAATGAAATAAAAAATCTTTTTGCAAAAATGCATGAAGGTAGTAATAATAATAAGGGTATTTAGTAAACATAATTTTGATCAAAATAATGTACAAGCCATCCCGCCACGTCAAGGCAACCCTCTGTGGGACAGTCCTACTCTAATATTGAAAACCTTTCCACTTGTCAAGTGACTTAAATGTGAACAAGGGCAGAGGGACTGAACCCACCAGTTGAAGCTCTGGCCAGACAGGATGGATTTTCTCAACTCAGAAAACAGGGCGGTCACACCCTTATATGCACGGAATGCACTATGAACTACATAGAAAACTAGATCTGAACTGAAAAAGTAAGTTAATGTGTATGCAAAATGTAAATGCATATTAACACATGACCATTACACAGAAAAACAGGCACAAAAAAACAAATATCCAAAAATGAAATAAAAAATCTTTTTGCAAAAATGCATGAAGGTAGTAATAATAATAAGGGTATTTAGTAAACATAATTTTGATCAAAATAATGTACAAGCAGCAACTAGGTGAACCTTTATGGCTAACAGTCAAACTTAATTTGAAAGCCAGAGTCTCCTTGTAGCAAGATTACATTTGGAATAATTACATTATAAAGGTATCACCTTAAGAATGCTCTTGTCATAATTGGACGGAAAAGTATTCACATCGATTTGTCTTTACAAGTGTCGTTTTCACATTTTTGCTGTGTGAAGATAAATTTCTTTGTCTTTGTGATTTACCATTTGTTTTTTGTTCATGCAGGAAACAGAAGAGTCCGTCTCCACACCTGCAACAGAACAAGACAGCATGCCGTTGATCGAAGATGAAGAAGAGACACCATCCTCATCTGTGCGGCGCCGGCTTTCACCTTCAGGAAGGAAAAGGAAGGCTCCCACCACCTCGGCTACTCCTGAATTGGTGGAAATTGCAAAAAAAGTGCTAACAGCAGAAAAAGAACCTAAAATAACAGGGTTTGCATACTTCGCAAATGAGAGGCTCCCTACTCTGGATCCTGTTCAGCGGCTACATGCAGAGAGACTCATGTTTGAGGTACTGACTCAAGCCTCTTTTGGAAACCTGGATAACAGATATGTTGTCATGCCAAGACCGCAGTACCCGGACTACTCGTGGCTGCACAATCCTGTGCCAAACCCAAACGTTGGTGCTCCAAACGTTGGTGCTCCCCCTTATTGTAATACACCGCAGAGGCAGCATCCTGTGCCAAACCCAAACGTTGGTGCTCCCCCTTATTTTTATACACCGCAGAGGCAGCGTGGTAATGGCAACGATCCCTCTTACCAGCAGTTGTAGTTTTTAAAATGTTTTTCAAAATTTTTTTTGTTGTCTATATTTTTTTTACATTGTTACCTTTCTTAATAAAAATCTTATTTATCTAATGAATTGTGGTCTTTTATTCTTATGTGATGTCAACTATTAAAATGTTGTATTTTTATTACATCTACTTGTCACACACGGGGTCATGGTACTACTACCAGCTATCATAGGTGTTCCATCATAGGGAAAAAATGAAATTAAAAAAATTTCAAAAATTAACATTTCTTATAAAGGCCCCTGGTCACACTAGCGCTAAAACCTTATACTAAAAAATAATACACCACACCTGCGTTGAATTAACGTAAAATATTAAATATATATTTTTGTCATATATATTTTTTGTAAAAATAAATAAAATTTAAATAAAAACAAAAAATTTACATAATAAAATAAAAAATTATGAACAAAATATTTACATTATAACAAATTATTTACAACAAAAAAAAAAATTACTGAGGGCCCCGGACTCCAGAAAATTGTCTCTCCAGCATTATCCCGTGGTGATGCAGAGCTCCCATGGCAGTTTGCAGCGCTATGACTGCTGAATTCATGCCTGCCACAGCTGAATCCATGCCTGCCACGGCTGAATTCATGGCTGTGGCAGCTGAATTCATTGCAGACACAGCGCTGCTCATGGCCGCCACTGCGGTGTGCATTGTCGCCATCAGCCGGCGGTGGGACAGGAACAGGTCCTGGGCAGTGGGGATTTCTGTGGAGGTAAAGGTAACAGTTAACCAGGGAATTCTGTAGCAACATCTACATGTACATGTTATGTTTGTTAACACTTACGGCTTTCCTCAGAGGACCCGCTTACTGCCCACCCTGATCCTGTTGCTCCGCCGGCTAGGGAAAAAAAGAAAAAAAAAATTATATCACAACAGCCATTACACATAAGACCTTACTAAGTTCTCAAACTTGTCTGAAGCTTATATAATGTGCGTTAATTACCTGATGGGGAGCCTGCATCCGTGTCACGGGATGATGCTGGAGAGAAGGCAACGTCTGGGGAAGGGCTGTAACAAACGGAGTCACGAGGGGGGGTTGCTCCAGGTGAAGGGGTTGAGAGGTAAGGTGAGGATGGTGGTGGAGGCGTAGCCGGGGAAGGTGAGGATGGTGGTGGAGGGTAGCTGGGGACGGTGGAGCAGGTGGTGCTGGTGATGGTGAAGGTGGTGCTGTAAATAAAATATACAATTCAGAATCCCTATTATCACTGCCGGTACTCCCAAGAAAGAAAGAACAGAGAGAGAAAGATGGGAAAGAAAAAAACTACTGAATAATGGCCCCATATACTGCTGCATACTGTATAATAGCTCCACATAATGCTCCATACTGAATAATGGCCCCATATACTGCTGCATACTGAATAATGGCCCCATATACTGCTGCGTTCATGTGCGTTTGTCGTGCGCTGCGCATTTTCCCGGTGTGCGCCCAGACGCTACATGTTGCCTTTTTTTTTTCACGGTCAAAATAGACGAGATGATTGAGACAGAGATGATAACAGAGATGATTGAGACAGAGATGATTGAGACAGAGATGATTGAGACAGAGATGATTGAGACAGAGATGATTGAGACAGAGATGATTGAGACAGAGATGATTGAGACAAGAGATAGAGCAGAGATGAGGAGACAGAGATGATGGAGACAGAGATGATGGAGACAGAGATGATAGAAATGTGACACATAGACAACGCATGCGCCAAAAAACCGCAAACGGCTACAAAAAACAAATGAAATCGAAGACCAACGCTTTTTTTTTTTTTTTTAAATGCGTATGCTGATGCGACAAAATATCGCAGCTATTACAAGCGTTTGCATGCATTTTTTTAATGCGCTTCATGTGCGATCGAAATGCAGCGCAAAAAAACGCAAGTGTGAAAGTAGCCTAACCCATAAAACATAACCTCTCCAGATACCCTCATCAATACTCACTCAGAGGCCTGCGTAGCTGGGCCCGGATGCTGGCGACCCTATCGCGTGAGCGGTATCGCAGGTCCGCCAGCTTCTTGCGAATTTGTCTCAGGGTCCGCCGCACATTGAAGCGCCTCTCCAGGCCCCGCCGGATTCTCTGCAGGCATACCCTTTTGTGACGCCTTGGATGCGCCACAGGTACCCTGCAGAAATAATCCTACTGGTCCGTTCTCTTTATTAGATAACGGACCTCTCCATCCTCCCATTTAACTGAGCGCTGTCTCGCTGCCATGATAATACCGCATTGGGCGACGCCAGCATCATGACGTCACAGCGTGCGCACTTTACGGCGCACGTTACGTGCGGCTAAATTCACGTCGCAAAACGGTATTGCTAACGAAAAATGACCGCAGCAGCCATGTAAACCAGCAAGCAGATATGAGATGATATTGCGATCGCAAGACAACGTTTAACTAGGCGATCACAATGTCGTCGCATTTCTGTATGCTGGGGCTATAATCACCATGCAAATCACAATGGCTTTGCAGAGCTGTTTGAGAATGCTCAGATTGCGATCACAATCTCGTCGCATATCTGTATGCTGGGGCTATAATCACCATGCAATCACAATGGCTTTGCAGTTCACAAAAGTCCCTTGCATTTCTGTCTGCTGGGGCTATAATCACCATGCAAAACACAATGGCTTTGCAGAGCTGTTTGAGAATGCTCAGATTGCGATCACAATCTCGTTGCATATCTGTATGCTGGGGCTATAATCACCATGCAATCACAATGGCTTTGCAGATCTGTATGCAATGTCTGTATAGCTGTTTGAGAATGCTCAGATTGGTAAAATAATTGAAAAAAAAACACAAGTGCATTTTTAAAATAAAATTTATTTATTATATAAACATTGTTAATAAAAGGCAAAATTCAAACATTATCAAAATCAAACTAGACCTGCTGCTGCCAACTCACTGCACCAGGCCCATTAAAGTACTGGCAGTACTTGTCTCGGCCGGCCTTCGCATTGTCCTTGCTCCTGCCTTGATTGACAGGTTGAAGACCTGCAATAGCGGGATCATTCTCACGCCATTCTCCAAGCACCACGTCACCATTGCTGTCCGAGTCCATGAATCCTGGCGGACTGTAAGTACCAGCATCGCGTTTTCGTAGAAAATTGTGCAGCACACAACAGACCAACACCACAAAGTCTATGGATTCCAGCTTCATGTTGATTGGAGTGTGGAAAACCCTGAAGCGGTTGGCCATTATGCCGAAGGCATTCTCAACAACGCGCCGTGCCCTAGACAGTCTGTAGTTAAAAATCCGCCTTTCCCCTGTCAAAGTCTTTTGTGGGTACGGTTTAACAAGATGCTCATGAAGGGGGAAGGCTTCATCACCCACAAACACAAAGTTTAGGTTGGCGGTGGTGTCCATGTTGGTTGGCAGGTTAAGTTTATTATTAAACAACCGTTCACCAAAACTTGTGTGCTCCAAAACGCCACCGTCAGAAACCCTTCCATTAATGCCAACATTAACGTCAATAAATTCATAATTGGCATTAACAAGGGCCATGAGGATCACGCTGAAGTAGCCCTTGTAATTATGAAAAAAGGATCCGCTTTTGGCTGGTTGCGTGATCCGCACATGTTTGCCATCCAAGGCACCACCACAGTTTGGGAACTGCTAAATCCTTTCAAAATCAGAGGCAATAATTTGCCATTCCGCCACTGATTTGGGAAAAGGCATGTAGCTCCGTAAACTGCGGATGATGGCGTTGCGATGTCTCCGGAATTAGTTCTCCAAGCAGCGACCGAGAATTGCAGCAGAATATTGCAAATCCTTCATTGAACGTCCGGTTGCCAGAAATCGCAGCGTTACTGCCAAACGTTCCTCTGCTGAAACAGCTGCACGCATCCGGGTATCCTGCCGTTCAATGAGTGGCCTCACAGCTTCCAGTAGGAGCTTGAATGAATCCTCCGACATCCGTAGATAATTCCGGAAATCCTGCGGATTCTTCTCCTGCAACTCTCTCACTAGATGCATGTGGGTGAATCTGGACCTCTGCTCCAGCCATTCTCTGGTCCACATGCGACGCTTTCGCTTTGAGCGCCTCTCTTCCACCCGCGCCTCTTCCTGCCGATCTGCCTCCATAGATAGCGCAACTGCCACAATCATACGCTCCGCGGTGGAGAGGTTCATTATGTGCAACCTGTACGGTAAAAAATAGAAAAGTTAATGACTAATTAATTACTATTACTAAAGTGTTTAAACAGAATAAAATAAAGAATAAAATAAAAATTAAATTACTAAAAAAAAAAATAAACTTTTCAGTTTATACAGTTTACAAATGTCTAAAATGGTGAGGGGTGTAAAATAAATAAAGCAAAAAAAAGAGAAAATAAAGTCAGGGGTGTAAAATCAATAAAGCAGAGGACGAAAAAAAAAAAATAAGGTCAAAAAACATTATCAAAACAACATCACAACATCACAAACAATATGTACCTTGAATCCAAATCCAAATATCCCGAAGATCCAAATCCAAATGGGGATGGATGGTGCTCTATCGACTCAGACAGGATCGCAAAACCCACCACTGCGCCACAAATATGATCGCAAAACACCGACACGCGATACTATCCTCACAAAACGCACAAAGCACAGTTGGAATCATCCACAACGTGCTCTGGAAACAATGGATGGGGGCACAGTTATTATAGCTGAGGTGATGTTGTGGTCACCAATCGGAGCTGAAAGGCGTTTTGAAAGAAAACAAAGTCCCGCCTCCGCCGCTGACTAATGCATCGTTAATGAGGTCGCACATTGTTCACAAAAAGGTGCCACATTCAGCGATATATACTTAACAGCGGGACGCCGACGATGAAAATAGGGTCCGGAACGATGTCAGCGACGAGCGAGATCACAGCAGGATCTCAGCAGGGGCCACGTCGTCGCTAGATGCCGCACACAACAACATCGCTAACGAGATCGCTAAATAGTGACGTTTTTTAGCGATCCCGTTAGCGATATTGTTTAGTGTGGCGGTACCGTTAGTCAGGGATGTACAGAGCATGAACATTAGACAGTGAGGACTGACTGAATGCTCACCAGAAGAAGGGATGGGTTACTTACGTCAGAACTGGGCTACAGGGAGACAAACAGGCAAACCTGATTGCATAGCAGTTTAACAGCAATAATACAATGCTGTATATTTCTTACATTATGAGACATGACACTTCTGTTCAAGATTTAAGAGTCATGGGTAACAGAAAAGGGCATTTTCCAAACTGTTTGCACAATTGTCCAAAAGGTCTCAATGCGGACACCACAAATACACTAATGGTGCCCATCACCCTGTAACTGACAGGTATCCATTTTTACTAACATTATCTCTTTGAACTTCAGACTTCTTCACATGACCGGTGTCAACTATTTACCTCTAATTATTTGGTCCTATTATATATATCAATTGCTTATTGTGTGCAGACAGCCGGTTATTATGGTTATATGATGATTCCGAGTAACAAGAATACAGGAGCGGATGTATGCAATGATCACATGATTAGATCACATGACTGTATCGAGGAGGTCCTATATATTCACTAATCGTATTTGATGACTATAGATGGCCGTTTTTATCTCCTACATTTGCTGGAGTGCTGCAGTTTTCCCTTGTTTAGATTTATTGTGGAACCAGTAGACTGGATCCTGACACTGCCATCGCCACCTCAGATGCTTAGGTATAATTATGTTGCAGTCTTGCCTTTTTTCCCCTACATTTTTCTAACAGCTTAAAGGGAAGCTGTAATGTACTGTATATGTTGAACGTATATAAAAAATAGGCTATTTTTTCACAATCTTTATTTAAAAACCAAATTGGCAATCTTGCAGTTTTCATAGTGGACTCTGGGTCTTTTTAAGACTCATACTTAAACTTTTCAGGAACAATTAACAGCAGATTCATTTTCAGCAGAGGCAGGATTACAATGACCGGTGACACCTCTATGCACAACTGATAACACAGGATCAACCAATCACACTAGGCAATGTCCCACCACACCATGTTCCCCCTCTTTTCTCTATGACTCTATCACAGATGCTTCAGTATAAAACATAGGGTTAGTGACTGTTTAATGTGATTAATATACAGGTGTTGTTTCCTGAAACAACAAGTTAGCCTAAAAAAAAGCCCCAGTGGCCAATGTGACGATTGCAAGATTTCTGTTTTGGGTTTTTAATAAAGTTTGCATTTGGAAATAAAATTAATTTAACACAAAAACCTGATAATTTAACATTCGTCAATTTTCTGATGAGAGAGTCCCTATAAGTGACACCATGGTTGTCTGTCCAGCAGCCATTTATCTTCCCTGCTCTTTTTCTCCTATTATTGGAGCTGATTGTTGCCGGCTGAATGTTAGTAATTATCTCATTTTATTTTGCTTTGTCTTTTCTGTGAAGAAAATGCCATTTCTATCCAAATAACGTCTGTGCAGTTCAAAGAAGGACAACTGTTCTGCCGAATTGTAGCATAAGCTAAGCATTCTCCGTTAATTTGAGTTGTGCCTGTCATCAAAACAAATGGGAAATGCTCACACCAGCATCTTTATTAGCACTTAGTGATCCCTCGAGTGATAAATACGTTTGTTTACTTACATGTGCTAGTGAAACTGATGGCACAAAGCAAAACGATCAGACTATTAAACAGATAAACTAGCTTTAAATACAAAACAATGGTGTAATGCAATGATATGCTCAGCTAGAGAATCAATCATTCTGAGCCCTGCGCTGGCTGAAAAATGCCTCAGATATCCAGTACACTTCTCAAATCTTGATCGCGTCTGACAGATACAGTAACAGGATTAAGAGAGCTGCGTATGCATATACTGCATCAGAATGGAGTCCGGGGAGAGCAGGCGAGATGAAAGCGAGGTGAGCGGAACGCCTGTCAGACAAAAATGCACCATGTACCAGTTATCTGAAATAACTTGGCATATCATGAAATTGTCTAAATACTCCCCTTATGTATAAATGAAAGATTTGCTATTTATAACGGTGACCTTAAAAGGCGGCTGAGAATCCTTATCTCTGCATGATTGTACAAATCTCTGGTATACTGTAGTGCACACATGTCATTTCTAATCTGCTAGTATATAATTCTACACACATCTATAATTTGCTCCTACTTCCTCCTGGCTTGTGGTTGAACTTGCTGACGGTAGATAATTGTATATACATCAAGTATATGCTTACGTTTGTACCTGCTGCTGGTATATTTATACACACACCAAGTATACCCTTGTGATTGTATCTGCTGGCGGTATAATTGTACACACCAAGTATACCCTCGTGGTTATACCTGCTGGCGGTATAATTGTACACACCAAGTATACCCTCATGGTTATACCTGCTGGCGGTATAATTGTATACACCAAGTATACCCTTGTGTTGTACTTGCTGGCGGTATAATTGTTAACACCAATTATACCTTGTGTTGTACATGTGTGTATATACGTTCAGACACCAAGTATGCTGTTAGTTTATCATGTAATAGGTATAAGCTTGTGATTGTACGTGATAATGTTATATAATAGTACACAAAGTACTGTTTGATGGCGGTGGGTGTAGACCCACTACCGCACAGGCCAGGCTTATCCTGAAGGGGTGTGACTAAGTGACTACCTGGTCTTCACTAGAGCCTCTGATTGTGAGAATAGGCTTGGGCCAGAGTATAGCCACCAGGTGCCACTCCAGGGCAGTGCATGGACCTGCAGCAGCTGACCAGTAGGCCAAGGAAGAAATACTAGGTACAGAAGGTCAAAGAAGTAGTCATACAGTCCGAGGTTGGGGTGAGCAGCTCAAGATCAGGATACAAAGCCAGGGTCAGAAGCGGAGACGAAATGAGTAAACTAGCTGGGTCGTTAACAAGAGAGACAACACTATGATACACCTTGACAGGATACTAAAAGTTGAACTGCACTAGGAAACTAAGTTCAGGTGTGGCGTGGGGGGCAGAGCTGCCTAATACAGTCATGGCCAAAAGTTTTGAGAATGACACAAATATTAATTTTTACAAAGTCTACTGCTTCACTTTTTCTAATGGCAATTTGCATATACTCCAGAATGTTATAAAGAGTGATCAGCTTAACAGCAATTACTTGCAAAGTCAATATTTGGCTAGAAAATGAACTTTATCCCCCAAAACACATTTCAACATCATTGCAGCCCTGCCTTAAAAGGACCAGCTAACCTCTTTTCAGTGATTGCTCCATTAACACAGGTGTGGGTGTTGATGAGGACATGGCTGGAGATCAATCTGTCATGATTAAGTAAGAATGACACCACTGGACACTTTAAAAGGAGGCTGGTGCTTGGCATCATTGTTTCTCTTCTGTTAACCATGGTTATCTCTAAAGAAACACGTGCAGTCATCATTGCAATGCACAAAAATGGCCTAACAGGGCAGAGTATCGCAGCTAGAAAGATTGCACCTCAGTCAACCATCTATCGCATCATCAAGAATTTCAAGGAGAGAGGTTCCATTGTTGCCAAAAAGGCTTCAGGGCGCCCAAGAAAGACCAGCAAGCGCCAGGACGTCTCTTAAAAGTGTTTCAGCTGTGGGATCGGGCTACCAGCAGTGCAGAGCTTGCTCAGGAATGGCAGCAGGCAGGTGTGAGTGCATCTGCACGCACTGTGAGGCGGAGACTCTTGGAGCAAGGCCTGGTCTCAAGGAGGGCAGCAAAGAAGCCACTTCTCTCCAGAAAAAACATCATGGACAGACTGATATTCTGCAAAAGGTACAGGCAGTGGACTGCTGAGGACTGGGGTAAAGTTATTTTCTCTGATGAATCCCCTTTTTGCTTGTTTGGAACATCAGGAAAACGCCTCATTCGGAGAAGACAAGGTGAGCGCTACCACCAGTCTTGTCTCATGCCAACTGTTAAGCATCCTGAAACCATTCATGTGTGGGGTTGCTTCTCAGCCAAGGGTATCGGCTCTCTCACAGTCTTGCCTAAAAACACAGCCATGAATAAAGAATGGTACCAGAATGTCCTCCAAGAGCCACTTCTCCCAACCCTCCAAGAGCAGTTTGGCGATCAACAATGCCTTTTCCAGCATGATGGAGCACCTTGCCATAAAGCAAAGGTGATAACTAAATGGCTCAGGGAACAAAACATAGAGATTTTGGGTCCATGGCCTGGAAACTCCCCAGATCTTAATCCCATTGAGAACTTGTGGTCAATCATCAAGAGACGGGTGGACAAACAAAAACCTAAAAATTCTGACAAAATGAAAGCATTGATTGTGCAAGAATGGACTGCTATCAGTCAGGATTTGGTCCAGAAGTTGATTGAGAGCATGCCAGGGAGAATTGCAGAGGTCCTGAAGAAGAAGGGTCAACACTGCAAATATTGACTTGCTGCATTAACTCATTCTAACTGTCAATATAAGCTTGTGTTACTCATATGTTTGCAATTATTATATTTCTGTCTGTGATAAAAACATCTGTCAAACACACATAAAAACCAGAGGGCAGCAGATCATGTGAAAATATAATATTTGTGTCATTCTCAAAACTTTTGGCCATGACTGTATATCACCCGATAGGCCAGGGAAGTTAAACTGTGCCGGACACACAGAGATTAAATTCCTGCAGAGTTTGGCCATGCCTCCTTATAACCAGTTGGAGATTTTCCAGCAAGAGGTAGTTCAGCTTGATGGCCTGAGATGGCGATGAGCAGAGCAGTGATCTCGGTGTCGATGAGAAGGCGTGTGAGTTACCAGCGTGACATACAGTATATGCTTGTGGCTGTACATGCTGCTGCTATATAATTGTACACACACCTAGTTTATGCTTGTGTTTGTAGACACTGCTAAATTGTAGGGAACTTGTCAGCACAAAATGACTTTTAAAACAAAGTGCAGAAACTCGGTGCACCCTCGGTGTGGCCGAGCAGTTCAGTGTGCCTTTCCATTTACCATTTTACAGGAGCAAGAGAACAATCTACTGGGAAGGTGCACTAAACTGGTAGGCTAGACCAAGGATGTAAAAAATAGTAACACCGGCACTAAACCAACAACAAGCATACTAAGTAACTCTGCAGGAGGCTGGCAGCGTTTGCTTCTCAGTTGTAGGTGCAACATTTCAGATGGGCAATGTCATGAAGAATACGAGAGGAGTACTTAAAAGATGGCACTATGCGATCCAATAAAAAAAATCCTCTTTATTGCATGGAGAATGAAATCATGGATGTGGGGGAGCAGATTCTGTGGTGGATGGCAGCCATTTTGCATACCGAGGATGCACCATGTGCCAGTAATTGGTTTGAGCAGTCAATTTTTACTAACAGACTTGCTTTAAAGTTGTATATACCCCCAGCATACTGTATGATGTACATGCCCTTATTATGTGGCTGTGCATACAATAGAATATGATAAGAAGCGCCATGGAATAAATGGCGCTATAATAAATAATAATTTAAACAGATAGTTTATGGCTTTACATGCTCCTAGTTTGATTGTACACATTGCTGTATTACTATATAATTTTACACGCCATATCATGGTTGTACCCATTCTTAGAGTTGTGCCAAACTGTATACTTGGGAACAGTACAACCATAAACTAATTGTGCCCATCGCTAACACTTGTACAAATCCCCTGTTTATGGTTGTATACATCCCTAGCATATGGATGTACATACACTTAGTTTTTATTGTATTTACTCCCTGGAATATGGTTTTATACCATCGCTCTCCCCTCCCCCATGTGAAGTAGCACAAACTCGTAAATTCACTTGTAGAGGAGAAATTAATAAATGTGATGCCCATGTAGTGTATGGGAGTGCTGAGTCTTACAGGAGTAATGCTTCCTGTTTATCAATGTCCCTTATAATTGATGGAGATTTTCTATTTTTTTTTTTAATCCAGTCCATTTTTTATCTCTGTCTCTAACTTAACAGTATTTAACCAATTATAAAATTAAATCTTTAATTACATGTATTTTGTGTATGATATGTATTTGTAATGATTTCTCTAGTATATTCCATTTTATAGCAGTCTTTTAAGGGTTTTCATACAAAACTGATATGTTTACCATGCTATCGTTAGCAGATATTGCTAAATGAAGCAACATGGCCAGCGCTGCTATTTTCACATTGACACTGGATTGAAAGCACCAAGACAATTTTACATTCGCGCTTGGTCTTTTGTTTACTGACCTACATAAATACAGAGTCCAAGAAAAATTCCAAGGCAGGCATCCAACTGCAGACTGATACTGTATTTATCCATGCCAATATTTGCAGATAATTAGGGAAACTCTTCATTACATGGCTGCCTTTTCAAAAAAAAAACATAGCAAGACTTTTATCCTTGTAAATAGTTGTTTGAGTCATGATGTATGTTCCATGTCATTATATCTTGTATGAGTTATGCAATTGTATCTAAATAGAGAATGAAATTGAAGGACTTTTATAATAAGTTACGCTACCTTCATACCCCCTTTATGACTAGTATAGAAGTGCCCTCAAACCCCTTGTGGCAACAGGACCTTGGTCTGAGATGGTTAAGTGAATCCTACATTGAGCAGGGGGCTGGACACGATGACCCTGGAGGTCCCTTCCATCAGTAACATTCTATAATGGCATATTTTAAGTCAGTTTTAATGTTGAGTTTGGGATGTTTTTTTTTAGTTTTTTCTTAAAGGGAGTCTGTCAGCACAAAATGTCTGTCCAAGTCAAGCACCGACACCAATGGCATGACCAACCATTTTGAGCACCTTCCCACCTACTTATTTGCCACCCATCTCCTCCCTTCTCTGGCTCGTGTGAAGCCAGAGCTGTCATTCAAAGAGAGAGTTCGAGATCGATTCAAAGCGAGTAGTTGGGAAGGTGTACTCAACTGTATAGTCACACCAAGAGTGCACTGAGAGCCTGTTTTATTGTTAGCGGCAGCCTGTCCGGAAAAATGACTATCCAAACCAAGGACAGTAGGTTGCAACCATTAAACATCCATTGTGAAGCCATTTTCACCCTATTTCTATTGAAAAATACAAGTGCTCCCAAATATTGAAATATTGTGTTTTTGGTATTGTTAATACTGAAGGGAAGTACTAAAAACAATAATTGGAGTAACAGCTATGCAAAATGGTAAGACGTTTTAAAAAATACACCAAGGCGGTTAAAGACACACAAAGCTTATAAGCAGGCACACAGTCATGCATCTCCAAACTGTGTGACGTCATATCAGGCTCTTTACGGCACCATATCAAAGGATCAATCATTATGGGTCAGCATTGCTCTGTAATCTGAAATCCAATTGAACCCAAAAATATTTTTTTCTGTATGTGTTTACAGGTATTTGGAGTAACAGCAGAACCGTACACTACTCGGTGGCTGTACCAAATCTTGAAATGTCAGTATGACTGCTAAGATACATTTCTACTATAAATGTTAAACTAATAACTGGAGTAGGGCCAGTATCAGACCGCCGTAACACTTGTGCCACTCACGTCCACAAATGATTGATTTGACTGGCTTTGTGTGCTTGTCCGTCTACTGGACAAATGCAGGAGCTGCCTGCTATTTACTAGTCTGACCCATAAATCTTACCAAATTTGTATATTCAGTGTTTTTTTCCCACGCAGACCATTGTTCCATGTGGAACATTGATCATCTGCATTGGTACATTGGCTATAATTGGAGCGTTTGCAGTCGGTGGCACACAAAGACAGCACACATCCGTGTAATACGCTAGTCTGAATGAGCCCTTATGTTGTTGATAGCCTGAGTTAATTTTATCCTTTAGCTAGTCTTCATCTTAAGTACAGATTGTGCTTTTACTTGTCCCAGAAACACCGGGAACCATTTATCAGTAAAACATTTTCTCACGCGTTTGAGAAAACCCAGACAATTAGTAGATATCATTGCGCGGTAGAGAAGCCGACGAAAGCAGTCAAATATTGAAGTCGGGGGAAAAGAGTTTCATTACGGAGAAATGATTCCATAAAGAATGCAGTAAGCGTTAGATGTTGTGTGTGTACAGAGCCCGTGCCAAGTCTGCACATCTGTGAGCGAATAAATACCTATTACCAAGTGTTAAGGCTGGGTCTCACATAGCGATACACCAGCGATCCCGACAACGATATGCACCTGTCAGGATCGCTGGTGTATCACTACATGATCGCTGCTGAGCTGCCAAACAGGCAGCTCAGGCAGCGATCTGGGACAGCGACACTGCGGGTAACATCGCTTAGTTACCCGCAGTGTACATTGGATACCAGCGCCCTGATGCAGGGAGCTGGTATCCAAGGTACACAGCGGGTTTCCAAGCGCTGCGCGGTGCCTGGAAACCCGCTGTGTACCTTGGATACCAGCTCCCCTGCATCAGGGCGCTGGTATCCAAGGTACACAGCGGGTTTCTAGGCACAGCCCCGCGCCTGGAAACCCGCTGTGTACATTGGATACCAGCGGATCGGTGCTCTCCCGCCTGTCACACGCAGCGATGCGTGCCTGTCAGCGGGAGAGCAGCGATCAAAAAAATGTCTTGACATTTCAGCGACGATCAGCGATACCCGGCAGGGGGGCTGATCGTCGCTGAATGTCACACACAGCGATATCGCTGGTGAGATCGCTGCTGCGTCACAAAACTAGTGACTCAGCAGCGATCTCGGTAGCGATATCGCTATGTGAGACGGGCCCTGGTTGCCAAGATTACAGGTCTGGTAATGTCCTTTTCACACCGAACCTTGATTACAGACAGGCATAACAGGAAACTGTGGCACAATAACACAATTCAGCGCAACGAGAAATATAATGAGCAATTGTCTCCTATAATAGCCGCACCATGTGTGTTCGGAGAGGAGATGTTACTGAACTTCATAGTTTCTGTTTGTAGTCGGTTTTGGACACAGATTTGAGTATAAAACAGGGAGTGATATTATAATAGATGGTGTAATTTATAGACAGTCTGCAGTGGGAGAGCACAAGCTGTTTCATACACCTGCTTTCCAGAAGTCTCCAGTGACTTTATCAAAGGAAGGGTGATAATAATGCATAATATTGGCTGTTTTTGAACCAGTTGATGACAGACCTATGACCGTCCTTTCCATTATCTTTAACTTTAAAGAGGCAATCTGACTTTTGAAAGAAAAAGCAACACGCTTCTTATAAAATTGCAAAATCAAAAATTGTAATGCTCACCTTTCCAATCATCAACTAATACAGCTTGGCATATGACGGCTGCAGCCAATCAATGGCCTTTGTGGTTATGTGCCACATTATCATCATGGCTCCCATTGTAGTATTGCAAGTAGTATGGGATGAGACCTTGTGACAACGGATTGACTGCAGTGGTCCTGTTTTAGCCGCTCGACACAATTTGCAGCTGTTTTTTCTTTTGTCTTTTTAGTTAAATTGTATAGTATTCTGTAGTGTTTGTGGACACTCGTTCTGTTGGAAATGTGTACATTAACCATTTTATTATCTTATACTGCCCTTTTGATGATAACCCAACTACTAGTCTGGTGCATGAACATGAAAAAAAAACGCATAAGCTTTAATCGGCATGGACTTGGATTTATATGGTCTTGGTGTTTTTTTTTGTTAACTCAGTAATATTCCATTACTTATTCTTCTGAATTTGCTTTGAAAATGGAAATAATATAATAGTAGGCAAAAAGCTTCCAATCAGTGATAGTGACGAGGTTGTACAGAGCTTATGAATATGGAGGCCTTCATGGCAACAGTTTACTGGTAATCCAGTAATAATCTTCTGAATAAAACAGTGATTTTATCAAAACTACTGCAAGTAGCCCAGTAAGTAACACATCACTGGAATCTGGGTCTCTGTCTTTACATCATGTTGCTCTCAGATTAGGTGGGGAAAACCTGGTGAAAGATTCCCTTTAAGAAATCTGCCCCAATGTCCTTTTGTGCCCATATCACATCCCAAGAACCTCTCATATCGCTGTGCAGTCTCAGCCTTATTAAGATGTTTTCTGTCTTGAACCAGGATGACCTTACATTTCATTTCATTTCTGTGACCTTTATCGGGACTAGAAAAGTCATTTTAAGGTTTGGCTAGAGAGAGGATTAATTAACTCAGTTGCTAAAATGTTTTAATTACACTTGGAACCATCACACTACTTACAGATTTACAACGCTTCTCTTGCACTAAATGTGTAACTTTTCCTTATCAGTGCTTCAAAAATTCTGCTCCTAATGTTTCTTTGAGCCCAAGGAAGATCAAAATATATTTTGAAATGAAGCAATTAATGCAGCCTGTAATTCTGCTCATACAGAGAACATTTATTTCTAAAGTCCTCCTTTTCTTCTGGCAGATTAAGAAAAGTCAGGGACAAGCTGGACTTGGTAGCAAAGATGCAATTGACCTACAGGCTGGTGTGAATTTAATGATTTTACCCACCATGGGAGGTCAATTGCCCATCACAGAGACCTGTGGCGCTAAGCCACTGCCTATTGGAGAACATATTAGGAAGATGGAATATACCTAAAATTTTGAAAGAGGGGAAAAATAGAATATGTATTTTAATTTCATTTTTTTTTCTCCTGATTGATCTTATTTTTTTTATTTTTACATTTTCTTTTAAGTATTAGAAAAGGTTACAATATCAAAGCTCACATAATTCAAAACTAAAGTAATTACTGTAAGGCAAGAAGAAAAAGTGAGTAAAGCAATGTTGAAAAAATGCATAAAATGTACTGTATGTTGTGTGATAAGGAATTCATAAGCTAAAAAAAAAACTACTGAAGAGTTAAACAGATGTGTCAAGACTCTTTCGGATGACCCGGGACCATGGGCTCCTTACCTGTCCCTAATGCTAGGGGTGCCCTAGCTTGCCCTGTTTCCCGGGTTACTTCTGAAGGTGAAGATACTGGGGACTTGTACCATGCCTTATCTCCTTAATCTGCCCTCTGTCTGTACCCTTCCCCCACCCAGGGAAGAAGGAAGTAGCTGTGCACCGTAGTGCACCAACCAGACGAACAAGGAAAAACGAACAGGGGAAATGGAAAGTACCAGGCTTACACATGTTCACTCACATATAACAGAGGAATGCATCGGGGAGTGGAGGATGGAGAAAAAACAAAATTGGAGAAGGAAAGTGAATTATCATACTTGTCAAACCAAGGAACAGTCACAGATAAACCCACCAAATGCCTTCTCATAGAACCACCAGCTACTAACCTGCCAGCCATACAGCAAAAGCTATCTCTATGTGTATCAGGGCTTCTTTTGAGCGCAGGATTATGAGCAGTCAGATCATGCGGTGTTCTGACTCCTCTCTGTCACGGTTACCCCGTGACAAGATGTTTTGAAGGTCAATGTTGGACTGGTCATCAGTAGAGTTGAGCGATACTTTCCGATATCCTAAAGTATCGGAATCGGAATGGTATCGCCGATATCACTAAAATATCGGCGATACCCGATATCGATACCGGAAGTCCCATGTAAGTCTATGGGAACAAAATATCGAAATTAAAAAAAACCCATTGTTGCCTTGTTGGTTAATTGTACATGAAGGAAAACAAGAAAGAGTAATGTAGAATGTATTGGGGAAGGTTGAGGAGACATTAAAGGCATAGATGTTTAACCCAATCAAATGGAATAGCATAAATATTTTTTTTTTTAAAGATGTTCGGATTGACGAAGAAATTGACAATGTTAACGTTTTTTATATTTTGGCAAATATGTATATTACACAACTTCCATGCTCTTCATCTTCACCTTTTTAACTTTTCACACACTTTCTCCTTCATAATCTTCTGCAGCATCATCTTTTTCATCAAATTATTCTTCATCTTCACCTTCTTTATCTTCTTCTTAAACTTCTTGCTATTCATCTTTGTTAACATTACTCATATTCTTCTTATTAAACTATTATTCTTATTCATATTCTGCTTCATCTTCTTCATCATATTCTTATTTGTGACAGAGAATCCTGTACTTGTAATCTGTCAAAGTATGAATTTTTCATCCTTCCGTTCTTGCTGTCACAAAAGATTTAAATTACAACAGTATTTGTCCGTGTTCAGTTTAGCCTGCAGCAGCAGGCATTTTCCAGGGGCACCACGAGGAGGAACGGACTCACCCCCATACACTGCTTAGTCTTCTTCTGCTTAGAATTTAGAGCATATATTTTGCTCTTCATTTTGGTCTTATACTTCATGTTCTTCTGCTTTTAGATCTTCTGCTTATTGTTCTTGTGTCTCTTGTTCCGTATCTTGTATTTGTAGCACAATCTTGTACCAGCTGATGTTACTGGACACGGTTACTAAGCAGGAGGTACCTGTGCTCCAAAGCACTACCAAGGACCAGCAGACGTTGCTGGAACTCGGATACCGAGATGGAGGCACCTAGACCAAAGGCACTGCGGAGAACCAGTTGACGGTACTGGAACCCGGAGGGGCAGCAGAAGGAAAAGAGCCAATGGCACAACCGAGGACCAGCTGACGTTACTGGGACACGGTTACTAAGCAGGAGGTACCTGTGCTCCAAAGCACTACCAAGGACCAGCAGACGTTGCTGGAACTCGGATACCGAGATGGAGGCACCTAGGCCAAAGGCACTGCGGAGAACCAGTTGACGGTACTGGAACCCGGACGGGTAGCAGAAGGTACAAGAGCCAATGCAAGTAACGAGGACCAGCTGACTGTGCTGGAACCCGGAGGGGCAGCAGAAGGAAAAGAGCCAATGGCACAACCGAGGACCAGCTGACGTTACTGGGACACGGTTACTAAGCAGGAGGTACCTGTGCTCCAAAGCACTACCAAGGACCAGCAGACGTTGCTGGAACTCGGATACCGAGATGGAGGCACCTAGGCCAAAGGCACTGCGGAGAACCAGTTGACGGTACTGGAACCCGGACGGGTAGCAGAAGGTACAAGAGCCAATGCAAGTAACGAGGACCAGCTGACTGTGCTGGAACCCGGAGGGGCAGCAGAAGGAAAAGAGCCAATGGCACAACCGAGGACCAGCTGACGTTACTGAACCCCAGTAACACAGGAGCAAGTGTTGACTGTGCTAACAGCACTTCCGAGCAACAACTGGCGGTGTTGGAGCCCAGGGTCAAGGAGGATGTTTAAATACTAGATCAAGTAATTTCCTTGTTACCTGTCAATTTTAAATGTCTATACTTCAAACAAGAGAAAGATAACCTTTACTACCATAAGATGATGATTTCATTTAAACTAATATCTAGATAAAGAATTGACAAACATAAACACATACATTAACATGTTGAACAGCAATGCAAACCACAAAATAAATTAGTTAAGGAATCTGCTATACGGTTGTACATAAAAGCATACAAGTACATATCTGAATCCATTAATGATGGATAAGTAACAGTATGTACACCATTTTTATTGTATAGACAATGAATGTCTGACTTCAAAACATCATCAGCATTACAAGTTATCTGTGACATTACTAAAATGTTACATTTGCTGAATAATGTCACTAAACAGTTTATACAAAATTATACAATTTCCATCATGTAATACTCATAATATGTGGCAATAATCATGTTTATTAACAAACATAACCTTTAAAAAGTGCATAGTGCATAGCGAAAATTGCTATTTATGCCTGACTGTCGACTTGCAAGCATGACAACGGATAGATAAGGTATATATAGATGAGACTGCATAGCCACAGATGGTGAATGGCGATGTAATACTGTACCTCAATAAAGTGTGCGTCACTACTACATAATTTTTTTTATATAGCTTTATAAACAGGGTACGTGGATGTATGCTTGCGCCTTTGTTTTGACGCACAGACTGCCTTCCTGCTGAGACGCGTTGGGTAGTGAACAGTTGTGTGCAGTGTTCACTGTAGTCTGAGGTTTTCCTTTTTGGAGTGCAGATCACGCTCCAGTTAGTTCTTCAACCACTGCTGGTTGTAGTCTGCTGAGCGTGTGTCACTGGCACATCCTTGAAATTTTTCTCTAATTGTTGCTGCTCCATTCTATTACAAATAAATAAAATCTATTAGTGTGACGCGCTTCCATCCGTATACAATACATTGGTTGCAAACACTATAGAAGTACACAAAGGGGCCTTTCACACCTACTGAACAGTTGTGTGCAGTGTTCACTGCAGTCTCTGCGGAATAACCACACTTAGGCCTTATAACTTTTCAGACTTTCTTTATCAATCTACCAAGATGAAGAAGGCAGGGAGTAAGGCACGTGGTCGTGGAGTTTCTTCAGGGAGAGGACGTGGGGATTCTGTGGCTGCTGCGGCCCCCAGTGACACAGCATCCACCAGTTTTCCCCGGGCCGTGAGCGTTCCTTTATGCGCACTTTTGTAGGAGCTCGGAGTACCCCCCTGCTGCGGGAAGAACAAATTGAAGCCGTTGTTGTTTGGATCTCAGCCAATGCATCGACTTCAATTGCTTCCACCTCCTCTCAGGACCACAGCACTGTTGGGCAACCATCTGTCTCTTCACCGCCTGGCAAATTGCCCAGGCAGTCAGAGAGTTCTGTACAGGAGCCAGCTGAGTGTCTGCTTCTGTTCTCAGAATCTATTGGCTTGCAAACAGGGGCCCAGCCAAGCAGCATTCTGTAATGTGAAGAAGAGGGAGTATGCAGTGATGCGCAACAGCTGTGTCTCTCTGAATCTGAAGAGGCGGGTGAGACAGTGCCGATGGTCAGCACACCGCAGAACGCATCTGATGATGATGATGAGACCCAGGTGCCAGTTTCTGTTGAGCATGGTGCTGGCCAGACCACCCAACAGCAGGTGTTGGAAGAGGGTAGTGGAGATGATGAGGTCCAATACCCAACATGGCATGAAGAACAGGAAGGTGGTGGGAGCAGCTCAGAGGAATAATAATAATATTTATTTATATAGCGCCATCATATTCCGCAGCGCTTTACAGTTTAGCAGTTTCAGAACACAAGTCATAAGTAACAACGTTAACAATACAATAATTTAAGCTAAATAAGTCGCCCCTGCTCGTGACAGCTTACAATGTACAATGAGATGGGGGAGATACAAAGTATAGGTGTTTATATACAATGGTGCATTTACAATGATGTTCCAGCCATCTTAAGGGACTGAGGGATGGAGATAGTGAATGGGCTAGAGACACACACACACTTACACAGAATACATAGAATGACTTTGATTAGTGAATGTGATAGGCCGCTCTGAACAAATGTGTTTTGAGGGAGCGCCTGAAACCATGCAAATTGTGGATAGTCCTAATTTCTTGGGGTACAGCATTCCAGAGGATTGGCGTAGAGCAGGAGAAGTCTTGGAGTCGGGAGTGGGAGGTACGTATTAGTGCAGAGGTTAGTCGAAAGTCGTTTGCAGAGCGCAGCAGTCGGTTAGGCCGATAGATAGAAATGAGGGAGGAGATGTAGGAGGGGTGCTGCACTGTGGAGAGCTTTGTGGGTGAGAACCAGTACTTTGGTTGAAAGCTGGGAGAGGCCTAGAGAAATGGTTAGTGATAGAAGGAAGATAGAGGAAGACATTGCCCCAACGGTACAAACAGGAGGGAGAGTTAGGCTGCAGACTCGGTTGCCTGTAGCCTCCAGTTTGGCACCTGTTCGGAGCAGTTGTCTTCCAAAAGTCAAAACGTGCGCTCCCAGGACTTGCACTGCGTGGTCCTTTTTTCACACACTTGCACATGATATTTGCTATGTGAAATGCAAGCTGTGTAATCAAAAATTAAAAATAGCTAAAAGTGTCAGTCACCTCAATACCACAAATATGTGGAAACATGTGCGGACAAAGCACGTAGTTGAGTTACAAAGACACACTGGAGATGTAGGCCAACCTACAGCAGCACCTACATCTTCAGGTTGTGTTGAAGCCTCTTCATCGAGCTCACACACAGCTGGTTATGCTTCCTCACAGGATCGCCATGGAAGAACCTCGGCCACTGTTGTCCAGAGACAAACTGTTATTCCACACACAGCAGCAAGTTCCCTGTCATCCTCACACTCCCAGGCCACAAAACAGCCAGCGGTAGCACAGGCATGGGATAAAAGACGGCCATACTCCGCAAACCATGCACGAGCACAGGCTCTGAATGCTGGCATTGCAAAACTCCTGTCCCTTGAAATGCTGTGATTCAGGCTGGTGGAGACAGACAGTTTCCGTAACTGAATATCATTGTCAATCCCACAATACAATGTGCCAAGCCGATTTCATTTCAGCAGGCAAGCCGTCCCTGGTCTGCAAAAGCATGTTGAGGGAAAAATTAAACATGCGCTACTAAAAGCCCTCAGTAGCAAGGTCCACCTGACCACCGATGCGTGGACCAGTACCCATTGTTATGATCTGCTACAACCAGTAAGGAAAGAAGGGAATTCTGTCCCTACAATACAACTAAGCTGAATCCCTACGATGTAACGGGGAACCTGATCCTGCGACCAGACCCGCTAAAGTCCTCATCTAGTGTGAACGAAGACCTATAGTTGCGAGGGAGTAATCCCTACAAGATCTAGGGACTGGGAGAAAAGGTGGACACCTCCTAGTCCTAACATAAATTGTAGCATGGATAATTAAACAGAAAAATAAATACTTTGTGATCCTAACATCAAGCAAAACTCACAGATTAAGGCACCTAAGCACCCGGCTAGCTTAACAGTAGATAATACAATGAAGTCAAGCAAAGCCAGAAGGGCGGAGCCAGACTAAATAGGGAAAAAAGGTCATGTGACCAGCAAACTGAAACAAAACCTAACAAGAGGGTTCTAACACCCATGGCCAGGGACAATACCTTTCCCTCACTGCCCATTGGGTCAATGTTGTGCAGCCGGGTACTGATCTTGCGAGTGGCGCTGTACGTGTTCTGCCAACTCCAAGGATTGCAGGAATCAAGTCTGTACACATTGATTCCTCCTCCTATTCCAGTTCCTCAGAATCATCGCTGCAGGAGCCGTCACGGTCTACCTCCACATGGACCCGTGAACGTTTACCTGTTGCGACCGATATGAGCACAGCCGTGTCCAAATGTCAACAGGCCATCCTGAAATTAATTTCCATGGGGAATCTTAGCCACACAGCGCAGGAGCTCTGTAATGCCATAAAGCAGGAGAGCGACGTGTGGTTTTTGGAAGAGAATCTACAGGCAGGCTTGGTAGTGTGTGACAATGGCCGAAATCTGGTGTCAGCTCTGGGCCTTGGCAACCTCACTCACATACCATGTCTGTCATATGTGCTCAACTTGGTCGTGCAGAGTTTTTTGAGGGACTATCCGGATCTTGATGCACTGCTGCACAAGGTCCGCCTAGAGTGCGCTCACTTGCGACGTTCCAGCATGGCCAGATCGCTGATTGCAGCTCTGCAACGCAGATTTCACCTTCATGAACATCGCATTATATGTGACGTACCCACCAGGTGGAATTCCTCGTTACATATGTTGGAGCGGTTGTGTGAGCAGCAGCCAACAGTAATGGAGTATCAGCTGCATCAGGCGCAGTCAACTCGCAATTTGCGGCGTTCACACTTCACCACTACTGAGTGGGCCTCTATAATAAGAATAATAATATTATTTATTTATATAGCGCCATAATATTCCGCAGTGCTTTACAGTTTAACAGTTTCAAAACACGAGTCATAAGTAACAACGTTAACAATACAATAATTAAAGCAAAATCAGCCGCCCCTGCTGGTGAAAGCTTACAATCTACAATGAGGTGTGGGAGATACAAAGTACAGGTGTTTATATACAATGGTGTTTTTACAATGATGGTCCAGCCATTTTAAGGAAGTGAGGGATGCATGGAGATAGTGAATGGGCTACACACACAGAATTACACATAGAATGACTTTGATTAGTGAATGTGATAGGCCACTGTGAACAAATGTGTTTTGAGGGAGCGCCTGAAACCATCCAAATTGCGGATAGTCCTAATTTCTTGGGGTAGAGCATTCCAGAGGATTGGCGCAGCGCGGGTGAAGTCTTGGAGTTGGGAGTGGGAGGTACGGATTAGTGCAGAGGTTAGTCGAAGGTCGTTTGCAGAGTGCAGCAGTCGGTTAGGCCGATAAATATAAATAAGGGAGGAGATGTAGGGGGGTGCTGCGCTGTGGAGAGCTATGTTGGTGAGAACCAGTAATTAGAATTGGATCCTATAATGAATGGGCAGCCACTGCCAGTGTAATGAGTGGCGAATAACTCTATGAAGGATATCTGCCACGTTTTGCGTGCGTTTGATGAGTCAACGCGGATGGCGAGTGCAGATGATGCACTAGTCAGCCTGACTGTCCCCCTTATCTGCCTGCTTCAAAAAACACTGCAAGCACTAAGGCATGAGGTTTTGGAAGAGGTGGAGGATGAGGAGTCACAAATTCCATCACCTTCTGGACAGTCAGCGCAACGTGGTTCCTCACAAAGGGCTGGAGGACTTTCAAAGTACCATGCTGTATCAACAATTGAACCTCCAGAGTCGCTGTCTATATTTTCATAACCATTACAAACTTTTAATGTATTTACAAAGCACATAATGTACATTTTTTGTCTATCCTTTTGTAATGCTATTGTGTTTCCATAAACTGATGTTACAGAATTATGATACAAAGTTTTTAAATTTTGAGTTTTAAATTTTGTAAATTTATATGTATTTGAAGGACTTTGTGAGGAGGATGAGGAGGAGTCAATGGAGGAGGAAGACATCGCTCCAGAGGGAGGTAGACAATGCTCTAGTCAGTATGTAGACCAAGGGTGGGGTGATGCACAGCAGGCGGAGATGACGCCTCTTGCAGGGGACAACGTTTCTTGGCCAGTTGGGAGTCTGCAGCACATGGTTGATTTCATGCTGCAGTGGCTGAGAAACGACCGCCGCATCGAACACATTCACACCACGTCTGATTATTGGGTGTACACCCTCCTAGACCCTCGCTACCGGGACAACTTACAAAGCCTCATCACACCGTTGAACCGGGAGCGTAAAATGCGGAAGTACCAAGACACACTGGTGCAATCCATAATGTTCTCCATTCCAGCCGAGAGCACTGCTGCTGCTACTGATTTACAAAGCAGCTCTGTGCGTCGAGGCAGTGGAGACAGCTCTGCAACAAGAGGGAGCACAAGCAGCGCCTCTGCACAGGGCAAGAACAGTATGTTCCAAATGTGTCGAAGTTTTGTGGCAGCGCCACCAATGTCTACACCATCCGAGACGGCTCCAGTCAGCAGGAGGCAACATTTCCGTAAGATGGTGACAGACTACATGTCTTGCCCTCTCAGTGTACTCCCAGATGGCTCTTCCCCATTCAAGTTTTGTGTCTCTAAGCTGGATACATGGCCAGAGCTTAGCCAGTATGCATTGGAGGTGCTGGCTTGATCTGCTGGCAGTGTATTATCGGAGCGCGTCTTTACTGCTGCAGGTGGTGTACTAACAGACCGTTGCATGCGACTATCCTACGATAATGTAGAACGGCTTACTTTTCTGAAAATGAACTAGGCATGGATCTCGCCTGAATTTGCCTGTCCGGTTTCAGATTAACTAACTGGTTGACAACGTTTTCCATGTCTCCTGTTATGTTCATCTTTCTACCACCTGAGCTATACTCCCTGGGCTACAACACTGCCAGTTGCTGCTCAGAAGTGTCGTGTCCACAGACCAATACACAAGCTATAGTGATAGTGGGGTTCAGTAACGCCTGCTGTTCCCCTGCTGTGTGTCCGGCAAAAATTACTGCTACCTAGCTACACATGTTTAAAAAAACATGACATGTTAAAGTGGCTAGTGCTACACATAGATATCAGGCTACACCCTTATTTCTAAGCTGTAAACAAGTGAAACGTCAAATTTAAAACCATTCAATGATTAGTGTTGGTAACAAATCTGTAACTAAATAATTGTGACATATTATGGCAGATATCCACATGTCTAACACAAATGCTAACACAAAAGCATACTTATGCTATAGGGTACTGATGGTGAACCTTCTCACTCCATAACTTTGACCAATCCAACTCACATCATGCCTCAAATGCTGCAATGTTGGAAGTGCATAATGTGGGTTGAACTTTGACAACAGCTGCAGTGCGAAGGTTATCCTTCTGTGTTCTTGGCTTTTAAATAAAAGCATACAAGTAAATATAATAATACATTGTTGATTAAGGGACATGATGTACACCTGTAATATTGTGCAAACAATGGATGTAGGACTATTCCTCTTCAACATTACTTATATTTGTGTCATTTGAAAAAATACATATTTTAGTTAAAAATTAAAAACCCATGTTCAGTAGCTGTGAAAGGCCCGTTTGTGTACTTCTATATTGTTTGCAACCAATGTATTGTATACGGGTGGAAGCGCGTCACACTAATAGATTAGATTTATTTTAAATGGAATGTAGCAGAACCAATTGGAGATAAATGAAAAGGATGAGCCACTGAGACACGCTCAGCAGAGTACAAGCAGCAGTGCTTGAACATGTAACTGGAGCGTGATCTGCACTCAAAAAAGTAAAAAACACAGACTGAAGTGAACACTGAAACACAACTGTCCACAATCTGTGAAAAGCTCCTTTCTGTACTTCTATAGTGTTTGCAACCAATGTATTGTATACGGATGGAAGCGCGTCACACTAATAGATTAGATTTATTTTAAATGGAATGTAGCAGAACCAATTGGAGATAAATGAAAAGGATGAGCCACTGAGACACGCTCAGCAGAGTACAAGCAGCAGTGCTTGAACATGTAACTGGAGCGTGATCTGCACTCAAAAAAGTAAAAAACACAGACTGAAGTGAACACTGAAACACAACTGTCCACAATCTGTGAAAAGCTCCTTTCTGTACTTCTATAGTGTTTGCAACCAATGTATTGTATACGGATGGAAGCGCGTCACACTAATAGATTAGATTTATTTTAAATGGAATGTAGCAGAACCAATTGGAGATAAATGAAAAGGATGAGCCACTGAGACACGCTCAGCAGAGTACAAGCAGCAGTGCTTGAACATGTAACTGGAGCGTGATCTGCACTCAAAAAAGTAAAAAACACAGACTGAAGTGAACACTGAAACACAACTGTCCACAATCTGTGAAAAGCTCCTTTCTGTACTTCTATAGTGTTTGCAACCAATGTATTGTATACGGATGGAAGCACGTCACACTAATAGATTTGATTTTTTTCTAATATAATGGAGCTGCACCAATTCCACTAAATAAAATAAAAAAAAAAAAAAAAAAAAAGGGACACGTGCAGATGCCTACAAACAGCGGTGGATGCAGAGCAAACTGCAGCGTCACCTGCACTGTCACACACACACCTTGCACAGAGCTGTTAAAACAACACTGGCAAAATGAAGCTTTACACAGCGGTTGGTAAACTAGCCTGCCTCAAGCACAGTAGTACACAAAATCGCAATATCTAACTGTCCCTCAGAGTGAGCAGAGTAGCGTTCTGTCCCTTACTGAGTTCACAGCACAGTGACGCTAAAATGGCGGCGGCGCCTTTTATAGTGCATTCTGACATCATTTCAGCAGCCAATCACAGCCATGCCATTAGTTAAGATGACCGCAGCATCACAGGATGTGCCCACACTTCGTAGGATTCCTCATTGGCTGACTAAAATCACATTGCCTCTCAAAGAATTATGGGAACTTCCGATTCCGGTATACGATATGGAAAAAGTATCGGAATTAAGTATCGGAATTCCGATAACGCGAATATCGGCCGATACCCGATACTTGCGGTATCGGAATGCTCAACACTAGTCATCAGAGTACCGAGGAAACTTCTGGAGGACCTAGGTTTTAACACAAGAAAGGGCCCAAAGTTTCAGCTGAATGACTTTTGCTGCCACTAGGGCCTTTTTAATGAGTTGATTCCCAAGTATATTAAATTAGACTTGATTCCCAAGTAGACTGAATTAATTATATTTTTTCATGTTGTAATGGTAAAAAATCTAAAAATCTAAAATTAAAATAAAAGTAGACCTGCACATGTTTGCTATGCATGAAGTGTGGTCCCTCAAATTTATCCCTTTTGGTGGACCCAAGTACAGGGTGATTCACTAACTACTTTACTCTATCAAATTGTAACTTCTAAGGCTAGGTTCACATAGCGTTAATGCAGTCCGTTCAACACATATCGTTGATGGACTGCATTAACGCTAGTGTCATTTTGTGATCGCGTTATGCGATCACGCTAGCGCAGCGGCTCTATTCTGAGCTAGCAGTGACGGACCACGAACGCTGCAGACCGCGTCCGAGGTTCGTCACAGAATAACGGCACATCGCTAGCGCACTTTTTAAAATGGTGTTTAAAATGTCCACCGTTTGCATTCAAGCACACCTGCCAAAGCCGTTCTATATTGTTGAATGTATTCTGCAGGACGTCTGGCATTAAAACCTGAATTTCTCCCTGCATGATCTCTCTGAGTCCATGTAATGTTCATGGCTTGTTACTGTACACTGGACCTTTCAAATGACCAGAAGAAAAAAATACGGAGGCGTTAAATCAAGCCATCTTGATGGCCATCGTCCTTTGGAGGTTATGTGGTCATCAAAGAAGGCTTCAATACACTGTTTGGATGGGAGATTTTGACCTCCAAAACTTGTTTGGAAACTCACTTTGGCACCCCTTTAAAGGCACAGTTTTCCAATAAGTTTTCACAATGAAAATGCGCTCCTTCAAACTGTATCTATTCATTGTTAGCAAATGAAAAAAGAAATCGGCAAGAGTGAAATGCAAGCATCACACATAAACTACCGACACACAGAAAGACGTGCAGCAAGTGTATCTCATAGTGGAGATGACCGGTGGGGTGACAAGTCGGTAAGACCACTCAACACCAGGATGTTTCTTGTCACTCTCGCTGAAGTTCGTTGCACTCACATCTAATTTATTAAAGTATGTATAATTTCAGTATGGTCAACCGTCTTTTAGAAGTTACTGCAATTATTCCTGGTAAAGCAGCCAGTGAATCAATCTGTATAAATTAAATACTGTGTAACAAGCTGCTGTAGTATGGGAAGGAGTGATAATGTGGACGAGAGGTGTTTTTAACTAGATTGCTATTCCTAAGCTGGTGGTTGGACCTGCTGGGGTATGGTTGAATTTCATCAAAATGATAGGGAAGATCTAATAACTTTTGCTGCTAATTTATTGTATATTGGTAACTAGTGTGGAAAAAAGCAAACCTGTTCATTGGTGCTGCTCATCATAAGCAAGAGCTACCAGAGTTTCGATTGGATTAGCCAGGAGTCTAACTGGTAAAGGAGGCCTCCTGATTTTCCTTCAACATATGTTGGGGAGGAGAAGAATACAGGATGCAATATTTCCGATGGCTGATCATTTTGTAGGTAAAAGTCTAGAGCTAATGCCGGGCATAGTATTTGCATTAGGAAGCTAATGCTGTAAGCCTACAACATATCAACACTGTGTACCGCGGTACGTAGCCACCAGAACAGAAGAGATTCCAACTGAAACAGTATAGTAAAAGTATATGTTTATTAATGACAATCAATAAAAAATATATATATATAAAAAAAAGGATAACAAGACAGGGCAAAAAAACCTCAAAAAAGGGGGGGAGGAAGACCTAACAATGACTAAAGCACCTAATAATGGCAAGTTAATCAAATTAATAAATAATAATAAATAGGGGACCAAAAGATAGTGTACAAAGCTGGTAGGTTAACCCATTAGAGCAAGAATAAGAAGCACCAGAAGATAATAATTACAACAGAGCATATAATATGCTGGTATGAAAAACTATTACACCAAAGTTGAATATTCTACCAAACTTACAATATATACAAAAATATAGATGAAGGTGCAATGTGCAAGTATAAAGTGCTACTAGTGGGAATAAAAAGATGATCAAGGCTAGCAAACCGAATTCTCAAGGACAAGGGTACAGGGGTTAATACAAGAAATTATCCAGGCAAAAATGCTCATGAGATTGAATCCCTGATTCCCATACCCCTAACATAAATGCAAGGGTTGCAGATCTTACCCTAATACTAGTATGTATTCATGAATGTGCTAGTAATAATGCTATTACCTGGAGGAATAAAGGTGCCAAATTCTATCCAACTATGTGAAAAAGGGTAAATGCCAGCAGGTCCCGGTGTTGGTTTGTGCCTCCCCCACGCCGGATGGGCGCCGTTTTGCTGCTCGCTTCTTCCGGGGGTGTGTAAACCTACAACGTGCAGTGAAAGGATGCTCTGAATGGATGAGAATCATACCATCATAAGGCTTAAAAAAAGGAAATCCATCAGATAGAGAGCAGAAATCATAGGAGTGGCCAAATCAACAGTTTGGCACATTTAAAAAAAAAAAAAAAAGATTACACTGGTAAACTTGGGAACTCAAAAAGGCCTGGAAATCCACAGAAGATAACAGTGGTGAATGACCACAGAATCCCTTCCAGTGTTAATGAAAACCCCTTCATAGTATCCACCTAAGTGAAGAACACTCTTCAGGAAATAGGTATTTCAGTTTCTAAGTTTGCTATAAAGAGAAGACTACTTGAAAGGAAATACAGAAGGTTTGCCACAAAGTGCAAACCATTAATCAGCCTTGAAAATAGAAATGCCTGATTAAACTTTGCCAAAAAACATCTAAAGAAGACAGCCCAGTTTTGGAAAAGCATATTCTTTGGACAGATGAAACTAAGATCAACCTGTACTAGAATGATGGTAATAAGAAAGTATGGAAAAGGCTTCTAACTCATCATGATCCAAAGCAGACCTCATCCTCTGTAAAACATGGTGGATGCCGTGTGATAACATGGGCATGCAAGGCTTCCAAGGGCACTGAGTAATTAGAGTTTATTGATGATGTGACTGAAGATAAAATCAGCCAGATGAATTCTGAAGTGTACAGGGCGATACTTTTTGCTCAGATTTAACCAAATGTAGCAAGGTTGTTTGAATGGCGCTTAACATTACAGATGGAGAATGACCCAAAACCATTGTGCGAAAGCAACCCAGGAGTTTTTTAAGGCAAAGAAGTGAAATATTCTGCAATATCCGAATCAATCACCAGATCTCGGTCCCATCAGGCATGCATTTCACATGCTGAAGAGAAAACTTAAAGGCAGTAAGACCCATAAACAAGCAACAACTGAAGTCATCTACTGTAAAGGCCTGGCAAAATATTACAAAGGAGGAAACTCAGCATTTGATGACGGTCATGACTTTCAGACTTCAGGCAGTCATTGCCTGGAAAAGATTATCTACAAAGTATTAAAAATGAACATTTTATTTATGGCAAAGTAAATTAGCCAATTACTTTTGTGCCCCTTAAATGGTTGCAATTCCTTACCATTTCACAGGATATTTGTGTTCAACTCCTTTAATTAAACATTATAGTCTACACTTCAATTGCATATCAGTTGTTTAATTTTACATCCAAAATAGTGGTATGGAGAGCTGAAATCACCAGGATTTAGTCACTGTCCAAATATTTCTGGATTTACCTGTATATGTGTGTGCATAAACAGTGTATGTGTGTGTGTATATATATATATATATATATATATATATATATGTGTGTATATATATATATATATATATGTATATATATATACATATACAGTACAGACCAAAAGTTCGGACACACCTCATTAAAAGATTTTTCTGTATTTTCATGACTATGAAAATTGTACATTCACACTGAAGGCATCAAAACTATGAATTAACACATGTGGAATTATATACTTAACAAAAAAGTATGAAACTGTGTGGCCCAGCTGCGCAGGGCACACATGTCTCCTGGAAAATGCACAAGAAGGTAACTGTGAAGCCTGATATTCATTCACGCACACTTCTCAGCATTGCCACTAGAGGCATTTCAGACTATTTAAGTAGTGTGACGTAGCAGAAGTTAGTCCAGTCAGTCTGTGCAGGAGGAGAGGAGTGAGCACATTCTGTTCAGTGCAGTTTAGTTTCTGTTTCAGTCAGAGACAGACGGAAGGAGAGGAGAGTTCAGTCTTGGAGGGAGAGGAGTGAAGACTGATTCCTGAAGGAGCTCAGATAGTTCATTATACAGACGTGGAGGCTAGTACGAGTAGACGGACTTACTCTAGCCTAGTCAGAACTATATCTGAATCTGAAGCTGCTACTCAGAACAAGCTGCCTGTGTTCCTAAGAAAGTGGAAAGTGACTCTCATAGCTACAGTGTAAATACAGTCTGACGAAGCGTCCTGTGAGCTGCTCTGGACAGAGTTCTGTGAAGTAAAGAAGGAAAGGGACTACAGCAGTTATACCAACGAGCCAACTGAGAACAGGTCAGTGAGCACTGAAGGAAAGCTGACCTTGACACCATTGCTACACGTGCTTATGTTAAGGGCGAGAGCAGGGCGAAGGGCGAGTGGAGAAGTAAGAGTGACTAAGGTGACAGATCACCCTCACTCAGTTTAACCGGACACCGGGGTCCGAAGCATTGCTAGTACTTCACGTCTAGTGATAAGAAAACCGGAGGCCTTGCTGGACTTCAAGTCGCAGAAGGTAGCCCTAAGTGCCGATACGTAACCGGGGTCAGGAAGGACAACAGTCTAGCAGGGCCCTGCACAAAGACTAGTTCTATCCAACAGAAGACACCCACCACAATGTCGACCGGGCGTAGCTGTTGCATTAAGAGTTAAACTTGACTTCATGCAAGTTAGGACTCACATACACATTAAGGAGAAAGGAGGCCTTAAACCTGCTCAGCAATTCCCTGAATGTGCATTCTCCAACCTGACCAGCTTCCCGGGACATACCTGCAACATCTACAAGTAAAGGTATGGAAAGAGACTGCATTGTGTGTGACTGACTTCTTATCTGCACCTTGCACCGCCATAGACTTTGAGGGACCAGTCCCACCTGTGGGGACTTAACATCTAGCTGCCATAACATCCCCTCAGAGATCTACCCTGCAGCGCTGGTCAATCAGATCAGAAACCACAGGTGGCGTCACGAACAATTATTACAATCCCCTGTAAATATTCTCCCCATTGTATGAGCGCCCAGGGCCACGGACCGAGCTCTGCTGCCAGTGACATCCCCCATAGACTTCCATGGGCTCGGTGCCGAGTACCCCATAGCCCTGGTACCCACCCCACTTGGTGTGTGCGACTCATCTTTGGCGTCACGAACAGGATACGAAGCTTACTGGATGTGAGTCCTGTGTGCCTATTGAACTGTTTTGTGCAAAAAGACTGTGTGCAGTTTTTGGTGATTTTTGGCGCCATTGTCCGCCATTTTGCCGCCATATTCGCGCCCTGAGGCGCTGGTGAAGAAGGTGGGCGTGCATTCGTGGGCGTACTCCCCCCCTGTGGAGCGAAAGTTATGGCCACCCTCTCAAAATGCTACTATAATGTGAGATCCTACCCCACTGCAAGGGAGATCCGCCTCCTCTTCATTTTCTATGCAAAGAAGAGGAAGCGCAAATCCCGCCTCCACGGAAGAGACCAGATTGTTCCAGATGGAAAACACAGTCTGGCCTGGAGAGAGATGGCGGAAGGACAGGAGCAGCTATGTGGAGGAGCGGTGGTGTGCAGGCCCTGTTCCTCAGAAAAGCTACTGCCTGTACCGGAGCCGTCCCCGTTAAGGGACCTTCAACAAACCATGCTGGAGTTAAAGGAGGAGAATGCGGCGCTTAAAAGATTGATCCAGCGCCATGCAGACATGGAGGAGACCGAGAGACGCTGGCGTACCCAGACACAGCGGCTGCTGTGGGACGCAGTGCTCTCTCCTACAGGAACAACGCCATTACCTGACCTTCCTGTGTCACCGCTGAAGAAAGCTGAAGGAAAACCGGAGGCCGGCCCCAAAAGAGCTGTACCTGACCCCACCGATGGAGCTGTGGAAGAGAAGGAGGCTGAGGAGGCCCTGCCTGTTCCGGAGTGCCAGCCAGGCCAGGAGGCCGCAGCAGATTACAGTTCCCCGGTAGGAACACCGGAGGATCCCAGCCATCACTGCCAGAAATCGATTGGGACGCGATGGAGTATCTGGATGACGTCACCTATGCTGCAAAAGTGGAAAACGAGCAGCGACGCTGTGATCAGGAGAAGCGACGGCAGCAGGAAGAGAGAGAAGTGCAGCAGATCCGTCAGCGGTACCATGAGGAGTTCCTCGCCGACAAAGAGAGTGTCCGCAGGAATAAAGGTACGCTCCGGGAACCGCGGCGCCAGGGGTGCATAACCGGATTCAAACTCCATAAGGGCTGGGGCTTCATCCACGAGCCGGGCCTGTATCAGGAGATCTTCGTGAGTCGCAGGGACGTAGAGTCCCACCTACCCATCGGACACCCGGGAAGGGATCTCGTAAACGGGGACATTGTTAGCTACACACGTCACTGGCGTCTAAAAGGATGGTATGCCCTAAACGTCTCTATTGTCAGCGACCCCGTCCCTGATGCCGGTAACGTACACCATGCCGCAGCGTCCCAATCCCGGGCTCCCACAGTGCTAGGCCGTGCACCAGCATCGCCCCCTGCGTACACTTCTGTACCCAGATCTTGCTCTGCATCACCCCTGCGTACTCCTCTACACCCAGGCCTTGCTCTGCATCGCAACCTGCGACCATTTCTGCATCGCAACCTGCAACCATTGCTGCATCACAACCTGAATTGTACACTGCGGCACCTTTTACAACGCAACCTGCGTTCTACTCTGAGGATGTACCCGTTGGTTCCCTGGAGGATCAAACAAAAGATGTAGCTACGCAAACGTACATTGCAGGACATGATCTTCTTGTAATGGGTTCCCAAGGGCATCGTATACTTCTGGCCCCAGGGATGGAAAAAGTAATGGTCATAAGCAAGAAAGATGAAAAACAGTAGGACCCAGACAGGGGTTTACTGCACCTGAACATGTATAAAGTTGAAGAAGTTTATTGAGAAAAAAATTTGCACTTTACTATTGATAAATGTTTACATAGTATGTTTGCTTATTTAAAGTAGAATACCCGGCTGGGTAAAAGTTGATTGAAATGTAATTTTACTTGAAAAGTGTTTTATCATGCAAAGGACTGCGTGGCTGTGGACTTTGCCAGCCCAAAAACTTTCATTGTAAATAGTTCGCACTTCGGTGCCCATTTTGGTTTTACATAAAACCTAAACTACCTCTGAAGAAAAACCCGTATGGTGTGGCCTAGAGTGAGGTCTGCAGTCAGAAGTCCTGCAGCCCACCCAGGACCCACGTGGGAGGTTTTTGGTGCGGGTCCTCCACAAGAATCTTGTCTTATACTGTATGTATTTATTGAAAAGTATTTTGATAATTTTCTACTGATCTGTGTACAAATTGTAACGTTAAAGAGTCCTTACCTCCCGCAAGGGATGAGTTATTATGTTGATGTTATATGCAAAACAAAAATGTTTTTCTTTTCTATTTCAGCCCGGGAGTGCTGAGTTTAACTAGGGGGGATGTGTGGCCCAGCTGCGCAGGGCACACATGTCTCCTGGAAAATGCACAAGAAGGTAACTGTGAAGCCTGATATTCATTCACGCACACTTCTCAGCATTGCCACTAGAGGCATTTCAGACTATTTAAGTAGTGTGACGTAGCAAAGTTAGTCCAGTCAGTCTGTGCAGGAGGAGAGGAGTGAGCACATTCTGTTCAGTGCAGTTTAGTTTCTGTTTCAGTCAGAGACAGACGGAAGGAGAGGAGAGTTCAGTCTTGGAGGGAGAGGAGTGAAGACTGATTCCTGAAGGAGCTCAGATAGTTCATTATACAGATGTGGAGGCTAGTACGAGTAGACGGACTTACTCTAGCCTAGTCAGAACTATATCTGAATCTGAAGCTGCTACTCAGAACAAGCTGCCTGTGTTCCTAAGAAAGTGGAAAGTGACTCTCAGAGCTACAGCGTAAATACAGTCTGACGAAGCGTCCTGTGAGCTGCTCTGGACAGAGTTCTGTGAAGGAAAGAAGGAAAGGGACTACAGCAGTTATACCAACGAGCCAACTGAGAACAGGTCAGTGAGCACTGAAGGAAAGCTGACCTTGACATCATTGCTACACGTGCTTATGTTAAGGGCGAGAGCAGGGCGAAGGGCGAGTGGAGAAGTAAGAGTGACTAAGGTGACAGATCACCCTCACTCAGTTTAACCGGACACCGGGGTCCGAAGCATTGCTAGTACTTCACATCTAGTGATAAGAAAACCGGAGGCCTTGCTGGACTTCAAGTCGCAGAAGGTAGCCCTAAGTGCCGATACGTAACCGGGGTCAGGAAGGACAACAGTCTAGCAGGGCCCTGCACAAAAGACTAGTTCTATCCAACAGAAGACACCCACCACAATGTCGACCGGGCGTAGCTGTTGCATTAAGAGTTAAACTTGACTTCATGCAAGTTAGGACTCACATAAACATTAAGGAGAAAGGAGGCCTTAAACCTGCTCAGCAATTCCCTGAATGTGCATTCTCCAACCTGACCAGTTTCCCGGGACATACCTGCAACATCTACAAGTAAAGGTATGGAAAGAGACTGCATTGTGTGTGACTGACTTCTTATCTGCACCCTGCACCGCCATAGACTTTGAGGGACCAGTCCCACCTGTGGGGGACTTAACATCTAGCTGCCATAACATCCCTCAGAGATCTACCCTGCAGCGCTGGTCAATCAGATCAGAAACCACAGGTGGCGTCACGAACAATTATTACAATCCCCTGTAAATATTCTCCCCATTGTATGAGCGCCCAGGGCCACGGACCGAGCTCTGCTGCCAGTGACATCCCCCATAGACTTCCATGGGCTCGGTGCCGAGTACCCCATAGCCTGGTACCCACCCCACTTGGTGTGTGCGACTCAAAACAACTGTAAATATGTCTATATTCTAGGTTCTTCAAAGTAGCCACCTTTTGCTTAGATTACTGCTTTGCACAGTCTTGGCATTCTCTTGATGAGCTTCAAGAGGTAGTCACCGGAAATGGTCTTCCAACAGTCTAGAAAGAGTTCCCAGAGATGCTTAGCACTTGTTGGCCCTTTTGCCTTCACTCTGCGGTCCAGCTCACCTCAAGCCATCTCGATTTGGTTCAGGTCTGGTGACTGTGGAGGCCAGGTCATCTGGTGTAGCACCCCATCACTCTCCTTCTTGGTCAAATAGCCCTTACACAGCCTGGAGGTGTGTTTGTGGTTATTGTCCTGTTGAAAAATAAATGATGGTCCAACTAAACGCAAACCGGATGGAATAGCATGCTGCTGCAGGATGCTGTGGTAGCCATGCTGATTCAGTATGCCTTCAATTTTGAATAAATCCCCATCAGTGTCACCAGAAAAGCACCCCCACACCATCACACCTCCTCCTCCATGCTTCATGGTGGGAACCAGGCATGTACTGTAGAGACCATCCGTTCACCTTTTCTGCGTCGCACAAAGACACGGTGGTTGGAACCAAAGATCTAAAATTTGGACTCATCAGACCAAAGCACAGATTTCCACTGGTCTAATGTCCATTCCTTGTGTTCTTTAGCCCAAACAAGTCTCTTCTGCTTGTTGCCTGTCCTTAGCAGGGGTTTCCTAGCAGCAATTTTATCATGAAGGAGAGTGATGGGGTGCTACACCAGATGACCTGGCCTCCACAGTCACGAGACCTGAACCCAATCAAGATGGTTGGCAGGCAAAAGGGCCAACAAGTGCTAAGCATCTCTGGGAACTCCTTCAAGACTGTTGGAAGACCATATCCGATGACTGCCTTTGAAGCTCATCAAGAGAATGCCAAGAGTGTGCAAAGCAGTAATCAAAGCAAAAGGTGGCTACTTTGAAGAACCTAGAATATAAAACATATTTACAGTTGTTTCACACTTTTTGTTAAGTATATAATTCCACATGTGTTAATTCATAGTTTTGATGCCTTCAGTGTGAATGTACAATTTTCATAGTCATGAAAATACAGAAAAATCTTTGAATGAGGTGTGTCCAAACTTTTGGTCTGTACTGTGTGTATATATATATATATATACATATATATATATATACTGTATATACACATATACATACATATATATACTGTATATATAATGTGTATATAATGTGTGTGTATATACCATGTATATAGATATATATCTATATATAGATATAGATAAATATATATATATATATATATATATATATATATATATATATATATATATATATATATAGAGAGAGAGAGAGAGAGATATGTATGTGTATATATATGTATATATAATATTTGCCTTTACGACCAAGCCAAAAAGCTTGAGGTGGGTCTACATATTATTTTACTGCTGAAATTGTTGTAAGAGAAAACTAGAAACATACTTAGAACCTACCTAAATTAATTATGTTAGATTATATCTGGATGCTGATGTGACATTGGATGTTTTCTGGATGTTATAATATACTGTCATGATCAATTTCCCTTCACTGCATAACAGGCTTCCTCTTCCAAAAACGAAGCGGAAGTAATCCACTTTTACACATAAGTATTCAATTAAACTAACTCTTTCAATAGGCTTTAAACCATGACCATAATTTAGATTTTTTTTATGTGCCGCTAAAAATTGGGAATCAATGACAAACAAGGCCATTTTTCAATTCTGCGCATTTTTCAGCTGCTTTTTTTTTGTGCAGAAAATCTGCTGCCTTTAACAGTTCAATGTAAGTGGATGTGATTTAAGGAAAACTCATGCACTCTATTGAATGGTTCATTTTTGGGCAGTTTTATTCCTCTGTAAGCCTGAAAAAATCATTTAAGAAACACAATCTTGTTTGTAATACTGAACCCCAGAACCCCCAGTAATGTATTAGCAAAACAGTCCCTTAAATTTGCCCCCAAAACATTTTAAAATAAGGAGAAAAATGCATTTAAATTTAATAATCAAAGCAAATTTCTATCTGTTTTTTTTTTGGTTCAGGCACCTGCTGAAAAAGGAAAGCAAGTGGGATAAAGGCCTAGAATTGAATTCTGTATCAGATCTAATTTGCTTAAAATCCATTTTCCTTAAATTTTGCTACTTGATATAAAGATAAATAATTTTGAAATGATTTTATGTAGGGCTGTAGCAAATTTTCATGGTGCCCAAGGCAGGGATTATGTACTCTTGCATTCTTAAATTTTAGCATGATATCTGTCAGAGGGACAATCATTCATGACAGCTTTTAAACCCTTATTCACCCAGTGATATGTAATATGGCTCTGTTACATTTATGCCAGAAGGAAATTTAAAGACGAAATGTATTAGATTTTATTCTATATAGAAGATTTTTCCATCACCAATGGTGCCCTTGGTGGTTGCCCTCTCATCCCATTACTAATTGTATCTAGATTTCAAATGTGTTTATTAAAGGGATTGTTTGCTGTTTGACTGCCCATGAGTGTTTAACCCCTTATTGACCTATAACATGCATTTTCATTATAGATCGCTGCTATATATAAAACTGGCTCAGGAGTGGAGCCTGCATCATACCAGGCAGACACCACGTTGGCTGTGATACATAACAGCAACTGCAGCGAACAGCTTTAGCTCCAAATGCTGCAGTTTAACCCCTTTCCGACATAGGGCGTAATAGTACGCCGATGTCGGAATCCCTCCCTTTGATGTGGGCTCTGACGCTGAGCCCACATTTTTCCGGCACCTATCAGCTGTTTTTAACAGCTGGCATGTGCCTCTAACAGCCGTGGGTGGAATTGTGATCCACCCGCAACTGTTAACTAGTTAAATGCCTCTGTGAAACTGACAGAGGCATTTAACTCGCACTTACAGCAAGCGCGTCGGAAATCTCCGCCCATCGGTAACCCCATCACGTGATCGTGGGTCACCAATGGGTTGGCATGACAGCCAGAGGTCTCCAGCAGACCTCTATGATTGTCATAGCCGGTTGTCGACGCTCATAGCAAATGAGCAATTCTGCTACATACAGCCAATGTGATCATCATCTGTATGGAGCAGAGCCAAAAGGACAAGTGCAGCTTCTAGTCTCCCATGGAGACTATTGAAAAATGCAAAAAGTAAAAAAAAAAATGAAAAATATAAAAAAAATAAAAAAATAAAAGTTCAAATCACCCCCCCTTTTGTCCCATTCAAAATAAAACAATGAAAAAAACATACACATATTTGGTATCGCCTCGTTCAGAATTGCCCGATCTATCATTATAAAAAAAATTAACCTGATAACTAAACGTGTTGTAACGAGAAAAAAAGTTAAAACGCCAGAATTACATTTTTTTTGGTCACTGCAACATTGCATTAAACTGCAATAACGGGTGATCAAAAGATTTGTATCTGCACCAAAATGGTATCATTAAAAATGTCAGCTTGGCATGCCAAAAATAAGCCCTCACCCAACCCGAGGTCACAAAAAATGGAGACGCTATGGGTATCAGAAAATGGCACAATTATTTATTTATTTTTTAACAAACTTTGGAATTTTTTTTGCCACTTAAATAAAAAGGAATCTATACATGTTTACTGTCTATGAACTTGTAATGACCTGGAGAATCATAATGACATGTCAGTTTTAGCATTTAGTGAACATGGTGAAAAAAAAAAAAAAAGCAACTGTGGGATTTCACTTTTTTTGCAATTTCACCTCAATTGAAATTTTGTTTCCATTTTCGAGTACACAACATGGTAAAACCAATGGTGTCATTCAAAAGTACAACTCGTCCCGCCAAAAACAAGCCCTCACTTGGCCATAGTGACCAACAAAATAGAAAAAAGTTATGGCTCTGGGAAGAAGGGGAGCAAAAAATGGAAATACATAACCAAAAATACCTCTAGTCATGAAGGGATTAAATAGAAAGAAAAAAAATTATGCCTATTTGAAGAAAAGAAGAAAAAAAACGAAACCGCAAAAATGGGAAAACATTTTTTTAATCCTTTAACCCCTTCCCGACCTTTGACATAGCGTATGCGTCATGAAAGTCGGTGCCAATCCGACCTATGACGCATACCCTGTGTCATGAAAGGATCGCGTTCCTGCGGGCCGGGAGACCGGGGTCACTCAAAGGTAACCCGACCCGCAGTTACAGGACCCTTTGTGCTTCACCACAGGGGGGTTGGCTTAACCCTCCCGTGGCCACGATCGCTCTGATTGGCTGTTAAAAGTGAAACAGCCAATCAGAGCAATGTGTAATATTTCACCAATTTAATTGGTGAAATATTACAATCCAGCCATGGCCGATGCTGCAATAGCATCTGCCATGGCTGGACACCGAGCCCTGACCACCCCACACGTAGTCACGGCGGCGATCGGCCGCCGCCACCAAAAGATGGCGGTGATCAGTCACCGCCGTCACTATCTGCTCCCCTCCTCCTTTGCTCCGCTGCCCTCACCTTCCGATCCCCCCCCTAACCTTCCGACCCCCCTACTCACCTCTCCCGGTCCACCAATGTCCCTGGATCGGTCCCGGCGTCCGCCCGGGCCTCTTCATGGGCGCCGCCATCTTGGAAAATGGCGGGCGCATGCGCAGTGCACCCGCCGGCCGGCGCATGCGCAGTGCGCCCCCCAGTGTTCCAAAATTTATTTTGATCACTGTGATAAGCTGTCACAGTGATCAAAATAAAAAAAAAAGTAAATGAACCCCCCCTGTCATAGGTAGGGACAAATAAAAAAATAAAGAATTTTTTATTTTTTTTTCCTAGCGGATTTTGCTGCTGATCCGCAGCTGATTTTGCTGCGGATCCGCGGCGGATATTGCTGCTGATCCGCGGCGGATATTGCTGCTGATCCGCGGCGGATTTTGCTGCTGATCCGCGGCGGATTTTGCTGCTGATCCGCGGCGGATTTTGCTTCTGATCCGCGGCGGATTTTGCTGCTGATCCGAGGCGGATTTTGCTGCTGATCCGCGGGGGATTTTGCTGCGGATCCGCGGCTGATTTTGCTGCGGATCCGCGGCGGATATTGCTGCTGATCCGCGGCGGATTTTGCTGCTGATCCGCGGCAGATTTTGCTTCTGATCCGCGGCGGATTTTGCTGCTGATCCGAGGCGGATTTTGCTGCTGATCCGCGGGGGATTTTGCTGCGGATCTCGGCGGCTGATTTTGCTGCGGATCCGCGGCTGATTTTGCTGCGGATCCGCGGCGGATATTGCTGCTGATCCGCGGCGGATATTGCTGCTGATCCGCGGCGGATTTTGCTGCGATCCGAGCGGATTTTGCTGCGATCCGCGGCGATTTTGCTGCTGGATCGCGCTGGCGGATTTTGCTGCGGATCCGTAGCGGATTTTGCTGCGATCCGCGGCGGATTTTGCTGCGATCCGCAGCGGATTTTGCTGCGATCCGCAGTGCATTTGTGGGGATGCCTTGGCGGATTTTCTGGGGTCCTCGCGACGTGCCGTCATTCAGTGAAGGACTCGACACGGCTGCAGCGTCTGGCTCCGCACGCTAGCACAGATGAATCATCTGCTGATTCATCTGCGCTAGCGGTATAGCATAACGCGATCGCGTTATGCTATACCGTTACCAGCCGGTCAACACTACGTGTTGAACGGGCTGGTAAAACGCAATATGAACCCAGCCTTAGGGTTAGGGTTAGCATTATGGTTAAGGTTAGAATTAGGGTTAGGGCTGGAATTTGGGTTAGGGTTGGAATTAGGGTTAGGCTTGTGGTTAGGTTTATGGTTAGAGTTGGGATTAGGGTTAGGGGTGTGTTGGGGTTAGGGTTATGGTTAGGGTTTGTATTAGGGTTAGGTGTGTGTAGGGGTCAGGGTTGGGGTTAGGGGTGTGTTGGGGTTAGGGTTGGAGTTAGAATTGAGGGATTTCCACTATTTAGACACATCAGGGGGTCTCCATACGCGACATGGCGCCACCATTGATTCCTGCAAATTTTGCGTTCAAAAAGTCAAACAGTGCTCCCTTTATTCCAAGCCCCGACGTATGCCCAAACAGTGGTTTATCCCCACATATGGGGTATCAGCGTACTCGGGAAAAATTGCACAACAACTTTGGCGGTTCTAATTTCTCCTGTTAACATTGGGAAAAAAAATTGGGGACTAAAAAATTATTTTTGTGGAAAAAAATGATTTTATATTTTTACGGCTCTGCGTTATAAACTTCTGTGAAGGACTTGGAGATTCAAAGTGCTTATCACACATCTATAGGAGTTCCTTAGGGGATCTAGTTTCCAAAATGGGGTCACTTGTGGGGAGTTTCTACTGTTTAGGCACATCAGGGACTCTGCAAACGTAACATGACTCCCGAAGACGATTCCATCAAGTGGGCATTTCAAAACGTCACTACTTCCCATCCGAGCCCCGACGTGTGCCCATACAGTAGTTTTCTCCCACATATGGGATATCAGCATACTCAGGACAAATTGGACAACAACTTTTGGGGTCTAATTTCTCATGTTACCCTTGGGAAAATATAAAAATTGGGGACTAAAAGATCCTGATTGTGGAAAAAATATGATTTTTTTATTTTCATGCCCGGGCGTTATAAACTTCTGTGTAGCCCTTGGGGGTTGAAAGTGCTCACCACACATCTAGATAACTTCTTTGCGGGGTCTAGTTTCCAAAATGGGGTCACTTGGGGGGGTTTCTACTGTTTAGGCACATCATGGGCTCTGCAAATGTAACAAGATGCCCGCAGACCATTCCATCAAGTCGGCATTTCAAAGCGTCACTACATCCCTTCCGAGCCCTGACGTGTGCCCAAACAGTGGTTCCCCCCACATATGGGGTACTAGCGTACTCAGGAAAAACTGGACAACAACTTTTGGGGTCCAATTTCTCCTGTAACCATTGTGAAAATAAAAAATAGTGGGCTAAAAAATCATTTTTTGAGAAAAAAAAAATGATTTTTTATTTTCACGGCTCTGCATTATAAACTTCTGTGAAGCACCTGGGGGTTCAAAGTGCTCACTATGCATCTAGATAAGTTCCTTAGGGCATCTAGTTTCCAAAATGGGGTCACTTGTGGGGAGCTCCAATGTTTAGGCACACAGGAACTGTCCAAATGCGACATGGCAACCGCTAAATATTCCAGCATATTTTCCATTCAAAAAGTCAAATGGCGCTCCTTCCCTTCTGAGCCCTGCCGTGCGCCCAAACAGTGGTTTATGACCACATATGAGGTATCTGTGTACTCAGGAGAAATTGCCCAACAAATTTTAGGATCCAATTTATCCTGTTGCCCATGTGAAAATGAAAAAAACTGAGGCTAAAAGAAAATTTTTGTGAAAAAAAAGTACTTTCTTTTTTTTTAAGGATCAATTTGTGAAGCACCTGGGGTTCAAAGTGCTGACTATGCATCTAGATAAGTTCCTTAGGGGGTCTAGTTTCCAAAATGGGGTCACTTGTGGGGGAGCTCCAATGTTTAGGCACACAGGGACTCTCCAAATGCAACATGGCAACCGCTAAATATTCCAGCATATTTTCCATTCAAAAAGTCAAATGGCGCGCCTTCCCTTCTGAGCCCTGCCGTGCGCCTAAACAGTGGTTTATGACCACATATGAGGTATCTGTGTACTCAGGAGAAATTGCCCAACAAATTTTAGAATCCAATTTATGCTGTTGCCCATGTGAAAATGAAAAAAACTGAGGCTAAAAGAAATTTTTTGTGAAAAAAAAGTACTTTATTTTTTTTAAGGATCAATTTGTGAAGCACCTGGGGGTTCAAAGTGCTCACTATGCATCTAGATAAGTTCCTTAGGGGGTCTAGTTTCCAAAATGGGGTCACTTGTGGGGGAGCTCCAATGTTTAGGCACACAGGGACTCTCCAAATGTGACATGGCAACCGCTAAATATTCCAGCATATTTTCCATTCAAAAAGTCAAATGGCGCTCCTTCCCTTCTGAGCCCTGCCGTGCGCCCATACAGTGGTTTATGACCACATATGAGGTATCTGTGTACTCAGGAGAAATTGCTCAACAAATTTTAGGATCCATTTTATACTGTTGCCCATGTAAAAATGAAAAAATTGATGCTAAAAGAAAATTTTTGTTGGAAAAATTAAAATGTCCATTTTTCCTTCCACGTTGCTTTAGTTCCTGTGAAGCACCTGAAGGGTTAATAATCTTCTTGAATGTAGTTTTGAGTAGCTTGAGGGGTGCAGTTTTTATAAAGGTGTCACTTTTGGGTATTTTCTGCCATATAGACCCCTCAAAGTGACTTCAAATGTGAGGTGGTCCCTAAAATAATGGTTTTGTAAATTTTGCTGTAAAAATGAGAAATCGCTGGTCAACTTTTAACCCTTATAACTTCCTAACAAAAAAAATGTTGTTCCCAAAATTGTGCTGATGTAAAGTAGACATGTGGGAAATGTTATTTATTAACTATTTTGTGCCACATAACTCTCTGGTTTAACAGAATAAAAATTAAAAATTTAAAAATTACAAAATTTTCAAAATTTTCGCCAAATTTCCATTTTTTTCACAAATAAACGCAAAAATTATCGACCTATATTTACCACTAACATGAAGCCCAATATGTCACGAAAAAACAATCTCAGAATCGCTAGGATCCGTTGAAGCGTTCCTGAGTTATTACCTCATAAAGGGACACAGGTCAGAATTGCAAAAAATGGCAAGGTCTTTAAGGTCAAAATAGGCTGGGTCATGAAGGGGTTAATAAGTTTATCAGCTCAGCACCCCTCCTGGTGAAAAGAAATATTGCACTTTTCACATTAAAATAAATGGACTGGTCATTAACTCCAGAGTAGCAGACACTCTTTGCACTGGCCAGCATGAAAGAGGTTAATCCAAACTGACGTAAGAAAAATCAATGATGATAAAGCAAAATTTTTACAAACTTTCAAATCCTATTCTAAATGTTTTTTCATTGTCACTGGATTGGAATTATTTTTTGTGTACATTCAGAAACAGAAAAACTCTTTAGATTTCTCATAACTGGGATTTGTTACAGTGTCCAGTCTAAGGAAATATATGAAAAGTAAACAGTCTTGTCTATGAGCATGCAGATTACTCCTGTGCTGATACACATCAGCGCAGCAAAGTCATTTGTGCTGCTGAAGCTTACACCTTTTAAACACTGTTATTGTGGCACCTGCTGTATTTACCTGGCTGTTTGTCATGATGATTTTGTTATGTTGCATTCAATATTCATATGACTTCTCTTGTTATGCCTGTGATTCATGCATATTTTGGTCTGTGACTCTGTCCTATTTTCCAAAATACTTAGATACATTTTCACATTACTGTTTTCAATTTTCTGCCTTCAGAACAATTTTGCCTATCTCCAGTCTAAGATGTAACTTTTCACTATTAATTAGATCCATCATTCGGCTTTTCTCCTTGCCAATGAAGTGTTGCTATAAAAAGTTCTAAATGTAATTATCTTGTTTATGATGTTATCTTGTTATTCTATAATTACTAGAATTCTGTATACATAGTAATATAGTAAAAACAGTCATTTCTAAAAACATTAACCATAAGAAGAGCTTTAAAAAAATAAGGGTTAGTTCTCATTGATGTTGTGACTTTAGTTTGTATCAGGCCTGGATTTAGGGGGGGGGCACCAATTTAGGGGATAAATATCTCAAAACATGTAAAATACATGTCTCTTTGCTGTGAACCGTTTCTAATGAAAAAGAACATTTAACAAAAGAGAAACTATTGAAAGTGTAGGGACCTGGCTGCGGTCCTACATATCAGTTGCTGGCGCAGAGTCATGGCACCTGACCTGCGTCAGCATCCACTGACCTGGCTAGCTAGACTTCCTTAGTACCCTGTACCTAAGGCCTCTTTCACACGCCAGTGGCTCCGGTACGTGTAGTGACAGTTTTCTCACGTACCAGAGACACTGATACACTTAGACCCATTCAAATGAATGGGTCTATGCACATGTCAGCGTGTTTTCACGGACCGTGTGTCCATGTGCAAAATACGCTGACATGTCCGTTTTTCTCTGGCAGCATGGGCGCAAACGTCCCGAACACGTGCACACGGAGAACTGTTCACACAGTCCTCCATGCGCACGGACCGCTACATTAAGCACTGTCCCCTGCCTGTGGTTCTGAAGCTCCCTGTCATTATTCTCCCTGCTCTGCCGGCAACAGCGAGCAGGGAGAATGAATGAAAGAAAACCCGACATGGGGTCCCCCTTAGGTTTTGAACCAACCCGGCAAAACTATACAGCTGCGTGCTGCTATTCTCAGGCTAGTAAGGGGCCATTATTATGGGCCCCCCCAGCCTAAAAACAGCAGCCCGCAACTGCCCAGAAAAGGCGCATCTATTAAATGCGCCTATTCTGGAGCTTTGTCGGATTCTTCCTACTTGCCCTGTAGCTGTGCCAAGTGGGGTTAATAAGGGGTTAATGTCTCCTTTCTATTGTAAGGTGACATTAAGCCAGGCTTAAGGGTATGCCACACTAAACGAGATCGCTAACGAGATCGCTAACGAGATCACTAAAACGTCACTATTTAGCGATCTCGTTAGCGACCTCGTTGTGTGTGGCATGTAGCAACGATGTGGCCCCTGCTGTGATGTCGCTGATCGTTCACTAGGGTTCTGGACCGTTTTTTAATCGTTGGCGTCCCGCTGGTGAGCCTATATCGCTGTGTTTGGCACCTTTTGCGAACGACGAGCGACCTCGTTTGTGACGCATATGACAGCGGCGCAGGCGGGACTAGGGTTTTTTAGCGTCACGGAGTGGATCGCAATATCTGTAAGTTCTCTTTTGCGTCACAGAGAGGATCGCAGAAGTTGCAAAGCAGGCTAGCAGGACGCAGAGAGCAGGAGCGATGCTGGAAATTCCTATGAATCAGAAGCGCTCAGTACATGCTGACAGATCCTAACGACCGCCAAAGTCGTTAAAGAGATCGCTGACCGCTGATGAGTCGTTTATGAGATCTCCTGTTTGGCAGCTACTAGCGACCTAAAAGAGATCACACCAACGATCTCGTTAGCTTGCGTCGTTATCGTGATCGCTAATGAGATCGCTAAGTGTGGCAGTACCTTTAGTAATAAATAGGTGTCAATAAGACACCTATTCATTACTAATCCTATAGTAAATGGTTAAATAAGCACACACATGATAAGAATAAAGTCTTTTAATGAAAGAATATGCTACACACATTTTTCCTACATGGGAAAATGACAGTGCTGAGGTTACAAGAGTTTTTGCACTTTTCCTTCTACTCAACTTTCCATTAATATGCTTGGATACAGCTCTCTGTGAACAGCCAGCTTCTTTAGCAGTGACCCTTTGTGGCTTACCCTCCTTGTGGAGTGTGTCACTGACTGCCTTCTGGACATCTATCAGTCAAGTCAGCAGTCTTCCCCATGATTGTGGAGCCTACTAAAAGGGACTAAGGTTCCTTTTTAAATGCTTAGGAAGGCTTTGAGGGTGTGTTTTGTTAATTATTCTAATATACTGAGATAATGACTCTTGGATTTTCATTGATTGTAAGCCATAATCATCAACATTAATAGAAATAAACACTTGAAATAGATCACTCTGTTTGTAATGACTCTATATCAAAGGTCTCAAACTGCATTCCTCAAGCGCTGCAAACAGGTCATGTTTTCAGGATTTCCTTGTATTGGACAGGTGATACAGTAATTTAATCACCTGCACAGATAATGATTCCAGCACCTAGTGCAATGCTAAGGAAATCTTGAAAACACGCACGGTTTGCGGCCCTCGAGGAATGCAGTTTGAGACCCCTGCTCTATATAATATGAGTTTCACTGGAATAATTTTTTGACATTTGGATAATTTTTCGTTGTAGGTTGTTTAGTTTGTTCCAAATTTTCACATTTCAGAAAACATAAAATTTTAAGCTTCTCAAGACAAAAAATTGTATGAGTTGTTTAATGTGCCTGAAATATATTTTATCTCAATTAATATATTAATCTTGTCCAGTTTCTCTTGGTTAAAAATACTCCTTTTATTTTAAATCTCACAGCTTTACCTGGAGAATTGATTGCATTGTCTCTAATTTAAATAGGGGGCTCGTATAGGATGAGCGCTGTTAATGATGACTGGTTTAATTATGTATTATTAAGACAGTCTTACTTCAAACCACAGAAGGTCAACAGAGTGTAACAACTTTCAAGTGCAATGAATGGATAAAAAAATCATCTTGAATTAGAATAGGAGGTCTATTAACCTTGCTCTTTTTTAATTTAAATTGGCAAATTGATTAGGTATATGCCAAGATAATTTATTTTGGGCTTCCAACGAGTGCCCTTAAAAACAATTTCAATAACTGTGAATGTGTGTTCAGATACTATGCAATAATGAGTCATTAAGGGCAATTAAATGGAATAAAAATTAATGTGCCATTATGTGACACTAATAAATGAAGAATTTTGTTTCCCTGTTATTGATATTGCACAACATTTGGGTAAATGGAATGAGCGGTTGCAGCTTAACAAAACTGACAAAGTTAAATATGGCTAAATTTCATCTCTTAAGAGTCCTTGAGGGAATGGCTTCTGCTGGATATGGGTGCACATCACACAAGCTATAACCATTTTTAAGAAAAAAAAAATGAAAAAAGGTTTGCAATGAAATATAATAAAAATTGCATACTACTTTTGACAAGATCCCATTATCTTGACCAATCCCAAAACAGCACAGTTGTCAAAGGGAACCTAGACCTTTGCTTGACGGTAGGAACTTGTATTATGAGATGATTCCACTGGGAGCCAGAATTACTCAACAAGGGAGACTTGACCCACTTACTGGCTATGCTAATTCCTGTATGACATGATCAATAGGTGAGCTAACTTTCTTGGTTGTATGAGATGCCGGTAAAACTCAGGAGGTTTAAATTCATTGTCTTTTTCCTTATTTTGTCAATGAAAAACTATGCTGAGCCATAGAGCATATGCAACCTATAACTCTATTGCTCTTTGGTTAAATCACATTCTGTGGCCTCAGACACTCTCGTCTCCTACTGTATATACTTTTTACCGTTAAGGATTAAGTTCCCTTTTCTGACTATTATTTTTTAGATTTAGATTTTAGATAACTCAATAGTAACATATTTTGACTATAATTTATAAGGTTAACACCCAGAAATTATGGATTTACATAAATTATGACCGCAAAAAAGTGTTCCAGCAAAGAAATCATTAAAATTCAACCTTTATTAACATGTTAATGCAATAAATAAAAACAATAAAATAACAAATATGCCCAGTAGGAGGTATATAACGTATTACCACATCAATAGTATTATATATCACAGGTCCAGTATACAGGAGATATAAATGTAAAAATACCCTAAATCAACACCCCTCAATGAGGACGCCCCCCAATGAGAATTATTGGCACAACAATATGCCACAATGCTGTTTCAAAAAGGATTGGCACCTGTTTATCAGTGAATAATGGCTGGACTCCAAAAGAATCCTAAGCACTACATGTGACTACCGCGATCTGGCTGAACAAAACAGTCCTAAACCCAGACAAATAGCAAATGATTAACTGGACACACCAGTCCTAAGAAAACCCATGCTACTTAAAGCAGAAGATACATAAGATTATGGGTATATCACACAAATTAACAATTAGATTACCTAGTAACTGGACCGTGATGATGTGCGTAGCGTTGCCTCCTCCACCCCAACGCGCGTTTCGCTTAAGCTTCTTCCGGGGACGCCCCCGGAAGAATATCAAGTGCTTTGCGAATTGCAAAACAAAAGGGGTTGTGTATCTATGTACATGTTCATGTCCCCTTGATTACGTGGGGAAGACTAAACGTGAACTAAGGGTCCTGATTGGTGAACATCTGGGGGATATCAGGCACAACAGAGATACCCCACTCGCCCGACATGTCAATTTAGTACATGGCGGGGATGAGAAACAGATCTCGTTTCGTGTCATTGAGAGAGTTTTACCCGCAGTGAGACAGGGTGATTGGGATAGGAAAATCCTACAGCGTGAAACACGCTGGATTTTTTGGCTGGATTCACAGAGCCTAATGGCCTGAATGAGCAATTGAATTTTTTCTAGTTATCTATGACATGGTCCTGACGTATCCGGAATACTTTTAATAGGACTATTTGCAGTATCGCTTAAGTTACTATGTATTTTTATCTTTGGATACATTGTGTTGTTCTGTATACCTACCGCTGGAATTCCTCTAGGACATGCATTCTTTAATTAAATAATGCATCTTCACTAATTGAGAAGATGATAGTATGTGCATTTTTGTTTATTGGTCTTTATAAGTCTGGGTATGTTATCCTATTGATCGTTCTGTGCACAGAGTAAATGTCCTTTGTTTGGCTCTCTGACACGCACTTGCGCTGCAAGAGGTTAAACTGTATGCCCGTGTGGCATTTCCCCACCCCCTGATGACATATGTATGAGTATTTCCGGTGTTTGGAACGCACACTCGCCTGCCCAGATACTATACAAACTGATACTTCCAGTCTGTGAGATGCACGCTGTGCCTCGTGTATCTGAGGGCGGAGGATGCACAGGGACTGGCCGTATCTATAAATGTGAGTATGGTGTACAGGCGCTGCACGCCGCCAATCTGCTTGGCTCCCGGGGGAGATTGTACCTCCGTATGTGACCCCTGATGAACCCTCTGTATCTGGAGAGGGGGAAACGTGTCGGGTTGTTCTGAATATCTATGGCTGATAAGTATTAGCCTTTTGGCTCACAGATCTGTCTAAGCAATTTTTTGACTATTTACATGCGATTATGCTTTCCATTGATAATATTATAAGCATGTTTTTTGAGACTGTCCTTTTATATATAGGGGTGGCAGTCTAGATGATCTGTTTTATGCCATTTGTTTTACCTGGTGGTACTTTTTTTCACTGATATTATGCTTATTATTATGAGGTCCTCTAACAATATTATCTCTCTCTGTATACGTTTTTTGAGGTTAAGTTTGGACTTCACATTCTTTTTGGTTTGATGTGTAGCTCTCTGTCATTTTGACTCCGAGATAAGTATTCGCTATAGCCACACAAACCAGCTATTTATAAGCCATTTTTGCTACGAGATATTTATTTATTTGAGACCATATGTCTCCCCACTTAGGTTTTTCGAGTGTATTGTCTGTGTGTTGGTTTTTATGTGTATCCCTGTTATAGTGGCAGTTTTTTCCAGGGCTTCCTAGGGTTACCGACATTGAGCGGGGGCGCCACATCGTCAACAACTAGGGTGCCAACCTCCGCGGTCAGGTAGGGGCGCACTAGGGCCCATTAGGGTGAGGATAGTGTCACGCGATCTTATGATATGTGTACGATGTCAGTAAACTATTCTTAAAAGAACAACACTCTATACAACATATAGATTAGCACATCAGCATGTAAATATAGAATAGATTTACCTGACACGATATCCGTTGAACTCAGGGTTAATCTTGAGGACTTGATACACTGTCACAGGAAAGAGGAGGACCGGGGGTCTAACCTAACCCTAAACTGGGGTCCTAACTAATCCCTCACCTTGGAGGTACTGATAATGGTTCAGAGGTCCAAGTCTCCAGCCTAACCCTGTCTCCTATCAGTCCCTGAACCCTGTAATCAGTCCTAAGAAGGATTCTGATTACCACCCAAAGGGATATGGGCTGATCTCTGCTAAATACACAGATTAGACATATAAGACAGACTGGAGAAAACACAGACTTGCATACACACTCAAACACAGAAGGAACATAAATGATCTGGGATATTAAACTCTAAGCAAGGTGAGCTTAAAACAACTAAGGAGCTCTTTAACTTAAGTCTATACAGATACAATCCTATCTGTGGTCTGCATGAAGAATTTCACTGGCAACTCCCAACACAGACAACCAGAGATTTAAAGGAAACCAATCAACAAATAATTAATTGCAGCCGGGAGAAACTGCACCCAGACCCAGAACTGAGCACAGACAGAATTAACTCCCTAACTGCCAAACACAAAGAAACAGCAATTCAGCTGTGAGAAGTCAGAATGTGCAACCGCGACGATCTTCGTGGCGATGCACACATGACAGTACCCCCCCTTCTACGAGGGGCCTCCGGACCCTCAGGGCCAGGTTTGCCCGGGTGAGTTCTGTGGAAGGTCCGCACCAAACGATCTGCGTTAATGTCAGACGCAGGAACCCACGTCCTCTCCTCTGGACCATACCCCTTCCAATGCACCAAGTACTGAAGGGACCGGCGATTCAGACGTGAGTCAATGATCTTTGACACTTGAAACTCCAAGTTACCATTGACCACCACTGGAGGAGGAGGTAGAGGTGATGGTATGACTGGTGCCACGTACCTCTTAAGTAATGACTTGTGGAACACATTGTGGATTTTAAACGTAGGAGGGAGGTCCAGACGAAATGCCACAGGATTAATTATGGAACTGATCCTGTACGGCCCGATGAATCTGGGGCCCAGCTTCCAGGAGGGAACTTTAAGTTTTATATTCCTGGTAGACAACCATACCAGATCGTTCACATTAAGATCTGGACCAGAAACTCTCCTCCTATCAGCCATACGTTTATAACGGTTCCCCATAGCACTCAGATTATTCAATACACCTCTCCACACTGAAGCAAGTGACGACGAGAAACGCTCCTCCTCAGGAACCCCAGAAGGGCCCCCCCCATTGAATGTACAAAACTGGGGATGAAAACCATATGCCCCAAAAAACGGGGACTTACCAGTGGACTCGCTCCGCCTGTTGTTAAGAGCGAACTCTGCCAGAGGCAAGAAAGAAGACCAGTCCTCCTGGTTCTCTGAGACAAAACACCGAAGATAAGTCTCTAGGCTTTGATTCAGACGCTCTGTCTGACCATTGGTCTGCGGATGAAAAGCTGAGGAAAATGACAATTGCATCCCCCGACGTAAACAAAATGCCCTCCAAAACTTGGACACAAACTGAGACCCCCTATCTGACACCACATCAGAAGGCAACCCATGAAGTCTCACAATCTCCCCAATGAACACCTGCGCCAGAGTTTTAGCATTAGGGAGGGCAGGAAGAGCAATGAAATGTGCCATCTTACTGAACCTGTCAACAACCACCAGTATGACAGTCTTCCCTGACGACTGAGGAAGGTCCGTGATGAAGTCCATAGACAAATGAGTCCATGGACGCTCCGGAAGTTTCAAGGGTAAGAGGGTCCCAGACGGATGGGTATGAGGGGTCTTAGAGCGAGCACAAACCCCACAGGACGCGACAAAAGTTAAAACATCTTTATTAACGTTAGGCCACCAAAACCGGCGAGAAAGGAGATCTAAAGTAGCCTTACTCCTTGGATGTCCTGCTAAAGCAGAATTATGATGTGCCTCAATAACCTTTTGTCTCAACTGATTTGGGACAAACAGTCTCCCTGGAGGTCCTGCAGGGGCGTCCCCCTGAGCCTCTAACACCTTCTCCTCAAGCTCAGAACATACAGCCGACACTACCACCCCCTCCTGAAGGATAGGAATCGGGTCATCCATTTTCCCGGCCCCTGGGAAACTGCGAGACAAGGCATCCGCCTTAACATTCTTAGATCCAGGGCGATAAGTGACAACAAAATTGCCCCCTCCAAAAAGTGACACCATTCTTCAAAAGCCAACTTAATGGCCAAAAGTTCCCTATTGCCGATATCATAATTCCTTTCGGCGGACGACAATTTTTTAGAAAAGAAAGCGCACGGATGCCATTTACCAGGGGACGGACCCTGGGACAATATTGCACCCACCCCTACGTCAGACGCGTCCACCTCCACAACGAACGGCTGTGATGCATCTGGTTGGATGAGAACGGGTGCCGAAGCAAAACATTTTTTCAAAGAGGAAAAAGCTTGGCAAGCTTTGTCCGACCATTTAGAAAAATCCGTCCCTTTTCTTGTCATGTCAGTGAGAGGTTTGACAACAGATGAGAAATTACAAATAAATTTCCGGTAGTAGTTAGCAAACCCCAGAAAACGCTGCAGAGCCTTAAGATCCTCTGGCTGATCCCATTCAAGCACTGCTCTCACCTTTTCAGGGTCCATACGGAAACCGGAGGCTGACACCAAGAAACCCAAAAACTGAAGTTCCTGTACGGCGAATACACACTTTTCCAGTTTGGCGTATAGTTTATTGTCTCGCAAGATCTGCAACACCTGTCTCACATGCTCCTGGTGAGACACAAGATCTGGTGAGTAAATTAAAATGTCGTCCAAATATACAACCACAAACAGCCCCACAAGGTGACGAAAAATGTCATTAACAAAATGTTGGAATACTGCTGGTGCAGTAGTCAGACCAAAAGGCATGACAAGGTTCTCATAATGTCCCTCCGGCGTGTTAAACGCCGTTTTCCACTCATCCCCCTCTTTTATCCTAATCAGATTATACGCCCCCCTGAGATCCAATTTAGAGAACCATTTGGCGCCAACAATTTGATTGAAGAGATCAGGAATCAGAGGGAGTGGATATGGATCTCGAACAGTAATCCGATTAAGTTCGCGGAAATCCAAGCAAGGGCGTAGGCCTCCATCTTTTTTCTTCACAAAGAAGAACCCCGCGGCCACTGGGGAAGATGAAGGTCTAATATGCCCTTTGGCCAGACTTTCCGAAATATAATCTTTCATAGCCTGCCTCTCAGGACCAGAAAGGTTATATAACCTAGCTTTAGGTAACTTAGCATCAGGAAGTAAATTAATAGAGCAGTCATACACGCGATGAGGAGGCAACTCCTGACACCCCTCCTCAGAGAACACATCCCCAAAGTCCTCCAAAAAAGGAGGCAAAGTACTAGGCACGACCGCACTGATGACTGTGTTCATGCAGTTACTTTTGCAAAACTCACCCCATTGGCTTATATCTCTGGACTGCCAATTAATCACAGGGTTATGTTTAACCAACCAAGGAAGTCCCAACACAATGGGAGTAGGTAGACCCTCCAACACATAACAAGATAATAGTTCCCTATGTATTGCCCCTACCCGAAGGTCAATGTTATGAACCTCATGAACAAAGCTACCTTGGCCGAGAGGCCTGGCGTCAATGGAGAATATAGGGATCGGTTTGACCAATACACTCAGATGCATACCTTGAGCCTGAGCAAACTGAGCGTCAACCAGATTAGCCCCGACCCACTATCAAGAAGAACAGAAAATCTCTCCACTCTCTTACCAACCACCACCTCCACTGGTACAAGGAACTGAGAAGAACTAGCGGACGAAATACATACTCCCAGGTTGTCGTCCACCACACAACCTGGGATTAACAGTTTTCCGGCGACTTTTTGCTCAACAAGGCACGGGATGGACATCCCTCAACAAAATGTCCCTCTTTCCCGCAGAAGAAACATCTTCTAGTCCTGCGGCGTACCACCAATCCCCTCCTACGAAATGATGTCCCTCCCAACTGCATAGGCTCCTCCGAACAGACAAGGGGAACCTCAACATAAGGGACTTTAGTGGTAGGTGGAGAAACAACAGGGAGTGGGGTTACCTCACCCCTCTCCCGAAGCCGTCTATCAGTACAGATAGCTAGGGCCATAGCAGCCTCCAGAGAAGGAGGAGACTCATACTGAGCCAAAACGTCATTTAATTTATCAGAAAGCCCATGACAAAACTGGCTTCTAAGAGCTGGGTCATTCCACTGAGTATCTGTGGCCCATCTACGGAACTCAGAAGCAAATTCCTCCGCCGACGATCTCCCTGCTGTATCTTACGTAATTTTGTCTCAGCAAGAGAGACCCGATCTGGGTCATCATATACCAAACCCAGGGCAGTAAAAAATCGATCTACTGACTGTAGAGCCGGGGATCCCGGAGGAAGGGAGAAGGCCCAGGATTGAGGGTCCCCTTGTAGGAGCGAGATAACAATACCCACTCTCTGCTCTTCACTCCCTGATGATCGAGGCCGAAGCCGAAAATACAATTTACATGCCTCCCTGAAGGTAAAAAATTTGTCTCGCCCACCAGTGAACCTGTCCGGGAGAGCTACTTTAGGTTCAAATCTGGTTTGCTCCAGGGGAGACAAAACTTTGGACTTAATGTCCGTCAGCTCCATGGATAATCCCTGCAACTGCAGAGCCAGCTGGGCTACTGGATCCATGGCAACTGGGAATAATTTTATGGGCCAGTGAAAATGTCACGCGATCTTATGATATGTGTACGATGTCAGTAAACTATTCTTAAAAGAACAACACTCTATACAACATATAGATTAGCACATCAGCATGTAAATATAGAATAGATTTACCTGACACAATATCCGTTGAACTCAGGGTTAATCTTGAGGACTTGATACACTGTCACAGGAAAGAGGAGGACCGGGGGTCTAACCTAACCCTAAACTGGGGTCCTAACTAATCCCTCACCTTGGAGGTACTGATAATGGTTCAGAGGTCCAAGTCTCCAGCCTAACCCTGTCTCCTATCAGTCCCTGAACCCTGTAATCAGTCCTAAGAAGGATTCTGATTACCACCAAAGGGATATGGGCTGATCTCTGCTAAATACACAGATTAGACATATAAGACAGACTGGAGAAAACACAGACTTGCATACACACTCAAACACAGAAGGAACATAAATGATCTGGGATATTAAACTCTAAGCAAGGTGAGCTTAAAACAACTAAGGAGCTCTTTAACTTAAGTCTATACAGATACAATCCTATCTGTGGTCTGCATGAAGAATTTCACTGGCAACTCCCAACACAGACAACCAGAGATTTAAAGGAAACCAATCAACAAATAATTAATTGCAGCCGGGAGAAACTGCACCCAGACCCAGAACTGAGCACAGACAGAATTAACTCCCTAACTGCCAAACACAAAGAAACAGCAACTCAGCTGTGAGAAGTCAGAATGTGCAACCGCGACGATCTTCGTGGCGATGCACACATGACAGATAGTCTGCCCTTGTGTCATATTGTTCATTTATTATGTATTTATTCTATGTATTTGTTTCCCTGGAAACCCACTATTTATCTTCCCATTTTTAAAATTTATATTAATAAAGGTTATATTTTAGGGATATCTTTTTCTCTTTTGGTGCCCATTTTTTTGTCATCCAAGGTTCCCTATAAAAGCTGTATTTTCAGCGATAACCCGATTTTGGTGCTGCATCATCCCCTGTTTATTTGGAAATGAAGACGAGATTTCCTAAATCTTACTGATATTTTTGGTTTGTGATGGTGCTAGTACTGTACCTTGGAATCAGTGGAAATAAGTTTCCTAGAAATTATGAAGTTCTCTAGGGGTATATTAGTGAAAAACATTATAATGGGTGACCTTGCCAGTTTCAGTGTGTGCTAATGTTGTAAATCCAAGTAGTATAAATTTTTTGTGGAAAGAAACGGAACACTTTGGAGTAAACATGTGACACTTAACCCTACTGTACCTGGAATTAAGACTCCTTAGATTGCAATGGACTTATTTGGGACTAAGCTGATAAGTGGTGAACCCTGGGGCTTCCTGGTATTCACCCTGTAACTTCTGTAAAAGGATCTGAATTTTATTGCATGGTTTCCCAGGACATAACTTAAGCAACAGGTTACGGATCGTGAAATCAAGGACTTTAGAGCAAGATGAGATCCGGGAATCGCATTCAGAGAAATGAAGGTCTGAAAATGAAGAGTTCACTCAATAAGGGAAAAAAAGTTGAGGCTGGCAGCATACAGGAAACAAGGCAGGATATGAACCGAGATGGAAACTGATAGTGAAAACTGAAAGACTCTTTAACATGGACAAGAAACTATTAAACCTTATTGATCAAGCAAAGCGCATCAAGGGAATCTGTCATAAGAATACGGGGTCCACTGGGCTTTGAAAATGGACCATGGTGCTCATTGGATCTTTTAGAGACAGTGAGTGAGAGTGTGCACCTTAGAGACAGTGAGTGAGAGTGTGCACCCTAGAGGCAGAACCAGATGTCACAGTCAAAAGAGCAAGTGTTGATCATGTGACTGCACACGAGAGAAAGAGAACAACCTGAAAAGCAAATTACCAGCCAGGGTGCAGTGACAAAATCCATAGAAAACGTGTCACGCAATAAGTCTTGCTTTGGGCACAGCAAAATCCGATATTTTTTTCCAGGGTGTTTTGTTGCAAACTGAAGTAAAGAAGTTGGAACAATTTCACCTATTTACAAGTATTAAAAATTATTCATTTACGAGCACTAATCAAAAAAGTCAATTTAAAGCATATTTAAAATGTGACCTAAAATTAATGTAACTTACACAATGATAATTTTTTTTATCATTGATTCTGTTTTACAGTAGAAAGAAATCGAGAAGCTAAATCCCTCCACTTTACCAAGGACTTTCATAGAATTGCCCTTGGGTATGTTCTTATAACATTGTCATTAAAAGATTTTTTTCTCTTTTGAATTACATTGTGTTTCAGATAGAAGAATATTAACTTTCCAAATTTATTTCAGCATTAGATCTTTATAATGTAACTTGTATTTTGAAATAAAATCCCTGCCAAGGCTTGGCTACATGAAAACAAATGGAAAGTCACCAGCTGATTCTCGTCATTCTTTTGCAAAAGTACTGTGTTGCTGAATCACGATGAAGGCCTTTTAAAGAATAAAAAATTGGTTAACGCCATGATATCTTTATGGGCTTTTACATAGTGTTTCTAAACCTTCAGGGTGGTCAGTGTGGTCCCTATGGCTCACACAACATTTTTACTTTTCAGGTGGCTAAAACCTTCGGTGTATTCTTCAGGAGACTCTTTTTCTCTGGCATTTTGTAAACTTATAGGTTTTTATGTGTTTTTTGGTAGTTTACTGATCACTTTGACTACTGTTAATTTTCCAGCATTTCTCCAATGTTTTCGTAGCAACTCCATTCAACAATTTAGAAAATGCTGCCACTAATTTCAGCTACAATGCTGATGAAGCGCTTAAAAAGACAACCGGAGTCTTTTGAGCCTTCCCACTGACTTATATAGTAAAGTATAGAGCTTTTCAGAGCAGGAAATTCCTGAAGAATGGTGAAGTCACATATTTGAATTGCTTGGCGTCTTTGGAAACCTGAAACGGTTAAAAGACGCTTAAAGGACTGAATATAGGCATGGCAAGTCATTTTTATTTGTTTACTCACTCATAGCTGGATTAATTCTACAATGCCTTACAGACATTGTTCTCCTTGGGGCTCACAATTTAAATTTCCAATCATTCTGTTTTTGGAGTGTGGAAGGAAACGAAAGTACCCAGAAGAAACTACTGTTATTGCATATATCTTCACTGAGCAAAAAGGTGATTTTTCTGCTCCGCTCACAAGATCAGTGTCTCTGATTGAAAAAGTACAGTTTCCAGAAGCCCCCTGGTCTCCACCTAGCTCAAAGCACCTCCTCTGTGTATGTATTTACCAGTAACAGGAGACATGTCTAAAGCATCACGTTAGAAAATGTTGGCTGCACTGACGAGCGTAAATGTAACCTCTGTAGTCACACACCGTAACCTGCATCATGTGGTAGTGGCAGTGCATGTCAGCAATGGGTGCCTCTATCTCTTTTCCAGGTGCAACTCTAGTAGGACCAGCATAACTCTGTCCATGCATATGAAAGGCATCATTTTACTGCTCTTTGCCCCTGAGCTGAAAAGATGGGCAGGAGCTATGAATTGGCTCCTCTAGAACTATATAACTCACAAGTTGCCTCTGTCACTATATCAGTGCCTTTAAGATGCACACAACTCTTCCTGGACATAAAATTTATAGGAGCAGGTTTTCTTCTTTTTAGTCCTCAGAGCTTGTGATGGGCAAGAGTTCTGTCATTGCACAGTGTGAGGAGAGCAGGGGGGAGCAAACTCTACTTACTGAATGCAGTGGAGAACATGAAAGCATACACACTGTCCTCCCTGAGCATGCTCCTTCACGTGGTGAAGACTGGGAGGTACCATAGGAGTAAAGGCAGGATGAACTGAACATGCTCGACCTGTAAGTGAAGAACTACTTGAGGGTGTGTCCTGCAGCAAATAGGATAAACATAGAGCATTGGGGATTGATGGGTACAGGTGTAAGAAGAAACAACTAAATGAAGGGACAGCTGTTATGTTTCGGTAGCTGAGGAGAAATTGCAAAAATAGCAAAAGTAGTAATACACTAGAGAGGCTGGAAACTATTGGATTGCAGTACCCTAAACTAACCATCACACTAGAAGTAGCCGTAGAGCGTACCTACGGTGATCCTAGACGCCTCGTCACAGCCGGAGAGATAACTACACCTAAAGGCAGAAAGATGAAAGCTATCTGCCGCGGAGCAGATCCCCCAAAGAAATAGGAAGCCCCCAAACATGTAATGGCGGTTAAACAAGAAGAAAATATGGACGCAGACAGAAAATAGAATGAGCAAACGCTGGGGCCCAATCTGTCTAGATAGAAAAGTATAGGAAAGAATTCTGACTGCAACCCAAAAAAACCCTGACAAAAATACCATCACCTGTTATGTTTCGGTAGCTGAGGAGTGCAGGTAAAAAAGGCAATACACCAGAGCAGTTGGAATCTATGAGATTGCAGTACCCTGACTAACCACCACAACTAGAGGCAGCCGTGGAGCATTCCTACGTTGGTCCTAGACGCCTCGTCACAGCCTGAGAAACTAACTACACCTAAAGATAGAAATAGGAAAGCTATCTGCCCCGGAGCAGAACCCCAAAGATAATAGAAAGCCCCCAAACAAGTAATGGCGGTTAGACAAGATGAAATACTGACACAGAAAGAAAATAGTATGAGCAAACGCTGGGGCCCAAACTAACTAAATAGAAAAGGATAGGAAGGGTACTTACTGCAATCCCAGAAAACCCTGAAAGGTCACCAACTCTACTAATTTCAAAAACACCTGAGATCACACGACCTCTTCCACCTAAATTAGTTCTCTGGTGTAACAAAATCAAAACAGCAGCCACTGAAAAAACTGGAAAAAGCAAAAGTACAAACATCAGTGGCTGAACAAAACTGAGAGGGCAGAAGCCCCCGGAGGGGACCCTGAAGGCCCCCACAGAAGTGCAGGACAAAATGCAAAAATATAGCACAAACACAAAAGAAGAAAATGTCTTATCTGTTAGCAGGAGATGCAGACACGACACAGCAGGCTACAAGGGAAACAGGAATAAAGGATCCAGACCAGAACAATTGATCACCGGCAACCCTGATGGGAAGGTGACTCCCTTATATAAGACCAATCAGTAACACCTGATTCCCAGTCCTCACAATCTTCACTGGACAGACTAGCACCGCTTGTAACCACCAGAGGGAGCCTCTGCTCAGAACTCATCTCAAACCCATTCACAACAATCACCTCTGATTAACAAAAAACCTAAGATCACACGATCTCTACCACCTAAATCAGTTCTCTGGTGTAACACACAGCAATTCAGCAAAAAAGTGACAAAAGTGCAAATACAAAATGAGCACAATTGCAGCGCCAGACCCCAAAAGGGGACCAGGCTGCAGTCCCCTGCAAGCAGCAAAACAGGCAAGGAAAATCCAACAAGAGAAAAAAAAAACAGCAAATCACTTATCTGAAAGAGAGCAGGAATGCAAGCTGAGCTCCAAGCAAAACCAGGAAGAACAATTGATTACCGGCAAGGCTGATGGGAACGCAGGTCACTTATATCAGACCATTCAGAGCCAGCTGAAGGCCATTCAGCAATTAGTTCATTACCCTCAGCAACCACCGGAGGGAGCCCCAGCTCAGAAGTCGCCTCCAGAGTATTCACAACAGACAGCTATATGACTGACTACCCTTCCGCCAGACAATATAGACATAGGGTGGTGGGGCACAGTTTAAATTAACTTCCTTTGGAACCAATAGTTTTTCCCACTCTTGCATGTTCTTATGTTGTAAAAGGATAATAGGATATTGTAGAGTGGTATCACCTGCTCAACATTATCAGTATAAGGAAACACCAACTATGTTGGACAATAATGCTACTTGCTCCATGTATTCATAAGGTAGCCATCCACAGCTTTCTGCACATCTATCTGACCACCAATATTCCCCCAAAGACTAATGTATGTGAGTGCTAAGCTGTTAAAAACTTTGTAACATATTTACACTGTATGGTTAGATACTGATAAAATACTGATTAAAAGCTATTACATTTTACAAATCTTCTACTAAATATCATAATGTCTAATTGTAAGTATTGTCTTAAAAAATATTTCCTCCAATCATGTTTGACTATCTTTGCAGACCATATTTAACCATCTTTGTCCTTCATCTTTCCTCTTGGTTTGACAAAACCCAAGATTTGTTGAGATTTCACAATGATTACCTTTGGGAAAGAAAAATCTGATTTCAGGATACTCTGCCATGAAATATCTATGTTATATGTGTTCATGAGTGGCCGCCTAATGGTTGGGATGTGAACTGCAGCCTGTCACATTTTTGTCGGCATGTTAATTATTGTATTTAAACTGTTTCATGAGAGAGTGGAGATTTTAATCATATTGAAGCAAAGGAGTACAGATCTGTATGTTCTGATAATGATTTATCAGCAGTGGTGTAACTTAAAGCTCATGGGCCCCAATGCAAAAGCTCCAACGGAGCCCCCAATTATTGCAAATCTGTAATACTATTGGTCTTTTCATATAGGCTAAATAGATTTTTTAGACACCTTAGGTTCCATGGTCTAGATGTGATTGCAACCCCTGCGCCTATTGTAGTCACGCCCCTGTTTATCAGTAGTTTTGTAGAAAGAATGATATAAGGTTTTGAGTGGTTTCTATTAATTTTGTAAAATGCATTTCTGATTGATGCTCTGCATGTTCTATTATAATGGTGATTTCAGTATTTTTTCTATTAATCCAAGACCTTGATTCACACTTTTCGTTTTATGTTTTACCTCTTCTTATGGGGTTAATAATGTATCTTTTAAGCTCACCACAAAAGACAACCAAAGAAAAGATGGTGTCATGGCCTTTTCACAATGCAGTGAAAGTTTGACAATAACTTTTTAAGAATATTTCTGATCTTTAAAAAAAGATAAAACTACTAACAGATGTCCCTTTTTCAGTCCTCTGCTTACAAGAAATGCTTTTCAAAGGTGATTCTCCCAGAGAAAGTGAAGATCTGGAGATAATGGGGTGACCTTTTTATGCTTCACAAGCTAGAAATGTTTAAGATGTTTCTTTGTGATACTACAGTTTTCTGTGCCCTAGATGAAAAAGAATTAAAAATGATATGGTCAAGTAAGCCTTTAGACATTTGATCCCTACTGCTTGTCTAAGCATTACCTGGTGAGACATGGGGCTTTATTTAATTTGGATAGTGGTATCAATGATGATATCCATGCCTTTTACAGGTTTTAATCAGTCAAGATGAGTAATTATATTAACGAAATATAAATAGGAGTGGACTGAGAACTATTTGGGCCTTTGGGCACTAGGGGTCACTGACCTCTTACCAACCATTATAGCCACCTTTTCTTTCGCATGCCCTTAACTTTAGTATTATCAGCAAATGTCTTATTGTGTAAATGACTTTGTTAAATTCATCTATTATCTTTATTATTTCATTTTCTTTATTATTTCCTTCTCTTTATTAATAAAGAAAAATTCCTGTATGTAAACTTGCAATTTTACGTTTGGATTCTCCTCCCCCTTTCCTGCACTGTGATCTCTGCACAGGTCACAGAGAATGCCCAAAAGATTCACTTATAAAAGACATTGAGCCATTTCCAGACTACAGTTTGCCTGCTGTAAAGGATATTTATATGTCTGAATTGCTTTGGAAAGTAGCAATTCTGGGCCACATAATTACAGGAAGTAAGTCATAATCAGATTATAAAAATAATTGTTTTAATTAGTTGAAAAAATATTTTACAAAATGTTGCATTTGTCTTTATATCTACTCTTGCCCTGAGCCCAGTGACACTGCTGTCATACATAAATAGCAACCTGCTCTTAAATATAGCTTATACGTAAGTGCAGTATTGGATGCAACTGAATTTGCTAGTTGTATGAGTAAAAGTTGCATATTGTTTGATTCTACGGTACAAGAGAATTCATATCTGTGGGTGGATCCAAAATGAAATACAAGTCTCCAAACCATAAAATCTCTTTTTTTACCAGGCATATATAGTCATAGAAGTTCTAGTTCATGAAAACAGGTGAATAAAAAAGTGACAAAGCCTAGATTTTTTATTCACTATAGAACATTTAACACTGTACTTTGAAATCGAAGGGAAAACGCAATAAGAATAGCTAAACGTACTTTTAAGAGTTGCTCTAAATAAACCAGTAATGTGTTAGATAGTTACAGGAACACCCTGATTTACTTGTAGACTGGTACTCTTTGTATAGGCTGTTCATAAAGAACACTACATGAAAATATTTATATACTAAAAAGTATTCTTTACTGGGCTCATGATAGAATTCGAAACTGAAATATATAATCGTAATTTTTATGCACTTATGAACAACACAAGAAAGAAAGGTGGCCAACCATTAAATATTCACATTGTAGACCTAAAAAAATACATAAAATCAATGTTTGCCATTTACATGCTGTTAACGAATTCATAGCTGCCAATTTGCAATTTTTTGAATGATATGCAATGCACAATATACAGGTGCTTCTCACAAAATTAGAATATCATCAAGTAGTGAATTATTATTATTATTATTATTATTTATATAGTCATTACACACAGAGTGATCTATTTCAAGTGTATGTTTCTGTTAATGTTGATGATTATGGCTTACAGCCAATGAAAACCCAAAAGTCATTATCTCAGTAAATTAGAATAATTAACAAAAACACCTGAAAATGCTTCCTAAGCATTTAAAAAGGACCCTTAGTCTTTTTCAGTAGGCTCCACAATCATGGGGAAGACTGCTGACCTGACAGATGTCATTGCCACACTCCAACAAGGAGAGTAAGCCACAAAAGTCATTGTTAAAGAAGCTGGCTGTTCACAGAGTGCTGTATCCATGCATATTAATGGACAGTTGAGTGGAAGGAAAAAGTATGGTAGAAAAAGGTACACAAGCAACCGGGATAACTGCAGCATTGACAGGATTGTTAAGAAAAGGACATTCAAAAGTTTGGGGAGATTCACAAGGAATGGACTACTGCTGGAGTCATTGCTTCAAGAGCCACCGCACACAGATGTATCCAGGACATGGGTTACATTCCTTATGTCAAGCCACTCCTTACCAATAGAGAGCGATAGAAGCGTCTTACCTGGGCCAAGGAGAAAAAGAACTGGAATTTTGCTCAGTGGTCCAAGGTGTTGTTTCAGATTAAAGTAAATTTTGCATTTCATTTGGAAATCAAGGTTCCAGAGTCTGGAGGAAGAGTGGAGAGGCACACAATCCAAGCTGCTTGAGGTCTAGTGTGAAGTTTCCAGTGATGGTTTGGGGAGCCATGTCATCTACTGGTGTAGGTCCACTGTGTTTTATCAAGTCCAAAGTCAGCGCAGCCATGTTCCAGGAAATGTTAGAGCACTTCATGCTTCCCTCTGCTTCCAAGCTTTTTGGAGATGGAAATTTCATACTCCAGCAGGACTTGGCACCTGTACACACTGCCAAAAGTACCAATACCTGATTTACAAACAACAATATTACTAGGCTTGATTGACTAGCAAACTCGCCTGACCTTAACCCCATAGAGCAGGGTTCCCCACCTCCAGTCCTCAAGGCCCACCAACAGGTCATGTTTTCAGGATTTCCTTAGTATTGCCCAAGTGATAATTGCATCACCTGTGCAATACAAAGGAAATCCTGAAAACATGACCTGTTGGTGGGCCTTGAGGACTGGAGGTGGGGAACCCTGCCATAGAGAATCTATGGGGTATTGTCAAGAGGATGATGTAAGACACCAGACTAAGCAATACAGACAAGCTGAAGGCTGCTATCAAAGCAACCTGGGTTTCCATAACACCTCAGTAGTGTCACAGGTTATTCGCCTCCATGCCACACCACATTGACACTTCTGGCTTGTCTATTGGTCATGAGTGGTTTGACACCAGGAATGTGACACTTGTAGCCCATGTCCTGGATACGTCTGTGTGTGGTGGCTCTTGAAGCAGTGACTCCAGCAGCGGTCCACTCCTTGTGAAAATCCCCAAATTTTTGAATGGCCTTTTCTTAACAATCCTTTCAAGGCTGCGGTTATGCCTGTTACCTTCTGGACATCTGTCAAGTCAGCAGTCTTCCCCATGATTGTGGAGCCTACTTAAACAGACTAATGGACCTTTTTTAAACACTTAGGAAGCCTTTGCAGGTGTTGTTTGTTAATTATTCTAATTTTCTGAGAAAATGACTTTTGGGTTTTCATTGACTGTAAGTCATAATTATTAACAGAAATAAACACTTGAAATATGTCTCTCTGTTTGTAATGACGCTATATAATATATGAGCTTTACTTTTTGTATTGACGAACTGAAATACATTTACTTCTTGATCTAATTTTAAAAAACTTCAACACTATTAAAATAAATGGAGACATTTAGGATGAAAATCAGTATTAGTTTTGAAACACCCCTTTAAATTGATAAAGATATCATGATACAGAAAGATATTGCAGTAAAGTGTAGTTCGACCACTTAACAATACAAGGTCAACAGTTTTATTGTATTAAATTAACATTCTGTTTTGCCTGTGTCATTTCTAGTGTATTTATGTATCTACGCATCTGGCATATTTACTGTATGTTTCTTTGAATCTATATCATATCTATAGCTATTTATCTATCCATCCTATCTCATCTTATCTATTCTTCATAAACATTAGAATTTTTCATTCTAGACACCAGGGGGATTTATATTTCGTTCCACTTACAATACACATTTGCTGCTTCTTGTACTTATTATGAGTATGATCTGTGCTGCTTTTGTGGCAAGAATTTTGCATTGTCAAAATTGCTTGTAGAAAAAGTGGAAAAACTATTTTTAACTTAAACCTTTACTTCAATCTAAGGAAGAAAGATCTTATCGCCCATAGTCGATTCATAGTGGAGTCAGTCCATTAATGTCCTTTGATTCATTCTATTTCCTTCCTTTCCTTTGCCATCTTTGGTTGGAAGATTAGTCTCTATGGATCACTGCTTGGTCTTCACTGCATCTGGTTTTCCAGATACTGTATAACAGCAATATGATCTTGATGTGCAAGACAAGGGAATCATTCTACAAAGCGAGAGAACTGATGTGTTATTTAACAGGAATACTAAACTGCTTGGTTCAGGTAATGGTAGGAATGAAAGGATATACTTTCCCTCTTGCTGTGTTTTTGTCCGGGTCATAGCTTTGGTATAAATGAATGTTTTCAATTAAACGGATGTTTGGTGAGTGGGGGACGGATAAGAAGCAAAGCGTAAAAATGAAAAACATTGGAATGTTCTGTAGCCCCTTGACATTTAAAAGGAACTAAAACAGCAGGATGTTGCTTAAAAGTCAATTAAAATGATAATATATATATAGGTACTGTTTTTTAAGGCTTTGCGTAAAGGTAATGCCTATTTTTAGTTTTTCAAATGCTACAAACTGTACGTAGACTGTATACTTAATTTTTTTTACAGTGTTAAAAACCACAGGAAGATAATATATAGTACAATGAAAAGTAATAAAAGGGAATTGTAATTTTTTTATAACTTTGTAGTAATGATATTATTGTTATCCCATTGATTAAATTCTGTAATTACATGTCTTGGGATGGAATAATCATTACTTCCAAGAACTTAGCAGTTTTATTTAAATGATTTGGTTGAGTTACTGACAATGAACAGGCCACTTCACCTTATGATACTTTAAGTGACTCTCAAAGTAAATTGCATAGGGCCACAAGACAGACGAAAAAACATGGTGTATCATTAAGTCTACCGTCTCATTGCTGTATACTCTGTGCTGATCCATTGCTTGTATAAATGTGTTAGGGAGCACTGACAATGACCGAATAATTGTGATTTTGCTGGGTGTATGGAGTGAACAGGAACTGTGAGATCTTGGGAAACCCACTCAGCTTAAGCTACTTTCACACTCTGCGTTTTATGCGCAATGTTCCCCTATCTTTAACATGGCGGGCGCAGGGTCTAGCGCTTGCACACATTCATCTGCGTTTAGCGTGCGCTGCGCATTTTCCAGGTGTGCGTCCATACGCGCTAGACGCTACATGTTGCATTTCTTTTCCACCCAACCGCTTTAAAAAAAACGCGTGCGCATGCTATGCGCCAAAAATAACATTGCAGTCTATGGGTGCGCTGGCGTGCGCATGCTTTGCGCTCGTCAGCGCTTTTGCGCGCACGCGATTTTTAATCTAATTTTTATTAGTAAATAATGTCTAACTTGTTTAAACAACCCCCTACACAAGATACATTGTGAGGATTGTAGATAAAAAGGTGATAGAGACAGATATGATAGAGACAGAGATGATAGAGACAGAGATGATAGAGACAGAGATGATAGAGACAGAGATGATAAGACACAGTTGATAGAAATGTGACACGTAGACAACTCATGCGCCGAAAAAAAACGCAAACGCATACAAAAACGCTTGAAATCGCATACAAACGCTGCATTTTTTGGTCGTAATGCGCACGCTGATGCGACTAAATATTGCAGGTTTATAAGCGTTTGCATGCGGTTCTTTAATGCGTTTCATGTGCGCACGATGCGCTGCGCAAAAAAACGCAGTGTGAAAGTAGGCAGAATAATTTCTGCCTACTTAGTGAAGGCAGGAAACTAAATTTCCCTTGCAAAAAAAATAAATAAGTAAAAGCAAAAATAAAATGGACAAACATTGTGTGTATGTATACAGTTGAAACCAGAAGTTTACATACACTATATAAAAAGACACATATGCATGTTTTTCTCAATATCTGACATGAAATCAGAATAAACCTTTCCCGTTTTAGGTCAATTAGAATTACCATAATTATTACCGTATTTTCCGGCGTATAAGACAAACCCCAACTTTTCCAGTTAAAATATAAAATCTTATTAAAAGTCGGTGGTCTTCTTACACGCCGGGTGTCGTCTTATAGGGCGGTGCGGAGGAGTGGTCCTGATGACAAGGTGAGGGGGCGCCTCACCGGAAAGGTGTAAATGAAGTTATCCCTATTACCTCCTTGCTGCAGTTGTGCTCTGTGCGGCTCTCTGTCCTGGGGCGATTCAGCGGTGGCTCTTTGTGCAATGTGGGTGGCTCCGTCGGCATTTCCTCAAAGCCCGGAGGCCCCTGCAGCTCCATTGCTGCGATGCGGTGGCCTCCAGGAAAATGGCCACTCGGGGCTGCGCATGCTCAAATTCAGATCTCGTCCCGAGATCCCAGGAGATGAGATTGCGAGATGAGATATTGTTGCCGAGATCTAAATCTGAGCATGCGACACCCCCAGCTGCCATTTTCCCGGAGGCCACCGCATCGCAGCAATGGAGCTGCAGGGGCCTCCGGGCTTTGAGGAAATGCCGACGGAGCCCCCCACACTGCACAAAGAGCCACCGACTTAGCCCCCCACGCTGCAAAAAGAGCCACAGCTGCCCCCCAGCACAGAGATCCGCACAGAGCACCGCTGCCACAAGGAGGTAATAGGGATACTTAATTTACACCTTACCGGTGAGGCGCCCCCTCGCCTTGTCATCGGGACCACTCCTCCGCACCGCCCTATAAGACGATACCCTGCGTATAAGACGACCCCCGACTTTTAAGAAGATTTTCAGGGGTTAAAAAGTCGTCTTATACGCCGGAAAATACGGTAATATTTGCCAAATGCCAGAATAATGAAAGCGAGAATAGGCATTTTTATTATTTACTGCAAAGTCAAAAGTTTACATACATTTCATTAGTATTTGGTCCGATTACACTTGAATTGAATTACTTCGGTCAAACGTTGGGATGTCCTTCCACAAGCTTCTCACAATAGTTGGTTGGAATTTTGGCCCATTTCTCCTGACAAAACTGGTGTAACTGATCCAGGTTTGCAGGTCGCCTTCCTCGCACCGGACTTTTCAGCTTTGCCCATAAATTTTCAATAGGATTAAGATCAGGGCTTTGTGATGGCCACTCCAAAACATTGACTTTATTATTCTTAAGCCACTTTGGTACCATTTTGGTAGCATGCTTCAAGTCATTGTCTATTTGGAAGACTCATTTACACCCAAGCTTTAACTTCCTGTCTGATATCTTGAGATGTTGCTTCAGTATTGCCACATAATCTTCTTTTCTAATGATGCCATCTATTTTGTGAAGTGCACCAGTACATCATGCAGCAAAACAACCTCATAACATGATGCTGCCACCTCCGTGTTTCACAGTTGGGATGGTGTTCTTAGACTTCCAAGCTTTTCCTTTTTTCCTCCAAGCGTAACAATGGCCATTATGCCCAAAAAGTAAAATTTTTGTTTCATCAGACCACAGGACATGTCTCCAAAAATTAAGGTCTTTGTTCCTGTGTGCATTTGCAAACATTAATCTGGCTTTTTTATGTTTATTTTGGAGTAATGGCTTCTTCCTGCCAGTCGTCTTTCAGCCCATGTTGATACAGTACTCGTTGCATTGTGGATATTGACACAATCTTATCAGCTTCCGACATCATCTTCACAAGGTCTTTTGCTTTTGTCCTTGGGTTGATATGCACATGTTGGACCAAAATGTTCATCTTTGGGACACAGAACCCATCTCCTTCCTGAGCGGTATGATGGCTTGACATTCCCATCCTGTTTGTACTTGCATATAATTGTTTATACAGATGAATGAGGCTCCTTCAGGCATCTTGAAATTGTACCCAAGGATGAGCCAGACTTATGCAAGTCCACAATTCTCTTCCTGATATCTTGGCTGATTTTTTTGAGACTTTACCATGATGCTACACAAAGAACCAGTGTGTTTCAGGTGTGCATTAAAATACATCCACATGTGTGTCTCTAATTAACTCAGGTGTTGCCAAAAAACCTGTCGGAAGCTTCCAAACTCATGACATCATCATATGGGCAGTCCAGAATTGTTTAAAGGCATAATAATATTAGTGTATGTAGACTTTTGACTTTGCAGTAAGTAATAAAAATGCCGTAAACATTCTCCCTTTCTCATTATTCTGGCATTTGGCAAATATTAATAATTATGGTAATCCTAATTGACCTAAAACGGGAAAGGTTTATTCTGATTTCATGTCAGATATTGAAAAAAAACATGCAGATGTGTCTCTTTATATAGTGTATGTAAACCTCTAGTTTCAACTTTATATATAAACAGAAGTGGAAGGTAGGCAGTATAATCATCCGATAATTAAAACCAATTGTTTATTGGAAATGTGAAACGTCAAATGGATCCATCGAATGCAAGTTTAAACTGAAACTGCGTCTCTGGCAGAAAGTGTTTGTAATCATAGTACGACTAAGGGCACTTACTGCCAGAAATGTGTCAGTTTTTGCTTGCATTCAATGGATCCATTTGTCTTTTAACTTTTCCATTAACCAATTTGTTTTAATTATCGGATGGTTGTGCCGCATACCTTGCCTTTTCTGTTCATATTGATGGCTGGGCTTTACCAGAGGAATCGGCACCCACCGGTCACAGTTTTCTCGACATTCAATACAAGCAGCATGATGAGCTCTCAAATCCTTTTTTCCACTTCATATATAACATATTGTAGGGATTCACACTCCTAGGCCTCTTTCACACTTCAGTCATTCGACGTCAGTTAAAATCCGCCAAAGGGTGAAAAAAAACGGATCCGTTGTATAATTGCAAAAACGGATGCAACGGATCAGTTTTCAGTCGGATGCGTTATGAAGTTTTCAACCCAGAAATAGAAGCTTAATATGGCTGGAACAGGAGAGAGAGAGAGAGATCAGCACTTTCTGCAGAGAACAACGGATTCGCTGGCGGCTTCCGCCAAAAACGGATGAAGACGGATCCGCCAGCCATAGGCGGCCATTATACAAATCGTCAGACGCGACTGATCCGTCATGGTCCGCCTTTTTGACGCACACAAAAAGCGTCCCAGTAGACGTTTTCAAAAAGCGACGGACCCCAAAATTATGACGGATCCGTCATTTGGCGGAACGAACGGACACCCATCTGTCAAAATCCGTCACTAATGCAACTCAATGGCAAAAAAACAGGTCCGCCAAAAAAAAAGGCGGATCCGTTTTTTTGACGCTTTGACAGATTTGACTGACGTCGAACAACTGAAGTGTGAGAGGCCTTAGGTGCTCAGGCATTGGTAGCGTTCACACATACATTGCGGTTTGGTCCAAACAGCAGTTTTATTGATTTTTTAAAACTCAAGTGATTCAAATCCAAAAACAGCCTGTTCTGGGCACAAAAGTATCACACCAAGTAAACAGTTAATTTAGCAGGGTACATATGTTAATGTGGGCTCACCGAAAAGATTACAGTCCTTTCTCCCAGGGAAAACTTTGCACACAGAAGAGGCACAATACCACCAGTCTTGGTATTCCCTTAAGCCCGAGCTCCAGCAGCCTCCACAGCACCAAACGGAAGTATTGAACGCCGTGCACAATTTACACTGAACAGGATGCAGATGCAATATAAAAATAATTCCTACATAAAGTGAGGGCAATCTAAAATATTTTTGGTAGTCCTTTGTGGATGTGAAAAAAAAAAGAAAAATTTGAAAACTAAACACATTTCCAATTTTTCTTATTTTCCTCCACCAGTATCAATAACATGATACATATAAAACTGAAATAAAAATAAAACCCATGTATCATGAAACAATGAGGCATAAAGTAATTGAATACCCGGTCGAGAACATTTTTAAAACCGTAAGATTGTGTACAATGCAATCTTAAAAGGTCAGGAAGTGGGGGAAATGGCCTAGTCATGAACTTGTGAAGTTTTCTTAGAAATCCTCCTAAACAGTATTTCTCAATGAACTAATTACATTGAAGACCATGATCAAACAATGTATTGAATTAATTAAAAGTACTCACTCATGAGGGCTGTGGTAGTACCCCCTAGAGACATGGCATGTATCCTAGGGTTATACTTTCAGCATCACAGATTAAAAACCTAGGTTGTTGGACTTTTAGGAAAATAATCATTTCAAAACAGGCAGCAGCATTGAGAAGTTTTTCTCAGACAGCAGAATTTATAACTTTACACAATGAAATGAATGTTCGGGTTTCTACTTTTTAAAATCAACTTCCTTCCTGTAAATGAATGTGCATGACATCTCTTTCCATTCTCCATGGTTATGGTTAAATGTAATTTGTCTTGACTCGAGCTGAGCTGTGGTGTTCTGCACCGAGTTGTAATTCTGCGCAGTGTATTTATCCATAAGCAGGATGAGGAAGAAGAATTAGATAGGTCGGATTGTGCTTTCCACTTGAATACGCAACACAGTTATAAATCAAAAGAAACGGATTCATTAGGCTTTTAATAGGTTACCCAAGAAAGAGAGTAGAGAAAACCACAAGGAAGCCTGAAGCCGGGAGTGATAAAACACTGCACATTTTAGCTAATAATCTGGAGTCCCATTACCTCATCACCACAGGGTAAATTATCAGTGACATGTAAACTGGGATTATGCTGGCTGCCTCTGCTACCATAGATCTAAACTCTGACACTTAATTATAGTGTCCCACAGTAGATCACATTATGCAACTACAACAAAGATTAGTATTCTCATTGCCAGACACCTTATTACTCAGCGCAAGTCACATACAGAGTCCACACAAAAATATTACTCTGTGTTTGAAAGGCTGATGGAACAGTGTAATTTAGTGATGCGACCTTAAAGTGTACATCATTGGAATCAATTAGAAAAATAGTCTTCCCTTAAATTTTTCAACATTGCCCTAGAATTTGGAAATATGTTTGACAGGAATGGAAGTTTTCTTCATTTGTCTCAAATTCATACCAGGCTTCTGTGTAAAAAAAAATGAGTTGTGACAATAATGCTATACTCATGGCACAAGAAATGGTTCTCATTGCCAAGACCACTGGTGGTTAAACTGACATTATGGGGTTCTGAAATAAGGGCCTTTATTTCTTTAACGTACCTCACATCACATTTACAGTTGTCCTTGAGTGTGAAATAAAGTCATAGGAGTCTCTATTTGGGCACCCCTAATATGCACACTTGGTGGATACCAAATGGTGATCCATATACAAAATGTCATGACTCTGTTGTCGGGTGTCTCGGAACCAGGGACTCCTTCCCTGTCCCTAATGCTAGGGACCCTCTAGCTCGCCCTGTTCCCCGGATTACTTCTGATGGTGAAGACACCTGGGCCATGTACTTTCCCTTTCTCCTGCATCCGCCCTCAGTCTTTACCCTTCCACCACCCAAGGAAGAGGGGAGTAGTAATGTACTGTAATACAAAAACCAGACTAGCAAGGTAATACGAATAGGGATAACAAAAAATACCAAACATACAGACCATAAAGAAATGCACTGGGGAGTGGAGGATGGGGTTAAATCAAAATAAGAGAAGAAAGGGAATTATCACACACCCAAAACCTTGCAAAAATCATATATAAATCCACCAAACGCCTTTCTCCAATAATAACCAACAACCTCCAGGCATGCAGCATAAGCGTGTTCTGACAATGAGTACTAGCCAGGACCCAGATTATATAGGAGACATGAGTGGCTAACACTGTACAACTTAGAGCCTTAACGCTTGAGGAGCTCTTAACTGAGCAGATAAACCCTTGCACTGCTTAAAGAATCCAACACTGTTTAATATGAAGGTGAAGTGCTTCTAATCAGTGCAGGAGTAAGAGAAATCAGACGCTGTGGTTTTCTGGCCCCTCTCTGTAGCTGTAAACCTGCGACACAATTATGTAAAATTACACTACTCACAAAATGTTAAGGATATTTGTCTTTCGGGCAAAATTTCAGGATGATCCTAAAATGCACTCTATCCTTTTCACGTGAACTTAATGTGACCTTCTATAAGCTTTTGAATGAACATGTCCAATTGTTCAATGTTTCAGTACTTTTTGCACACTGTGCTTTTTTCTAACAAGGAGTTTAATGGCATTTTTAACAACAGGTGTTTGATCGATGAATCGGCCAATACATTTCTGGGTACAATTAGAATTGATATTTAAACAGTTCCTCCACATCATGCTGTTCACATTTGGACTTCATGAGACCAAGACAATGCCTAGCAATTGATCAACAGTACCTTGCATTGCGAGGCTTCAAGTAGGATGTTCTCAGACTAAAATGGCCACTCAGAATAGAGTGTCAGTGTCATCAGCAGGTTGCTACAGAGAGACTGGAAAAGTCACAGAAAGGTAGAGAAGTGGACGTCCTTTGGCCAAATCCCATACTGATGACCACTTCATTGTGAACAATAACCTTTGGAACCGGATGATGAATGCCACACCACTCCAGGCACATATAAGGGAGGTGAGAGGCACCCAAGTGTCACATCAGTGCATTCAAAACCGTTTACATCAGCGTGGTCTGCATGCTAGTTGACCTGCAAGGGTACCTGGCCCTACCATCCGCACATGGGACAGGGAGCATCAACTCTGGACAAAGGACCAGTGGGCCTTAGTGTTGTTCACTGATGAAATTTGATTAACGCTGTGGCTGCCAACTATGTTGGAGACGTGTAATAGAGCGCTATACATCAGCCACTTTTTTTTACCAGTGGTGGTTATGTTACAGTATGGGCAGGTGTCTAGTCAATACAAAATTGCCCTACACTTTTCGAACATTACAGTGACAAGCCCCTACTACTTGAAAAACATAATTAATCCAGTCATTGTGCCTCTGCACGAAGAACACAGGCCTACTTTTATTTTCATGGATGACAATACTTCAGTTTATCAAGGTCAAATCAGTAGGGAATGGCTGCTGGAGACTGGAGTACCTCAAATGGAGTGGGCTACACTTTCTCCATACCTGAATCCCATAGAAAACTTATGAGAAGAACCTCAATGACCTGTGGGCCGCCCTTCAAGAAAAGTGGGATGCCATGCTTCTGCAAACAATAGCTACACTTGTGAACAGCATGAAATGTCGTTGTCAAGCTGTAATTGATGCTTAAGACAAGTTGTAGAGACATTGATATTTTTTGGGGGTATACCAACCACTGTTGGCATTTGTATCAATAAATTGTTTGAGATGAAGAAATTACCATTGCATGCTTCTACTTAAATGCACTGCTTTCATGATAAAATATCACTATAGCATGAACTTTTTACGTTTTACATAAATTTCACTAAATATCCCTAACATTTTGTGAGTAGTGTATATTGCCTGTTATGCCAAAAATATTTGGGGCCTGAATCATCAAGCCCGATGTTCACGCTAGTCTTGATGAGGGGGGGTGTTTGGAGTCAGAAGCTCCTGATTCATGAATCAGGAGCCACAGACAAAGATTTGTACCTCACCATATATCCTACTAGTATGATTTGTGGCGTAGTGTCAACACGTGCTCAACACAGGTGTACCTAAATTTCTCAACTTTTCAAATCTTTTGCGCTAGAATTCTGTTATGAAAGCCTTTATGTATTGGACCCATAATGTTTTGGAGAAGTTTTTGGTAGGCTTTTGTTTTTCTAAAAACTGTAGTGCCAAGATGTGTGCTGGTAGTCCATTAGGCTCTGTTCATATCTGCACCATTAATTATGCATTTCTTTTTGTATATGGGTTTGATTCCCTGTATGCTGGATTTCATCAGGGCTATATAGATCTTATTAAAGGGAACCTGTCTGCTGATTGATGCTTCCTGAACCATAGGCAGCATAATTCCAACACTGACTGCGTTATTGCAAATGCTTGTTTTAGTCTGAAATACTGTAATGTTTCAGAGAAATCATAGTTTGAAAAGCCAGCTTTGAACTTTGTCTCAAATGACCATTTCCCAGTGAGGTAGGTTCCCGGTGGCTTCTCCCTGATCTGCTCCACTGTGTGTGTGTGTGTGTCTGTAGGGAGAGACCTATCTAGAGCATGAGGAAAAAATAACAACAGATCCAAAAGACATGACAATGCCATAAGTAAAATATCATTGTGTTTAGCCTCTGCTCACATCTGCGCTGGAGGTGACTCCATTGCACATCTAGCATAACATACTTGTATGTTGCCCTATTTTGTTCAATACAGTGGACAACATGATGGTAATCCATCAGCCCTCATTATAGTTAAAGGGAACCTGTCAGCTGAGTCATGCTGCCAGAACCAAGGGAAGGATAAATTACTCTGACTGTGGTAATAAAATTTTGTATGCTTTACTCTGAAATGCCAATGCATTTCAGAGAAAACATACTTTGAAAATCTGGCCAGGGAGTATGTGTCTCGAATGAATCCAAGGGAGATTCCCGTGGCTTTCCTCCGCGTTGCACTTTTAGACTGACTGCTCTTCTCCTTGCCCCCTAAAAAGTTCTTGGCAGGGAGAAGGAGCTGAGCAGCTGCCAAGGGTTGAAGAAGATGTGGAGCTGGTCTGCCAGGGACTTTCCAGTGTTGTAGACTTGTAGTTCTAATGATGACTTATGCAGGGAAAAGAGACTTCCTGTTTCTATATAGAGCTTAGAAGGATTCAGCTAGTCCGTTTTTAATCACGTAATGTCATAGACCTTATGGAAGAGAGAAGAATTAAATGGGTAGAAAAGCAAAATGAGCAATTGTAAGTACACAGTGCAATGTAATTTTGATGGGAGGAGTGCTTCTTTAATAATTGCCAGTTATTCATTAGATTGTAACATGCTTATGTCTATAGTTTTTGCTTTAAAACCTGTCGGGTAGGATGAAAGTAGGTTTGATCATATTTTGGAATTTAAAATGTCTTGATGCAGCTATTCTTAAATTTATCCTTGTAGATTTTTTTTACCCACAATAAGGTCTTTTAAAGTTTGTGAGAGAGAAAAAAAAGTAGTGCATTTAAACACTGACATGACCAAGGGATGGACAGGACTACCCCTCGTGGCAAGAATCAGATTTTATCTGTTTACCAAATTACATTATATACAATGAGGGAAATGGCAAAAAGGATTGTGAAATTTATGCTCATTTTAGGTTTTAACGTAATGCTGACAGAAATGAACATCTACAGTATATAAAATGAGTGGCAGTACTATGGTATGGAATGGATATTTTCTTAGTCTTTTGTTGGACAGCTGAAATAATTACCTAATTACATAATCACGTTGGATGTAAGCAAGAAGCTTGGATTGCAATTCATCTAATTTATGTAATCACGATAAGGAGTAAATAAATGTCACTTGTCTGTGTTTAATGCTCATCTGCCAGTTCTTTCAATTGTAACAACATGAAAGCTGCAATATGCATATCTATTGTGTATGTGGTTTTATTATGGAAAGTAATCTCGAATAAAGCTTAAAGGGGTAGTCTGGTCTAAAGGTACTGCCACACTAAGCTATCCCGCTAGCGATCTCGTTAGCGTTGCATACTAATGAGATCGCTAGCGGGATTGTTTCTATATCGCTAAATGCTGCCGCATTTAGCGATATAGTTAACGACGCTATCGCCGTTAGCGATCTTCTTAACGACTTTAGCGGTACAAAAGTACCGCTAAATCGCTAAGAAAAGGTGCCACACTAGCGATATATACTTACCCAGCGGGAGCGCCGACGAGAAAATAGGGTCCGGAACGATTCCAGCGACGAGCGAGATCACAGCAGGAAGCTCGTCGCTGGAAGCTGCCGCACTGAACAACATCGCTAACGGGATCGCTAAATAGTGACGTTTTTTAGCGATCCCGTTAGCGATATTGTTTAGTGTGGCATACCCTTAAGAAGAAAAATCATTAATATTAATTAAATAATCCAAAAATCTCAATAAACATTCAGTATCCTTATAGTTTTGGGATACTCTGTCAGGGAATGTTTTGTGTCAAATTTATATCTTAAGAAATTGAGAGTCCTTAATAAAAATTTGTGGAAAGGCAATATATGTATGGGCAGCACGGTGACGCAGTGGTTAGCACTGTTGCTTTGTAGCGCTAAGGTCTTGGGTTCAAATCCCAAAAAGGAGAACATCTGCAGGGAGTTTGTATGTTCTCCCTGTGTTGACGTGGGTTTTCTGGTTCCCTCCCACACTCCAAAGACCTACTGATAGACAATGTAGATTGTGAGTTCCAATGGGGACAGTGCAGATAATGTCTGTAAAACGCTGAGGAATTAATGGCCCTATATTAGTGAGTAAAATCAATCAATAACTAAATATACCACACACACTCACCACATATAGACAAGTATACAACAGATACAATTACGACACACAGTATATACATGCACACAGACACATGAATACACAATACATTTACATATAATGTGTGTATATATATATATATATATATATACACAACACAATAGATACACACTATACACATGCATTAGACATATAAACAAACCTATACAGAGTCATATTGTACGTAACACACAAAACACACACATCTCATATATAAAAAATATTAAATGTACATTATTGATTATTATAGCGCCATTTATTCCATGACTCTTTACATGTGAAAAGGGGTACATAGCAAAACAATAAGTACAATAATATTGAACAAAATGAGTCACCGTCTGGTACAGGAGGAGAGAGGACCCTGCGCGCAAGAGCTCACAGTCTACAAGGGATGGGTGAGGATAGAGTAGGTGACTGCAGAGCTGGTCATGCAGCAGTATGGTTGAACAAGGGTTACTGCAGGTTGTTGGCTTATTGGAAGAGGTAGGTCTTCAGGTTCCTTTTGAGGGTTTCCACGGTAGGCGAGAGTTTGATATGTTGGGGTAGAGAGTTCCAGAGTAGGGGGGATGCACGGGAAAAATCTTGTATGTGATTGCAGGAAGTGGAGATAAGAAGGGAGTAGAAAAGTAGATCTTGTGAGGATCAGAGGATGCATGCCTGTAAGTACCGAGAAATTAGGTCACAGATGTACGGAGGAGACAGGTTGTAGATGGCTTTGCCAAGGTTAGGGTTTTGAACTGGAGTTTTCTGGGCAATTGGGAGCCAGTGAAGGGATATAGTGGGGGAATATATGGAATAGTCGGGCAGCAGAGTTTAGGATAGATTGAGGGGGTGCAAGAGTGTTGGAGGCGAGGCCACAAAGCAGGAGGTTGCAGTAGTCGAGGCGGGAGATGAAGAGTGCATGCACTAGTCAAAACATATTTTTGGGTGACGAATGTACAGATTCAGGAGATATTTTTGAGTTGTAGTTGGCAGAAAGTATAAAGGGCTTTAATGTGTGGTTTGAAGGAGAGATCAGAGTCAAGGTTTACCCCAAGGCAGAGTAGGCAGCCATTGACTTTGATGGATAGATCTGTTGGGGGGTTGAGTAAGATGGAAAGATGATGAATTCTGTTTTATCCATGTTAAGTTCTAGAAATCTGAAGAAAGATGAAATAGCGGACAGACATTGTGGGATTCTGGTTAGTAATGAGGTGATATCGGGTGCAGAGAGGTAGATCTGTGTGTCATCAGCATAGAGATGATACTGAAAGCCAGGAGACTCCATGAGTTGTCCCAGGCCAAAAATGAAGAGCAAGGGTCCTAGAATTGAACCTTAGGGGACACCCACAGATAGGGGGTGAGATGTGGAGGTGGTGTGTAAGTGGGAGATGCTGAATATCCAGTCTGTTAGGTATGAGGAAATCCAAGATAGGGCCAAGTCTGTGATGCCAAGAGATGAGAAAATCTTTAGTAAGAGGGAATGGTCCACTGTAATGAAGGCAGATGACTGGTCTAGGAGGAGGAGGACAGAGTAGTGTTGCTTGGATTTGGCAGTTCATTGGTGACTTCTGTCAGGGCAGCTTCAATGAAATGGTGCAGTCGGAAGTCAGATTGTAAGCAGTCAAAGAGGGAGCAGGAGGAAAGGTGAGAGGACAGCTCAAAATGGATATATTGTTCGAGCAATTTTTAGGCATAGGGGAGAAATGATTTGGGGCAATAGCTAAATACAGAGCATGGGTCAAGGGAGGGCTTTTTGAGGATGGGTGTGATTGAGTCATGTTTGAAGCATAAGGGGAAAACACCAGTTGTTAGTGATTGGTTGAGGAGATGGGTTAGGGTTGGGATGAAGACTGTGGTGTGGTTTATGATGAGATGAGACGGGATTGAGTGGATTTTGTTTAAAGTCCCCAGAGCCCTTCCTCATAATTACTCAACCCTCTTCCTCCAAAACAAGCTTCTCCGCCATTACGGAAGATCAATTTTCCTCTTTACTCTCCAAATCACATCTTACCACGCACCAACCAATCATCCAATCAGCTCAAACAGATATAAACACATACATAAGATATATAAAATATTATATATACATGTAAACATCAACACACACACCAACCAGTCATACTCCGCTCACACAAAGAAACATACACATACACACCACATATATAAATAAAAAAAACACGTAAACCTAGATATTTCTTCATTGTTTTTATCATAACTAATAACATTTTTCCTTTAAGTCACATCAAGCAATTTTTACATTTTATGCTCATTACTACATTCTCAAATTCATTTCTTATTCTTAGGTAGATTTTTCGCTAAGCTGCACAAACATTACTGCAGTAATGAAGTCTGTCTGAGACATGTACCTTGTCATATTCACTTACTCCGAGGCGAGGAAAACTTGTATTATAGCAAGTAAAGGATCAGACTCTATATATGACTGAAATCCCCCACGACCAACCTTTTCTTTATGCTTTCATTAGAGGCTTCGCTCGCTGATAACATGAAAAGATATAAACAATTCAGAAGGAGAATGATGTTCGCGCCAGAGGGAGTGCTAATAAATTAGGCAAAATACTGTTTATCCGGTAGAGAATTTTGCCTTTCCGTCCTCATCTACAGTAAACACAATGAATAAATGTAATGATTTTATCATTTAAGACGCACATGAATATTTTTTTTAAAAACAAATTTCAGTATTTCTCCATATCTTACTTATGAATTTGAATATGACTCATATACTGTAGCCGTAGGGATGTAAAATGAAAAATAATGAGGAAAATTAGTTATATTTTACACAGTAAACTAGCAGAATCTAATTTATAGCCTATGCATCTGAAATCATTAGTACCCTCTATCAATGACAACGTATTTTATTTTCAGTGATATTCTGCCTTCATCTCTAGTGGTTTCCCAAATAATGTGGTGTCATATGTGAATGGAGTGTCTTATTGACTTAAGATTCTGAACTGTCCCTCTAAAATGGAAACCGGCAAAAGAAATCAGAAAGTGGCTGATTGTCAAAGGGTGGTATGGACAGATGAGTTTAATACAGCTTCACTACAGGTTCCTCGGGGCCATACAGTTGTTGAGGTGTTTGTATGACACTCCGTGATTCTCTCTTATAGACGCCTATAATTAGAACAACACAAATGCATTGGGCTCCTTGGTCTGTTAATTCACAGGACCCAGGTCCAGCAGCCACATCAGTATCCTTTGACTTCTGTAGCAGCAGCCACATCAGTATCCTTTTACTTCTGTATGTCAGTCCTTGAAGTGACTTCTACATGCTGTCATTCTTGGCTCCTCTTTTGATTAACCAGCCTGGTCAGATGTTGTGTGTGCATCCCGCCATAACAATGATGTCGTGCCAGAACAGCTAAGTGAAGGAGGTGACTGGCATGCCAGCAAGAAGTATGTTGTTCCCATCCAGGAGCCTGAGAATACCAACGTGGCCACTAGACCTGGGTGCTGCAAAATGATTCGCTCATCTCTACTAGTATCCCTATATCAGTTGTACTTTAGGTCTCCTCTAATTTAATTTTAACAACCTGAAGTTTCAACTGCTAAAATGGAAGAATGCGCATGTAGGTTGTTAAACAAATGAAAGGTTATTGAATTAATGCTTGATGTCTTCTGTTGAGAGTTTTACTAGTTATGGCTTGAAATCTACCCTCAATATCTTCAAAAAAGGAGCGCTAAATGGTCTGTACACAGACATTTAATGCGAATGGAGAATTCTTTTTCCCATTTTCTAAAGCTATGATATGCCATCATGTTCTGTTTCTTGAGAGTTTGGCCCCTGGGAAACCCACCATTTTTGGCAATGAAGTCTTAACATATAGATTAAATCTCCTGGAACAGCCAACCTTTTAAGGTGTATGGGACCTGCCTTCTGACTTCATTCTCAGGATATTTATTTGTTTTCAGGGAAAATAAACCACTGCCAGAAGTCCCGCATCCTCCTTAGGATTGGTGTAGTTCACAGAGGTGTGACCCAAATAATACGAGCGACTGCATTTCTTTGCTACATGACATCACTTAATGCAATCTGAAAAACTCTTAATGCAAAGTTAGAAGAACTGAACACTTAAGTTTGTGTGGCTTCCATTTAGTTTGGAATACATCAGGAGGGTATGGGGCAAATAGCAATGTACACAGACATTTTGACTCCGCTTGTCGTCTTATATGTCTCAGTCAAAGTTTTCTGAACTGTCATTAAAGAGATTATCCTGTACTTTATTTTTTTCTTCTATGGGGCTAAGCACTTATTTGTACATTGTTGCCAACTTCTTGCTGCTTCTGCTATGCACTGATCTATTGTGACTCAAAGCGATCACATAACCACTCTTGGAAGTGATTTTCCCACTTCCTGTGCCATTACTTAAAGAGAACAGTTCCCTCTCTTCCTCACTGCTTTGTCTATGGAGCTGCACTGCTCATGTCATTTATTTGACAGCTGGCTCACTCTGCACAGGAGCGCTAAGTTAGTGTGATTTACATTCTATGAGCAGGATTTGATAGCTCTTCCCCTTTGCCTATCAACAGAATGTCGGTACTGATACCCTATTGACAGCGCTGTGTGGTAGAGAATATACTGTTCTGTTAATCAAATGTCACAGGAAATGGGAGAATTGCCTCCAACAGTGGTTCTTTGACTGCTCTGAGCCAGGAGACATCAGATTATGGCAGAACAAGCTTAGCCCCATAGAAGAAAAAAAAATGAAACCTCAGATAACCCATTTAACAGGACTGCATCACCAACAGTGCTTTCCTGTACTGTATGTTTTTGCAGCTTACTAAAGAGTGTTTTACAATTTGTGGAAGTAGTAGGCATACCGATTTACAATTTGCTAGAACAGATTTAAACCAAAACAAATGGTAAAAGACCCACTTTGAGAGCTTTCATTGAGGTGGACAGACATTTTTGGTCATCAAAGAGTTACAGTAAGTGGCATATAATATAACACATGCAATATATCGAGACCAGGCATGTAAAGAAATGTAGACTTATAATTGCACTTATATAGAGAATATTCCAATTTTGCACGGTAAGAAATATCATCAATACTGCCTTTTTAAATCTCTGTTCTTCTGCCTATAACCTCTGACTTGTCCTCAAAACTAATAACACTGGCTGTGCATTAAAGAAAGGCAATACAAAAAAAAGAAGTATATATGGTTTCAAGGTTAAGAATGTAAAGGAGATAGACATTAAAGTGCATGAACATAAAGCGAGGAGGATAAAGGCAAACAATTTAAACTACTCCTCTTTGAATATGGTCAACCAGTGGAGATTCTTACTTAATACTCCTATGGCTTCAAGAACTCTTAGAAAATTGGCCAGTTATCATTGTCAGCTGAAGTTTCCTCTATTGTCTTCAGGCAGAGAAGAGATCCGCTCCAGAAGATTGTCCAATATCCTCCCTGACAGCTAATCAGGAGTTTTTTATGTCTTGTCTGGAACCATAACCATCTTTTCTTACGGTTTTAGTAAGAAGCTTTCAGTTCAGCCTTGATTCCAGATAATGAATCTGATTTCTTTGTAGATGTTTTGGAGCTAGTAATATTCTATTCTCTTCTATTCTTGGTGCATTTATAAGCGTTAAATAACAATATTATTTTAGAAATTACTTTGCCCTAAGATACAATTTAGGAGTGCAACTTATTCTTTGGCATTAATAGATATTGGGATTAATTCAGCAAATAGGTACTATTGGGTTTTCCTAATAGTAGCAAATTTGGGATGGCTGTGTCTGATTTTTAAAATTTGGGTATGCAAATTGCCTCTTCAAAAAAAGAGGACTTGTACTCTATAGCGCCACCATTTGGAAGTAGCGATCCTACAAGTCACAATCAACCCTTTAACGAGTCTTGTAATATGACTTAGGATAAAAGCCAAATCAGTATCTCCATTTGCAGACACGGTGTTTCGTACTATTGGTCCTCGTCAGTGCAAAGTAGGATAGATCTGATTTGGCTAGATGAGAGGCTCTAGACTAGGGTCTAAGGGGTAAGGTTTCTCCTTGTGGAGAGTGACATACCAGCTCTGGCGTGTCAAGGTAAGGAGGCTTATTCGCCGTGCAATGCTCCTCTGGGAAATTTAATATGCAAATTGCCTCTTCAAAAAAAGAGGACTTGTACTCTATAGCGCCACCTATTGGAAGTAGCGATCCTACAAGTCACAATCAACCCTTTAACGAGTCTTGTAATATGAGTAAGGCCGGGATCACACATGCGACGAAGTCGTCCGACACTCGCATGTGAAATCCCAGCTCTAGCGCCGGCACTCAGGAATGGAGCGAGCGGCTGCATGTAGTTCTATGCAGCCGCTCGCTCCACTCCCGAGTGCCGGCGCCAGAGCTGGGATTTCACATGCGAGTGTCGGACGACTTCGTCGCATGTGTGATCCCGGCCTTAGGATATAAGCAAAATCAGTATCTCCATTTGCAGACACTGTGTTTTGGACTATTGGTCCTTGTCAGTGCAAAGTAGGAGAGATCTGATTTGGCTAGATGAGAGGCTCTGGACTGGGGTCTAAGGGGTAAGGTTTCTCCTTGTGGAGAGTGACATACCGGCGTATCGAGGTAAGGAGGCTTATTCGCCGTGCAATGCTCCTCTGGGAAATTTAATATGCAAATTGCCTCTTCAAAAAAAGAGGTCTTGTACTCTATAGTGGGACTAGTGGAAGAGGTGGTGTCTGCAGCTGCCTGACTAACTTACTCTAGTTTCTGCCTGAAAGTAAAGTAAATTGAGAGGCTTGCTTCTTACTCCAGAGGACTTATTTTTTTTTCTTTTAAGACTGTCATAGAAGACTCTGGTGTTGATTAATCTGTCCATATTTGTTTGCTAATATTCATTCCCCATTTTTTATGTAATGTCAATAGGCTGTAATATCCTGTGTCTCATTATTTAGGTTTTTTCATATAGGCATGTGACAGCATAAGGAATGTCTGCCACTTTTTTGACATATGTATTGTCAAATCTGAATATTGTCAAAATGCCCCCCAAATTCCACTTTTTTTTCACGATTACGAGTAGTTTCAAAAATTGGCAACATGTCAAGCATAAAACTGTCTTGAACTCCTTGATGAATTGGGCCATTTATGTCTCACTCCAGTACTCCTAGATGCCTATTTATACCTGAGAGCAACAGGTATTTGAAGCATTGGGGTACAGAGGGTAATAGATCGGAAAAAGTTCTAAATCTTTACAACCATCTTCTGTTGAGTTTATTGAGATGTTAACATTAGCTGCTCTAGGAAGCCCGGTTATTTACTGAAAGCATAAGGCTAGACTTAATGGGGACAATCCCTTTAATTGTCAAAATCTAGAAGTTGTAAGAAGGAATTTATTTTATATTGCAGAATAATGTTGCCTTTTGTCTCTTATATACTTTACTTGTTTTATTGACTGTTTTCCTCCTTGTTGTTGAAGTTTAGCTGCTCGCCTATAACCCTTGATTAATTACACCCAAGAGTATGTTGGCAGGTAGATCGGGTTCTAAGTGTTTTTACAATTGTTGTAAATGCAGCAATAAATGCAAACCATAAAGCCGACCATAGAAAATAAAAGTTTAGAAATGAAAACCTGGAACTACCAGAGTTTAGTAAAATACAAGAAGCCGCATAGAAAAACAATAAATAAATAACCTGGAGATTATTTGCTGAGGTATGAGATTTATTTGACCACTATGAAACGAAAATGTGTAGTAAGAACTTTGGCAAAGTCTTCGCCGGATGAATTTTACAATGCTGTTGTTTTTAAGCTGCTCAGACTATCAGGAATGTTATTGCTAAGATTTTATTGCTACAGCCCTGGCTTGGCTACAAGTACAAGCTGTATAATGGTGTCAGAGTTTTATATCATGTTAGTAATGCAAGACAGGTTTTGTGTACTGCTCAAAGGTGCTCTCTTCTGAAAGAGTGTGGAGTGTGTGTGAAATGGATAGAAATGTGGCCTTTTATCTCTATATAAACACACACCAGCAGTGTGACCTCATTGTGCGCATTTTTTTTCCAGCCATTTCTAGGAAACTGGGTGACAACCAATACCAACAAGGGCACATTTACACGTGCTGACTGCAGCCAACAACTACATGCAAGCCGATTGTCCATCATTCAATAGACATGCCTACCACACTTATGCGTAAAGAATGACCAGTAACACGACCGTTCTGTTCGCATATAACATGATGTTATCGGCAGCACATCCTGTTTACACAGGACAATGTGCTGCCGAGAACAATAACTTTGAGAGCTCCTTCACACAAGCGTATAAGATGGCAGATTGTTATACAATTTTTTATTGGACAGCACTCGGACCAATGTTATATAAGGGGCAGTGCCGACTTGAACTTATTTTCTCGTGCTGAATCGGCATGAGAAAATAAGTGCAAGTAGTCCCTGCCCCTTATATATAAAGTGCAATAAAATAATATATATATATATAAATACCTTAAGTGCAAGGCAGCACTGCCCCTTATATATTTTCCCATTCGGATTCAGCATGAGAAAAAAAATATGGCAGCATGCCGCGTGTGCATCCAATAATAGGACCATATGCACCCTTACAAGTCTATGGGTGTGTGTAAAATGTCGGACATCATCCGAGTGCACTCCGACATTCGCGGACAGAGGCAATGGAGAAGATGGAGAAATTACATTCTTCGTCTTCAGGAGACTGATATGGCCACTCCAGAACCTTCACTGCTGTAGTCAATGACTGGATAACACTGTGGAATATGTCAGATCTTTAGAAGCATTGGGAAATGAAAAACAAAATAGGTGTGCTATTTTATAGTCTCTATATGGATATTAGAAAAAAGTAGTACTTTCTCTGAGCTATTATATGAATCCATAAATTAGACCCTATAGCAAACTCAAAAAGGGTCCCAATTTCACTGTTGCGCCCATTTTTTTATGTGAAGTAACTGATCATTTTATAATATATTATTTTAGTTCTATAAAATTCTCTGCATCCTTTTCTGCAGTAATAAAAAATCCTGCTAGCTATAGCCACCAATATGGGGAGCTAATTGTGTATGGATTTGTACAATTAGTATTGAACTTTGTGGTAGATGCAAACTGTAATTACAGTGTTCACCTCCTAATGATGGCTGCATGCGAAGTTGCAAAATATAATTACGTTGAGCAGTGGCTGAATGCAAAATACTATTACTGTTTGATGGAAATAGGGTGTAGCAATTGAGTGCCAAGCGCCCTCCCTCCATGGGCAGTTTATTAGTTGCATGATCTTCCTATAAGGTAGGTATGCCACATAAAAAATGTGTTATGGGTTAGAGGTTTTGCAGAATTGTAGAAAGCGTTCATGCTCAAGGAACACTTTGCTTCAAGCGACATGTAAAGAAAAAGAAAATTTCTGTATATAGGTTGGATTTGACAGGTTTAGCGCCATAGGGTGCTCTTTACATAATCTGGATACAAGAATATACAGCATATGTAGCAATGTATAAAAAGATGCATCACTTAGGTAATAACTCTAGTCCCTAAGTGACACTAGAACTTCCCACAGTACATATGCCTTATGACCTCCATCTCCTCTTTCAGCTGCTGCTCTGGAGGAAGCACACTTTCTTTAATAATCTGGTACAATGTATCTCCTTATAATAGCTTTCCATATAATACAAGATGCTTCTAAGGAAAAATATCACTGCTCTGTTTTCGGGTTGAGGATAAGATAATGGTATTGTTACGGCCTTGTACTAGTGTGTGTGGAATCTTTAAGCCAGAATTTGTCACACTTTGCACTTGTCTAGTCAGTGTCAAAGTGATCCTCTGGAATTCACCCTTTTAAGGATTATTTAAAAAAAAATCAAATTATCCACTGAATTGGAAATTACTTGCTGATCAAGGCCGGGACAACGTGTAGCCAGGGTGAGCACCTGCCTAGGGTGCTACCTCCTGCCTCCCTGAAGATGACATTGCTGAATGCCTGTGGTCGCCCATCACCTTCCGCAGACCATAGGCTTTCAGCACACTGTCTGCCGAGGCACGGGCTCACTGGTGAACAATGTCTGTCAGTGAAACAGCTCACCCCTCTCTCTGTCTGCGCCACAGCCATCGCTCACTCAGTGCACTCAATTGCATTTGTGACTGCCAAACACGAATATAATTGCTGTGAGTACCACCCGGCACAGGAGCAGAGGAGCTGTAAAATGCCCCCTGGTCCATCGGGAACTCCAGCAGAGCACTGGCAACTTCCATCCTGCTCACACAGGCAACGTAGGATTGTGAGATCCAGTGATGTCATCGCGCCATCCAGTGTCCACTGCTTTACAGGATTGGAGAAGAACCAGAGGTTGCGCTGGACAGTATCCAGAACTGGGCAAGTATAAAAATTTTTCTTTCTTGATTTTACTATGTTATTGCAAGATGGTTTGGATGTTAGGGCATTATGAATGGTTGGCTGTGGGGACATTTTGGGGGTCTGACTGGGGACATTATGGGAGCTGGCTGTGGGGACGTTAAAAGAGGGGCTGACTGGACATTACAAGATGGGCTGTAGGTGACATCATATTATAAGGGAGACTGTGGGGAACATTACACTGTGTAAAGAGGGCTATGATAGACATCATGCTATAAAATGGAGGGCTGTGGTGGACATCATACTGCCAAGAGGGGCTGTGGTGGATGTACTGTATGGATGACTATGGGGACGTTCATACTGTGTAGGGGAAAGTGTGAAGAGTGGGGTACATTTTGGAGAAGACAATGTTGTGGGCAGTAAGAAGGCATAGTGTAAAAAGGGGGTACAGTGGATATGGAGAGGGGGCAGCATGAAATGGGGGCAAAGTATGGAGAGAGGTTAGCCTGGGGTGGGACATTGTGGAGATATAAAGAGTGTAAGGAAGAATAGTAGAAAGGGGACAGCTATGGTATGGGCCAGTGTTCCCCAACTCCGGTCCTCAAGAGCCACCAACAGGTCATGTTTTCACGATTTTCTTAGTATTGCCCAGGTGATAATTGCATCACCTACACAGGCAGGAATTCCATCACCTGTGAAATACTAAAGAAATCTTGAAAACATGACCTGTTGGTGGCTCTTGAAGACTGGAGTTGGGGAACACTGGTATAGGCCATGGTTCCTAAGGGCGGACTGTGTGGCAGTTATAGCTGATAATGACTGACAGTAGAGTAGCTAAAGCTCATAAGGGCGAAGTCATGTACCATAGAAGGCTTATTTAGAGCATAGTATGGACATATATCTTTATGCCAAGGGCATTTTAATTACACTTTTATTTTTAAGGGCACTGTGCTGAGATTTGCCACAGAAGAGCGGAGAAGAGTAAAGTCTGCAAAGAGTTGTGGATGTGAAAAGTCATCATGGCATCTGGACAATTTGGAGATGAAAAGAAAGAACTCCAGTCAGAGAAAATTTCACTTCTAAAGTACCTGGATATATAGCCTATATGACAAAGCAACCAGATGAACCAGAACAACATAATAATTAGTAATAAGGTTGCAAAAGGAGAATAAAGGATCTATCGCAATAATATTGATAGGATTTTGGTATAAAACCAAAAAAAGAGACGACCACAGACCCAAAGAGTAGAAAAATAGAAAATGCTTTATTAAGACATGAATTGTAGTGGATAAACAGATACACAAAAGACGGTGACAAATAGGGTGGAGTAAATGTCAACCTCGACATACACCAAAAAAGACCCTTGTGACTGAAATCCCTGACCGCTGTGACAAAGACCTGTGGGCATCATATTGTATGATAATCATTCTGTGTAATAGTGTTTAAGATAAAGCAGCTGTTGTGGGGCACAAATTACCTAAAGAGCAAGTGCAAATAGGATACCACCACATAGATTTATATATACTGCTGCAAAAAACACTAGTGACCTTTGTCGGCATCCACCTGACTCTCCCTGACGCTCCCTGACTGTGCCGTCTATTTTCCACTGAGGTAATACCCTATGATATACTGGCACCTTTGAACTGTTATATGGGCAGCAATAGGTCACTAGTGTTTTTTGCAGCAGTATATATAAATCTATGTGGTGGTATCCTATTTGCACTTGCTCTTTAGGTAATTTGTGCCCCACAACAGCTGCTTTATCTTAAACACTATTACACAGAATGATTATCATACAATATGATGCCCACAGGTCTTTGTCACAGCGGTCAGGGATTTCAGTCACAAGGGTCTTTTTTGGTGTATGTCGAGGTTGACATTTACTCCACCCTATTTGTCACCGTCTTTTGTGTATCTGTTTATCCACTACAATTCATGTCTTAATAAAGCATTTTCTATTTTTCTACTCTTTGGGTCTGTGGTCGTCTCTTTTTTTGGTTTTATACCAAAATCCTATTTCTAAAGTACCTGGATGTAAATGTTTACTTGTTGATACAGACTACGTCTTGTCAGTACAGTGGTTCCTTTATGGTTCAAAGTTTTATAATGCCTTATAACAATATCTACCAGCTTCTCCTTACCATTGTTAAGGATATACTGGGAGTTGTAGGTTCATGAGATACAAATGTAAATGGGCCTTACTTGACATTACAACTGATTGCTGTACTAAGCTCGGTGATGTATTCATGTACTGATGTTGACATTCACATGTACGGATGATGATACTGGTGTTGTACTTATTTACTGACAGTGGTTCTCATGATGTGTTCATGTACAGTCAAGTTTTGAGAATGACACAAATATTATATTTTCACATGATCTGCTGCCCTCTGGTTTTTATGTGTGTTTGACAGATGTTTTTATCACAGACAGAAATATAATAATTGCAAACATATGAGTAACAAAAGCTTATATTGACAGTTAGAATGAGTTAATGCAGCAAGTCAATATTTGCAGTGTTGACCCTTCTTCTTCAGGACCTCTGCAATTCTCCCTGGCATGCTCTCAATCAACTTCTGGACCAAATCCTGACTGATAGCAGTCCATTCTTGCACAATCAATGCTTTCATTTTGTCAGAATTTTTAGGTTTTTGTTTGTCCACCCGTCTCTTGATGATTGACCACAAGTTCTCAATGGGATTAAGATCTGGGGAGTTTCCAGGCCATGGACCCAAAATCTCTATGTTTTGTTCCCTGAGCCATTTAGTTATCACCTTTGCTTTATGGCAAGGTGCTCCATCATGCTGGAAAAGGCATTGTTGATCGCCAAACTGCTCTTGGAGGGTTGGGAGAAGTTGCTCTTGGAGGACATTCTGGTACCATTCTTTATTCATGGCTGTGTTTTTAGGCAAGACTGTGAGAGAGCCGATTCCCTTGGCTGAGAAGCAACCCCACACATGAATGGTTTCAGGATGCTTAACAGTTGGCATGAGACAAGACTTGTGGTAGCGCTCACCTTGTCTTCTTCGAATGAGGCGTTTTCCTGATGTCCCAAACAATCGAAAAGGGGATTCATCAGAGAAAATAACTTTACCCCAGTCCTTAGCAGTCCACTGCCTGTACCTTTTGCAGAATATCAGTCTGTCCATGATGTTTTTTCTGGAGAGAAGTGGCTTCTTTGCTGCCCTCCTTGAGACCAGGCCTTGCTCCAAGAGTCTCCGCCTCACAGTGCGTGCAGATGCACTCACACCTGCCTGCTGCCATTCCTGAGCAAGCTCTGCACTGCTGGTAGCCCGATCCCGCAGCTGAAACACTTTTAAGAGACGGTCCTGGCGCTTGCTGGTCTTTCTTGGGCGCCCTGAAGCCTTTTTGGCAACAATGGAACCTCTCTCCTTGAAGTTCTTGATGATGCGATAGATTGTTGACTGAGGTGCAATCTTTCTAGCTGCGATACTCTTCCCTGTTAGGCCATTTTTGTGCATTGCAATGATGACTGCACGTGTTTCTTTAGAGATAACCATGGTTAACAGAAGAGAAACAATGATGCCAAGCACCAGCCTCCTTTTAAAGTGTCCAGTGGTGTCATTCTTACTTAATCATGACAGATTGATCTCCAGCCATGTCCTCATCAACACCCACACCTGTGTTAATGGAGCAATCACTGAATAGAGGTTAGCTGGTCCTTTTAAGGCAGGGCTGCAATGATGTTGAAATGTGTTTTGGGGGATAAAGTTCATTTTCTAGCCAAATATTGACTTTGCAAGTAATTGCTGTTAAGCTGATCACTCTGTATAACATTCTGGAGTATATGCAAATTGCTATTAGAAAAAGTGAAGCAGTAGACTTTGTAAAAATTAATATTTGTGTCATTCTCAAAACTTTTGGCCATGACTGTATTGATTATGGTGCTGGTGATGCATTTATCTACTAATGGTGGTTCTTGCACTGTATTCATGTACTTATGGTAGTTCTAGGAACCTATTTATTCACTGATGATGGTTCTGGTGCTGTATTTATGTACTGTTGATGGCTCTGGTGTTCTACTTATGTTCTGATGATGATTTGGGTTTCTTATTCATGTACTGATGATGGTTCTGGTGATGAATCCATTACAAGAAAAACCATCACTACATTAATACGTCAAAAGAACCACCATCTGTACATGAATACATCACCAGAACTACTATCTATACAGGAATATGGCATCACAACCACCATCCATTTTGTTGCAAACTGCATTTTTTGCATGACTGACATAAAAACCATCAGATGTATCCTTTTATTCATAATGGAGTGTGTTTAGTTTCCATTAGGATATCCGCCAAATGCTGAACTCCTTAATTGAAATCAAACGGCTCCCATTGTGGCTAAGCTATATTAGTTTCCATGACCGGTTTTAGATTTGACATTTAATACATAGGACGTCTAGGATGAATGAATATCACTTTTTGTCCCTTTTATTGTGTAAATGGTCTGCAAACAATGAATGATTTTATATCTAACTTTGAAAACACACACTTTTGAGCCTCACCCCTGAAGTACACCACTTTGTTTTACCTTTGCTGGTATTTTTGGGTGAAAAGGTAACAATAATAATGTAAGTGGTCATCAGAACTGGAGAAGAGGGGCATTAGGGGACTGTCAGTCTCATCTGCCTTGTTAACCAAAATGCCTTGTTTTGGCCATTGCTGGGACACCCAGAAATTCTGAGATGGGGACTCTTTATTAACCCCTGGAATGAGGCTCTGCATCTTTATCATTAATGGAGCAGAAGGGTGTGCTGCAATTGCCTATTTCCATCAGTCCCAAAGGCAAGAAATGGAGCGAAAGCGTTGCATGTGCACCTCCGCTCCATTCAGAATGAGGCTGCAGAGCCCCTATCTCAGGATTGATAGTGGTCACAGCAGTCAGGACCTCAGTGATAAGTTATTCCATATCCTAGGAATAGGGGATGACTCGATTTTTTTTTTTAACATTCAGGCTAAGTGCACACGTTCAGGATTATTTGCGTTTTTTTCGCGGGAAAAAACGCGTCAAAAACGCACGAATTAAGCATCCTATCATTTAAAATGAATTCCGCAATTTTTGTGCACATGGTGCGTTTTTTTCCGTGAAAAAAACGCATCGCGGAAAAAGAAGCAACATGTTCATTAATTTTGCGGAATTCTAGCGTTTTTCCCACTATATTATTGACCTAGAAAGTTCAGGGAAAAATCGCGATAAAAACGCATCAAATCTGCGCAAAAAACGCACCAAAAACGCACAAAATCCGTGCAAAAAAACGCTCGTTTTTACCGCGAAAAAAGTCAGTTTTTGCTCAGGAATATTCTGCAAACATTCCTGAACGTGTGCACTTAGCCTTACGCTTTAATCCCCCTAAGGAAATGTAAACTTTGTTGAAGATTTCCCAAGCCTTTGTATCAGAATTGTGAAAGATTGATAGCATCCATGCAGCAGTAGCGTGTTTAGAAATGCAGTAAGGGGTTTGTCACCAGGAGATTAAATTGCAACAGGATGGAGGATAAACCCCAGAAACACAGGAGAAAGCCAGGAGTCATAACCAAGAGTTTGGTACCAGGAAAACAACTCATAAGATGAGACAGGCACTCATTCAAGAACAAGGCAGAGCTCATAAAGAAACAAGTTAGTCAGTAATTATATGTAGGGAGAGCCAGGGCCGTAATCATGGCTGACAAAGGTTGCTCAATCCCGCCCTGGTCTCCCGCCACATGCACACAATGTCCCCTTTGATCTGTACCTTTCGTCCCGCTCTCGGTTCCATCAGGGTCCCTTCTGAGCTGCTGAGGACTGTCTCTCTTTGTTTGAAACCGCCAGAAAGCAGAGTCCAGTTTCAACTTAACATAAACGATTTTACCTGGTTCCATTCTCAGTACGTCAAGTTCAGACACAGTTGCATCGCAGGGACCATCACAGAGTACATTCATTTCTTGCCCTGTGCTTTCACTCACTTCTTCCAGAATGTCCCAGGGACATACCAGCTTGTCCTGTACCGCAGCATACCTTCTGGCCCGCCTAACTATCATCAGGCGTTCCCCTGTCAGTTTCGCCCCAGACAAAAGTGCATCAGCCCATGTAGTTAGCTGCCACATACTGGAGCTGCCCTGCATTCTCTCACGGCTGTGACCTTCAGCCCTCAGGCCCTGGACAACTGGGCTCCGTGCTTAACGTTACGGAGTCCACCTGCCCTGTCCGGGCTCTCAGACCCTACTGACCCATCTGGGCTCCCTGGCCCGACTAACTCCAATGCAGGAAATTCTCTGCCTTACCCACAGTTGGCCCCTCCTAGTTTAACTAACACCTATCTTATTATTATTTCTACAATGCCCCCCTCTAGTGGGCTGAACTAATCATTACACTCTTCCTATATATATAATATACAATTTAAATATACATTGCCGCATTCAGGTACAAAACAATATGTACAGGTAGATATACATAGTAATACATTTAACCAATTCTTTACCGGATCTGTTTAGGGCATAAGTCAGTCTCTGTAACACCTTACATATATGCCAGGAATAGGATGAAATCCAATCACAATTCAAAGCATTGCACATTATTTCCCTTTAAATAAACTGAAGCTTGATGTCATCTTCTGTTGACCATTGCATTGACAACCTTTAACTACTTGACAACCAGATTGTAAATGAAGACATTCAGTTATTCTACTATTATCTGTCTACTATTATTCTACTATTATCTGTTATTTTACTATTAAGCTTTTATCTGTCCTGGTAAAGTTCCTGGATGTACAGAAAGTTGGAGATGAACATGACCATTAACAATTTTCAAGAAGGGAAAGGCAGGGTTAATGGGGGCAGATGGCTTTGTAAAAAAGTCAATGTGGTTTTACAGAGTGACAAAACAACACAGGACTTCCAATGATGCAATAATGGCAACTGGTGTATGAGGTGAGTAGGGTGTATAGTCACAGAACCTGACAGTTTCTCCCCATCCCATACTTGACAGGTCTCTTACTATACACCCACACAGGGAGAGACAGATAGTAGGGTGGAGAGAAGTCAGCAGGAACACACCTCTGTGACTAGTCATCCTACGCACCATTTCCCCCTCCAAAGTTTTGAAGTATCAAGAATTCAAATAGCAGTGACACTCGTCATCCGTAAGAAAAAATGTATTCCGAAAACACTAAAAATGTACATGCGAAGGGATTTGCTTGATGTGAGCAGACGATGGCCATTTTACTCTGTAACATGCAGACCCATATTTGCGTTTGTTACAGCGCAAAATGGACGCATTCTTCTCACATCCTGCAAATCCCATAGCATGTATGTTTTTACAGTGTTTTCAGAATTAAGTTGGTTTTTTTTACGAATGGCGAGTACCGCTGTTTTGGAATTCTTAGACTTTTCATAATTTCAAAAATAAGCAGAGCGCCACCGGACCCCTTAGACAGATGGTGATTACTTATGAAACAAAGTCATACATTTTTTGACAGTGACAAGCTTTTTCTTTTTATTAGTTCGCATTGTTGAAAGTTTGGTTTGTATGAGGTTAGCAGACAGATATACAGGTGCTTCTCACAAAATTAGAATATCATCAAAAGTTAATTTATTTCAGTTCTTCAATGCAAAAAGTGAAAATCATATATTATATAGAGTCATTACAAACAGAGTGATCTATTTCATGTGTTTATTTCTGTTAATGTTGATGATTATGGCTTACAGCCAATGAAAACCCAAAAGTCATTATCGCAGTAAATTAGAATATTTTATAACAGCAGCTTGAAAAATGATTTTAAAATCAGAAATGTTGGCCTACTGAAATGTATGTTCAGTAAATGCACTCAATACTTGGTTGGGGCTCCTTTTGCATCAATTACTCCATCAATGCGGCGTGGCATGGAGGCAATCAGCCTGTGGCACTGCTGAGGTGTTATGAAAATCCAGGATGCTTTGATAGCAGCCTTCAACTCGTCTGCATTGTTGGGTCTGGTGTCTCTCATCTTGCGCTTGACAATACCCCATACATTCTCTGTGGTGTTAAGGTCAGGCGAGTTTGCTGACCAATCAAGCACAGTGATACTGTTGTTTTTAAACCAGGTATTGGTACTTTTGGCAGTGTGGACAGGTGCCAAGTCATGCTGGAGAATTAAATTTCCATCTCCCAAAAGCTTGTCAGCAGAGGGAAGCGTGACATGCTTTAAAATTCCTGATTGACTGCTGCACTGACTTTGGTCTTGATAAAATACAGTGGACCTACCCAAGTAGATGACATGGCTCCCCAAGCCTTCACTGATTGTGGAAACTTCACACTGGATCTCACACAGCTTGGATTGTGGCCTCTCCACTCTTCCTCCAGACTCTGGGACCTTGATTTCCAAATAAAATGCTAATTGTACTTTCATCTGAAAACAACACCTTGGACCACTGAGCAACAGTCCAGGTCTTTTTCTCCTTAGCCCAGGTAAGACTCTTCTGGTATTGTCCATTGGTCATGAGTGGCTTGACACAAGGAATTCGACACTTGTAGCCCATGTCTTGGATACGTCTCTGTGTGGTAGCTCTTGAAGCAATGACTCCAGATGCAGTCCCTCAAATTTTTGAATGGCCTTTTCTTAACAATCCTTTCAAGGCTGTGGTTATCCCGGTTGCTTGTGCACCTTTTCTACCACACTTTTTCCTTCCACTCAACTTTCCATTAATATGCTTGAATACAGCACTCTGTGAACAGCCAGCTTCTTTAGCAATCTTCCCCATGATTGTGGAGCCTACTGAAGCAGAATAAGGAACCTTTTTCAATGCTTAGGAAGCCTTTTCATGTGTTTTTGTTAATTATTCTAATTTACTGGGATAATGACTTATGGGTTTTCATTGGCTGTAAGCCATAATCATCAACATTAACAGCAATAAACACTTGAAATAGATCACTCTGTTTGTAATGACTATATAATATGAGTTTCACTTTTTGTATTGAAGAACTGAAATATATTACAACTTTTTGATGATGAAATTGGAGTCAGTCTCTGAGTGTATTTAAGGAGTGTAGACAATGATAATGTAGTCTGCCTTTATAGTATATTATATGTACTCTGTCAAATATATATATATATATATATATATATATATTATATATAGTGTTATGTTTTATTCCGCTAGTATACTCAATCAATTCTAAAAGTTTTTCTTATGTTTCGTCTTCGGGAGTGCTCCTATCAATTGACAGTTCAGACCAGTGGCATGGTTGAGCCACTGGCCTGATCAGATCACTCTTCGATGATGCAAGCAGAAACTGCTTTCCCTCTGCAGCATTGGAGGAGCACCCCAACTACTACACCGATTTATATCGAGTATTGGAGGAGCCAGTTTTAGATCATCAGCACTTACAAGCTCTATCAAAAGAGGTTGTAAGCGCTGCAGGTGCTCGGTGATCTCCGCAATGGCCAGTAACTGAGACAAATAGACAAAGAACCTAATACAATACGAATAAAAATCCTTATATTCTTTAAGTAGTTTGCAAAGTTGCTTATTTTTATAAACACTTTGCAGTTTTACCTTTAGTAATTTAGAGACCAAACTTTTAATAAACAATTACACAATCTGCCTCTGCAGCATTTTCAAGCCTCCGTTTTCTTTTCATTATTTTCACATGCATTTTTTGTAACAAATAATTTCCTTGAAGCAAAATGTGTGTGGCTGTAAATCAAACCAGTCAATAGTAAGGGAGTGTTTGAGGGCAGGAAACTAAAAGTGTTAACCAAACTGTCTGGACTTTTTTATTAGGAGGAAATATTTCTTCTATTCCTGTAAAAGTCTAATTATTCTGCATGAATGGTCATTTTTATGGATTTATATCAGCAATTTATTCTGCAGCCTGGTACAGTGTGCACCCTCGGTGAAGGGTCGTCCTTTGCCAAATAGTCTTCTCTGTCTCATTGGATGTAGTTAACGGCAATAAAAGAAAAATTTAACTTGTGTCCGAAAAACTCCCCTTAAAATTCCATTTCTCGTGAATTCTTTAATCGGGTGCATGTCATTATGTGCTTTGTTGATTCTTAAGTGCAAAGATAATTGCAGTGGGCAGCGTGAAAGTGGTTTGATTATTGCCTGTCAACTCTTGTGAATTCTAATAAGTCTAATTGCATAGCATCAATTCATCATCTCAGCATCACTTCTTTTGTATTATTAGCTCTTATGAATCGTAATGTGCTCATAAAGGTTTGTTGTAGTATATCAGTGCTGACATTCCACCTGGCCTATTGTCATTTTCCCTCCTTACCTAATACAGCTTCAGAAATTAAAAGTTTATAATGAGGTGCCCTTTTCCTGAAACTCATTTCAATTTTGCCTTACGGGTTGTAGGAATAAAAGGCAGTAATTCACCCAAGCTCTGGACTTTTGTTATGTTGTTTTCTTCCTTTAAAGATTAAAGTCGGATATTACTGTGTGCATATATAAGATAGAGAAATTAATACAAAGAATCCCAATTGCCAGGTGGCTTAGGTTACAATTACCATAAATCCGTAACATAATTTGACTGCTTGCAATGGACACCTCCATCGTCTTTGATTCATTTTTTAATGGAGTCCATGCCTTACCATCCCTTTTGGTTCAAAGTCTATGTCAAAGTGTCAAAGATTAGGAAATGTTTGATATATGTAAATAAATGAACCAAAATTAAGAGCAATAGTGTTCTACTCATTATACTTTTATTGTATTGTTGCAGACTTTTTTTTTTTAAAGGGCTTTTCCACTGTTGGACAACCTCAGCTTAAACAATCCAGAACCCAAATTAACATAAGAAAGTAGAGTCACTTCCTCCAGCAGCACCATTGCAGTGATGTCATTGCCGCTGTTCCCGGACATTGATGTGCCTTGTTGCATCATGTCATCAGCTGCAGCCTTTCCAATTCCATCAGATAAGACATCCGCACTGATTAAATATTAATGAGCTGCAGCTAAACAGCAGTTATTGATTGGCTGCAGCCAGCACATGACACAATAAGTCGTGTTACTCTCTGGGAACAGCGGCACTAACATCATTGGAATGGAGCCTCTGCAGGAGTTGAGGATACACTGTTTTTTTTTTAATTTGAGTCTTGAATTGATTAAGCTGGGGATGGTCCAGTAGTGTAAACCCCCATGTAACTTCACTGGCTGCTGGACATATTGGAGGCAAACTCTTAAGTGCAGCAGGGTGGGGCTTGCTTTATGGTCAGCTGCAATGAATTGGAATTAGTGAGCAGAAAAGTCTTAGTAGACATAAAATGGCTGCATTAATTGGTCTAGTAGTTGGGTTTCTCTATAGAGATCATGTAGCTACAGTGGACATGCGGGAATAAATCTGTACCTATAGTACATAGTGCTCATGTCCTGCCTTACCTTGGCCTTGACCAGTACATTGAAGTTGACATTTGGCATTAATAAGCCCTGTCATCTAATGATAAGCAGACCACTCTGAAGCCCACTGGCGTAACTTGAAGCTCATGGGCTCCATTGCAAAATTTCCAACAGGGCCCCCCACTACTACTTGTCTTCAATGATATTGCTATTCTCATTTGGGCTAATGGGAGCTTTTTGCCCCCCTTAAGCTCAAGGGCCCAGGTGCGACTGCAACCTCTTAACCTATTGTTGCGCCCCTGCTGATGCACCTGTCTTAATGTAGTATGCCCCTTGTATGACTGCAGTGAATGCCATGAATTCTAGAAATGTTTGTTTTGTGTTTGTGGAAAGAAAAAAGTGTCCTGGAGAGCTATATAGCACCGTCTTTACATGCTTACGACATACTTTACAACAGTCCTGCTTTGCTAGGATAGTCCCAGGATTTGTACTGCAGAAGAGTTGTAGATTAGTAAACCATAGACTTTTGAAAGTGGTTCTCAGCCTTTCTTGGTGTCGATAGTATGGGATTTAAGTTCCCCCAATTTTGAGTTGTAGATTTTGGTAATAATAATAAGTTGAATTGCCAAAGTGTTCTTATACATGGCCACCCAGAAGAAAGACCAAATAGCTGGAGGTCACAAAGTTTTCAAGCCCTTCGCACAACCTGATGTAACTGTGCGTCACAATTAGAGTGTGCATGTATGGAGTGGGGTAAGGAGGTGATCTTGTGCCATAACCAGCAAATGCCCCAGTAATAAATAGTATATTGTAAAAGCAGCGACAAGAGCTGCCGCTGATCGGTATTGTTTAACCATTTATTTATCGCCCTCAATCACTGACAGCAGCTTTGAAATAATATGGTTGTGGGGTGCGGATTGGTTACCATGATAAATGAGGGGCTGCTGAATGGCCTTGTTATGTAGGTCCTCCTATATGGAGATGTCATTTTAGCTATACACGGCAATATTACTGGGTACAGTACAAGCGATCAGAGGATTGCAGGTTTAGGTTCCCTAGAAGGACTAATAGTAAGTATAAAAAAAAAAAGCTAAAAAATGTTAAACTTTCAATCATCTCCCTTTTCATAGTTTAAAAATACAGAATTAAAAAATCAAAAGTAAACCTACTTATCCACCTAATTTTTTTTTTGTTTTTCCATTCTGTGAGCAGAGTTTAGCAATTACAGATTTGATCGCCTGATGAATCAATTACTACTTTTTAAAAAGTCCCAAAATTTGTCACAATTCCATTCCAGTCCCTCTTTGGTGGATTTTTGAGCTCACCAGTATTTTGTCTCAAATTCTTTTTGTGAAACGTGCTACTTTTGACTCCAAACATTTCAAAATAGAATTTTTTTTTAAAATGTTAGCGCAAAATGGCAACTAACAACTAATAGACATAAAAGAAAAGTTAATAATTAAAAAAAAAAGATGCAAATTGTGTATCGGCCTACGTCTCTCAGCGCTCCGAATTTACCATCCATAAAAATTAGGGTAAATGCACACATGACTGATTTGCTGTGGATTTGACTTATGCAGATTTCACTCTCTGTGATGCACCCAAGATAGATCCACAGCATATATTGACAGGTTTTGTAGTTTTAAATCCAGTTGTAATTCAGTTTCTTTGCAGATTTTCTCTGCATTGTTAGGATACTGTAGTTGATTTTCTGCTCCAGAAAATGCTGAAGCATAGTGCCCTGTGGATTTACTCCATGTACATACACTTAAAAAAACAAAGACTCGGGAAGTGGGGGAGATGAGTCGGGCTTCACACATCCAACATCCATGGTCCAATTAGCTACATGTTTCCCAACCTGAACTCAATGGCCTCATTGGGATATAATGTTGATGTTTGAGTCAGAAAGTTGCTCTTCGTGTTCACCCCTAGCCCCAAAAAAGTTTGAACTTTCCAAGTCCCTTTCACCAGTCAAGTATTGAACCCCTAAGCACACATTTTGTAATTTGAGAAAAATACTAATGTAATTTATCAAATTTTTTTGTCCTATATAGTTTTTTTTTGGTAAGCCTAACACTAACCCTAGCCCTAAGTTGAACCCTAAGATTTACTTTAACCCTAAACAAAGCCCTAACCCTTGTTTATGCTAGAAGAACTGTAAAAATATAAAAACAGCTCTCAGTAATGAATAAAGGCAGTTATAGTTGGTGTACATCAATCCGTATGTTCCATTGCGTTGGTCACAACAGTGGTCTGTGGCCGCTGCACAGAATACCACCTCTCACCAGCCAATGTCCGTGGTTTTCTTTTGATTAGTTTGTCTGGCATAACATCGTCATTACAGCATGATGTACCAGGCAAATTAAGTAGCAGATTCCAGCAGGTAAAAGCCGGTACCTCCTCTTCCGTGTAGCCGCCACAAACCACTGTCGAGTCTAATGAGATAAGAAGTGCTAATAAATTTGCACCAAGTTTAAAGACCGTGTTGAATGAGTGCACTGCATTTGATTCTATGTGATCTTCATTCATTAGCTGCTCATTTTCCATCATCCTGTTGACCACAGCAGTCAAGATGAATCTGTCCTTGGATGTGCTCTGCATAGGTGCCAACCGATATGACAAAGCTTACTTAATTATGCTGAGCTTTGTCATTTTAGTAGCTGCCTATACAGATACAAAACGCATGTCACCAGTTGTGCTATGCATAAGCAGCTCCAGATGGGCACTCACTGCAACACTCCAAGAAGAACCTCTGCTTCCAGGCACCAATCAGTTAACAGTGCACTGTGGTGTTATGAAGGGGTGGAATTAAATATTGTGCCCCCCATAGACTTTAATGCACTCTTGATCCAATGAGGCAGTTACCAATTTACTTTTTGAATGGCCTCATGCACAAAAAGAGCGACCGTGAGACACATAAAGCTGATGGAGCTCCATACTACATGACACACTGTAATTTTTAATGATATTCTCCACTTAATATAGAGATATTCTCATCTTTATTTCTAAGTTCTTTGGGTGCTGGTATTGGGCTTCACAATTCAAGATTTGTATGAAGCAATAATACAGCCATGTGCATCAGCCCATAGGAGAAGAAGAGCTCTTTGCCATATTTTCAGTTGTGAATCAGAATAAATCCCAGGATTAATGGCCCATCTTAAGCAATCTACTACCGATAACAAGGTTACGAGGCTGAGTTGCATATGGGACCTTTGATATGATTGATGTTACATCACTGGTTCTACTATAACCTATTTTTTCCTTGACTCACACATCACTAGGTCACACTAAGGCAACCCAGGAGCACAAATGCATTTTAGCGCGACCTTGATGGTGACGTTTGCCCTTGACTTCACTTGAGCTATTCAAATGTAAAAATGCTTTTGTAACTAAAAGAGTTAAACACGGTTTCCTCCTGTTACGGATGAACTGGCTTATCTGGTTGTTTTAGAAGCGCATCACCATTAAATTCCCTTTCTTTTTTTCCTTCCACTAACTGGAGAAAATGAAAGAGATTCTGTGATGATGGTTGGTTGTTAAATTTATTCCATTTATAACAGTATGATTAGGCAGCCACAGTCGGCACAGATGTTCGTTTAATTGGCTTTTCTTTAAAAAAAACTCTTGCACGCTATGAACTTAAAAATATAGCACTGGGTAGCCGGCACATTAATGGCAACTTTGTGGGCAACTAATTTTATTTTTTTTTTTTAACCAAATAAATAAAAAATCTCGAAGAAAATAAGTAAATGTTTCTTTTGAACCCAAGATCTTAACATTAAATGTTATTTCTGGGATTTGACTATTTTCATACCCGGCAAGTTTGACTGACATGTTGTAGTAACGTAATGAATGTATTTATTTCCTTCCTTACATAAATAACATTTTTTTAGCTGCCAGCAATTTTGCCGGCTACCTTAAATGAAATAGAATGGGTGGAAGATATTTTTGCTACCGCAAAAAAAATGAAACAAAAATGTAAAATGCAAAAACACAAAAGATATTCAAATCAACATGGCAGGTGAGACGGGGACAAGCTGCGGACCAGTGGAGATGTTCCGTTTAATAATTTATGAAGAAAATGAGTTTTCTTTGATTTTGTTTTTGTCGGTGTATTCAGTTTTATTTTAGTTGTTTATTTCACATTTCTTTTATGTTGGCAAGAAATATGAAATCACCACGCACAATGTGTCCTAGTTTTGCCTACTAACAAGGGTAAGGTCAGGTTCAAAATAGGCATCTGTACGCTATTGTTGTCTAAAGATATTTACAAGCTCTGAATTCTGCTGGTTTTCTGTTTCTGGTGATTTGTGCATGTGTGGGAGCTCAGCTGAAATACACTCGGTAAGGACAGCATAATATGTGATGGAAATGCTACTGAATTGTTCTTCAGATTTGCAAATAAAAAAGCCATAAGGGGAATAAAGTAGCAGGCAAGTAGATGAGATTGTACCTATTTCTTTCTTCTTATTTCCTTGGGTGTCTATGAAGTGGTCTCAGAATCTGAACCCACTCTATACACTGTGGGTGCCATTTGTGTTATACAGCTAAAGGGTATGCCACACTAAACAACATCGCTAACGGGATCGCTAAAAAACGTCACTATTTAGCGATCCCGTTAGAGATGTTGTTGTGTGCGGCAGCTGCCAGCGACGAGCTTCCTGCTGTGATCTCGCTCGTCGCTGGAATCGTTCCGGACCCTATTTTCTCGTCGGCGCTCCCGCTGGGTAAGTATATATCGCTAGTGTGGCACCTTTTCTTAGCGATTTAGCGGTACTTTTGTACCGCTAAAGTCGTTAAGAAGATCGCTAACGGCGATAGTGTCGTTAACTATATCGCTAAATGTGGCCGCACTTAGCGATATAGAAACAATCCCGCTAGCGATCACATTAGTATGCGTCGTTATCGTGATCGCTAGCGGGATTGTTTAGTGTGGCAGTACCTTAACTCATCTCCGATGCCACTCCATACACCTCATATTTTTTGCCACCAAGGTACCTGACAACCACTGATTGGTTGGGCTGCTGGGTGTTGGACCACTACTGATCTCATAATTTTTAGCTTATTGACTGTTGCTTAATGAAGCTTTCAGACATGCCGTCTAAACCTCCCTGCCACAGTATGATCATTAATATTGTCGTTCCATGCAAATAGAATGTCTTTGCGCTCTGAAGCACATGTTCCTGTTTATACGGGACAATGTGCTGCCTAAAAAGATCATTTTTAACCCCTTCATCACCTTGGGTTTTTCCGTTTTTGTTTTTGACACCCCTTCTTCCCAGAGCCATAACTTTTTTATTTTTCTGTCAATATGACCATGTCAAGGCTTGTTTTTGGGCGGGATGAGTTGTGCTTTTGAACAACACCATAACTATACATCCAAGGTTGTCAGGTGAAATGATTTTAAAGCATGCTTAACCCCTTTACAAACAAGCATGTTACTAGTTTGTCGGGTGACTGTCAGCCTGCTTAGAAAGGGCAATAATCAGGAAGCAAGTGGTCCTAGAAATGCTTGTTCGAGATTATAGGTCAGTGATCAGTGTAAATGCACCCTTAAATAATCAGTAATATACACCTCAACAACCCCTTTAAGTTAGTTAAACAGAATAGATCCACTTCAAGTTCATATGAAATCATTCCAAAAACATTTGCAGCTCCAGTTGTCCTCTCACAGTGCGGTATGCTTCTATCTGACAGGCAGTCAGTATGGGGGAACTGACAGCGCTGCCAATGCATTTGTAATGAGACAAAGCTCACTTCTGCTGTACTGTCAATTCTGCTATGCTGTATTAGTTCTGATCTCATTGCAGAGTTGTGTGTGATTATGAGAGAAAAGTGTCAGTCATTACATGTCTGACACTGGTAATGCCCCCTAACATTTAAAATAATCTCTGGAGGCGGTTTCTCGGGGAGATCTGTGTCCAGCCTATAGATCTTAACAGCTCATTTGAATGTAAGAAAAGCATGGATTTCTCTGGAATAAAATATCAGATTTCATATCTAAAGGTATTATTTTGTCCAATGTCTTATGACCTGCATGCCCTTATAGGTGGCTTAGGAGGTTTTGATCCTACTGACAGATTCCCAGAAAAAAAAATGAAATAAGTTTAAAAACTTAAAGTATCTGTGTGAGCAAAGAGGCGACTTGATTTAGAGCTAGGCAGGATTAATGAGTTCAGTCAAGCTGCCATAAAATCAAGCCATATTTGTTTCTCTTTATATATATTTATGCATGATATTTACTAAAATTAATAATAATAATAATAATAAGTTAATTATATGGACTGGAAAATGTATATAATGCAATTATATTCTTCTTTTCTTCCATCAACATTTTCTTGATAGTCCATTGCATTTCACACTTACAAATACATTTATATAGGATTTATTATTACAAAGTGTTTTTCTTTCTTCATCACCTTTGGGGTGTTCAGAAAGCTTTAATTAGATTTGTGTGATTAGTATGTATACTGTTTGCAACTAATAAAACAAGACTCAGCATGGGTTTTCTAGGCTTATATTAATTAGCACAGCTCAGTTAAAAGTTAGGAATTTAATGACACTTGCGTGATGACAATGCATTTGATTTTTTTTGTTCATTTGTTGCCGAGAGCCAGTGTGTGTTAGTGATGTTTTCTTTTTTCTTTTTTTGCTAAACAATGAATAATAATATTGCCAAGGGGAAAATAATGTAGCCAATTGCTGACTTTTATTGTCAGCCAGAAAATCATTCCTAGTTAAAAAAGAACATTTTTCTTCTTTTGTTCTTGTTATTCTGCATTTATGTTCACTGTTGTTGAGCTGTTTATCAGTATTTTAATACAGATCTTTCACACTTGAATTTGCAGCTGATCCTGCAAAACAAATCTGAGACTTCAGGTGCCTGTACATCGGAGATAGTTGTCTGACATGTCCGGCTAGCAGCTTTCTCCCGAATCTTCCTTATACACAAAGCCTGGCATTCATCTGTTGTCTACGTGGAGAGTTGAGTTGCGGTAATTGCTGGCCAACTCTTCCAAATTCAACCTGGGGGCATCTCGATGGCGAGTGACATTCTAGAGGCCCCCATAATGAATACAAATCAGATGGTTAGTTTTAACCAAGTGTATTAATGTCCAAGTGTCCATCACCTTTCTGTCTATGAGAAAACTGATGTTGTAAAAGTCTAAAGTGGCGCTTCTTGGCCAGCTGTCATCTATATGACTGGCTGTGATACCCCCCCGATTGGCTGCACTAGACCATGTGATGTAATAGTTGCAGAGCATTAAGCGGAAGCCCAACTGGCCTGACATCATTAGCCCATTCTCTGATTCTTCAGCAGTGTGTGAAATGGTTCTGGGCTGTTGTTTTTTTCCCCATTCTTTCAAATCGAATCACAGATTGTTTAAATTTGCCAGGGCGTACGAACTGTGGGAAATATGACTTGATAATTTGCCTCATTTTACTCAAGGGCACTCTTCATCAAGGGGAGTGATCCTGTTAATGAAATTTGTGTATTCCTCAGCTGTCATGTGCCACCAAACGAAAAGTACTCTAACATCTGAAGTAAATTTTTTTTCATAAATTTCACCACGTTTGTGACTTAAGTCATAATTTATTTGTTGGCTGTGTCTGACCATAGCCCTCCTGGTTAAGGTCAGCCCAATTTTAAAAAACTTGGTAGAGCTGTCTGGAACTGATGTAAAAATAAAGTCCCTGAAAGTACAAAACAAAATTTGCAAATTTTAATGTCAGAATTTTAGCAGAAAATCTAGTTAATTGTCCGTTATGTGTGCAGGAAACCATAAAATAAAGCTATAAAGTAAGACTGCCTGGATGGTAAATGTTTTTTTTTGTAGATTGCCCTTTTCAACTATTCTAAATTTTACACTATTTAGTTCTAAAATTCTAATGATTCCACTTATAATATAATAGGGAAAATCAGAGATATTTGCTATGATTATATTTTTCCCCTTTTCATATGTAAAGCGCCATGGAATAAATGGCGCTATATAAATATATAATAATAATAATAATAATGTAAAGAAATGCCGCAGAGTAACACTTACTCTAATGGCTATAAGTGACCCTTATTCTGTAAGAGCTTTGTATCTTTTCTAAATCCTAACATTATAGTACAACACTTTAGTTCTCAGCATTAATATACATCTACTAGCACATTCCTGATTTAAGGTGATTATTAGCTCTTTCAATAGCATTCTACGTTCAGGTAAATGAAGGTCCTGAGCAGAAGAAATACAGTTTTTTTTATAAAGCCTAATTCTTATTTTGTGTTACTTGACCTCCAGCATGTAACGAATGGAAGCGGAGGCAGAGGTGGTGAAGTTCACATTCGTTTTTATTTTTTAATGTGGAACCCCGAGACCGCGGTCCGGGGGGCTCCAAAGGGGGCGTAACTAGTGAGCCCCGGGTACCCGTAGTAAGGCCCCTCGAACAGGACCAGAATGGAATACCCGGAGGACACAGGTGCTACCTCCAGTTAGACCCCGGACACGTGGCAGCTGTCCCAGAGGGACCAAAAAGGTAACAGGTATTTACAGAGTCCGTGGAAAGTTCTTCACAGAGAAGGGTAAGGTCCTGGTCCAGAACAGATGGTAGAAGGCTGGCTTCAGTGACCTTGTCACGGTCCACGGGTACGGATGGCTGATGGCGGAACGGGTTGACACTTGCGCCAGTAATAGCCGAGATAGTCCAAGATAGCCAGATACAGGTTAGCAATGATCTGAGGAGACAAACAGTATCAGCGAAGCACAGAGACTGCAGACGCAGCGCATACAGATCAGGAACAGAACCGGATGTAGCAATGATAGAACACGTTGCTCCGGCACTCCCCTAATGGTGGAGTGACCAGATATAGTACTGAGTGCACAGCCATTGGTTAATTAGCTATTTCAAAAAATGCATGCTGCCCCTTTAAGAGAGACGGTGGGCGCGGCCTCGCGTCCTAAGCAGACTATCTGGAGGCCTGCCAGCAGCGTGCCAGGAAGTGGGAGAGGACACAGGACGCCGAGGAACAGATGGGACAGGTGAGTGAGCAGAACGGAGTGCAGGGCCAGCGCTGGGACCGGTGTGTAACAGTATCCCCCTCTTTACTCCCCCTCTTTTTCAAGCCTGCGTGAAATCTTTTAAGAAGAAGAGGGGCCTGGATGTTCTCTTTAGGCTCCCAAGACCTCTCCTCAGGACCAAAACCCTTCCAGTCCACCAGGTAATAGATCCTACCTCTTACTCGCTTAGAGGCCAAGATATGTTTTACCTCAAAAACATCATCCTCAGAGACCGGATCAGGAGTGGTACCCGGGTCCTTAAAGAAGGAGCTCAACACTACTGGTTTGAGGAGGGAGACATGAAAGGAGTTAGGTACTCTTAGAGAATTAGGCAATTTCAGTTTATAAGAGACCGGGTTGATTTGTCTCAAGACTTCAAAGGGACCAATGAAACGGGGACCCAATTTGTACGATGGTAACTTCAGACGGATGTACTTGGAGGAGAGCCATACCTTGTCTCCTGGACGAAAGATGGGAGCCTCCAAACGTCTTTTGTCCGCATGCGTTTTCATACGTTGAGGAGCTTTCTCCAAAGCCGACCTGGTCTCTCTCCAAATGTCCGAGAAATTCTTAGACAAGGTATCGACTGCCGGAACATCAGACAATCCCGAGACAGGAAGAGGAATACCAGGTTGCAGTCGAAACACAATCTGAAAGGGAGACTTTCCAGAAGATTCACTTACTTGGTTGTTGTAGGAGAATTCTGCCCAGGGCAGTAATTCTACCCAGTCATTATGATGAGCGTTGACGAAGTGACGCAGGTATCCAGCCAGGATTTGATTGATCCTCTCCACTTGCCCATTAGACTGGGGATGATATGCAGAAGAAAAATCTAGTTCAATTTTTACCATTTTACAGAGTCCTCTCCAGAACTTAAAGGTGAACTGGACGCCCCTGTCGGACACGATGTGGAGAGGAAATCCATGTAGACGGAAGATGTGCTGAATAAAGTGAGCATACGGGAGACCAGATAGCGGAACGAAGTGGGCCATTTTAGAGAAGCGATCCACCACAACCCATACCACTGAGCAGCCAGAAGAAATGGGAAGATCCGTGATGAAATCCATCGCGATGTGCTCTCAGGGAGCGGACGGAATCGGAAGAGGCAGAAGCCTGCTGGCTGGTAGATGTTTAACAGTTTTGTTACGGGCACATGAAGGACAGGCTGCGACGAACTCCTGGATATCCTTGCCCATGGTAGACCACCAGTAATAACGAGAGATGAGTTGCTGCGTCTTTCTCTGACCAGCATGGCCAGCAAATTTAGAAGAATGACCCCAGCGCAGAACACGAGTACGATCAGAAGCGGACACGAAAGTCTTCCCAGGAGGAAGCCGGGCCAGATCAGTGGAGGCAGCGGAGACCAACTTAGAAGGTTCAATAATGTGCTGAGTTTCTTCCTCCAGTTCAGGAGGCAAGAAGGCTCTAGAGAATGCGTCTGCCTTGATGTTCTTGTCAGCTGGGCGGAAATGAAGTATAAAATTGAAACGGGCAAAAAATAATGCCCAACGGGCCTGACGGGATTCAGTCTTAAAGCAGATTGGAGATAGGCAAGGTTTTTATGGTCGGTGAATATGATTACCTGGTGATGAGCTCCTTCAAGAAGATGTCTCCATTCTTGCAGAGCCAATTTGATGGCCAACAGTTCGCGATCACCGACAGAGTAGTTCTTTTCTGCAGGAGAAAAAACCTTGGAAAAAAAACCACACGAGATTATCCGCCCGGTAGACGACTTCTGGGTCAGAACTGCTCCTGCACCTATGGAAGAAGCGTCAACCTCAAGAAAAAATTGCTCACATGAATTAGGACGATGGAGAACGGGTGCGGAAGCGAAGGCTTTTTTGAGAGAAACAAAGGCCTCTTCTGCCTCGGAGGACCATTCCTTAGAGTTTACGCCTTTCCGGGTTAAGGCTGTGATTGGAGCCACTCGGGTGGAAAAGTGTGGAATAAATTGCCGGTAGTAATTGGCGAACCCGAGGAGCCTTTGTATGGCTTTTAGCCCAGACGGACGAGGCCAGTTGAGAACTGCAGACAACTTCTCCGGATCCATCTTTAATCCTGTGGAAGATACAATGTACCCAAGGAAAGGCAAAGAAGACTGCTCAAAGAGGCATTTCTCATATTTGGCATATAGCCGGTTCTCTCTCAGTCTTTGTAAGACCAGGCGTACTTGCCTCCGGTGTGACGTCAAGTCAGCAGAAAAAATCAAAATATCGTCCAGGTAAACCACGACACAAGTATAGAGCAAGTCCCTGAAAATGTCATTAACAAATTCCTGAAAGACCGCAGGTGCATTGCTCAGGCCGAATGGCATTACCAGGTATTCATAGTGGCCGTCACGGGTGTTGAAGGCTGTTTTCCATTCGTCCCCCTCTCTGACTCGGATCAGGTTGTAGGCCCCTCTGAGGTCCAATTTGGTGAAGATCTTGGCCCCTCAGAGACGATCAAACAGCTCTGAAATAAGAGGTAATGGATACCTGTTTTTTACCCTGATTTGATTTAAACCCCGATAGTCAATGCAGGGCCGCAAGGATCCATCCTTTTTCTTCACAAAGAAGAATCCAGCTCCTGCCGGTGACGATGACTTTCGGATAAATCCTCTAGCCAGATTCTCTTGGATGTAGTCCGACATGGCCTGAGTCTCTGCCTGTGAAAGGGGATAAACTCTCCCGCGAGGAGGAGATGCTCCAGGAAGAAGCTCTATCTGACAGTCATACGACCTGTGTGGAGGTAGTCTCTCAGCCTCCTTTTCCCAAAGATGTCAGAGAAGGACCAATAGGCGGAAGGCAACCCTGGCAGGGTATCAGGCTGGACTGGAGGCGAAACAGGTTGAATCCGGGTTAAGCAACGATTCATGCAGGTATCTCCCCAACGCAGAACTTCTCCAGTTTTCCAATTAAGGACTGGTTCATGCATCTGGAGCCAAGGTAAACCTAAAAGCATGGGATGGGATAAACCGGGATATACATAAAATCGCATTCGTTCAGTATGCATTAGACCTACCCGGAGTTCCACCAACTCGGTTTGAAACTGGACGGGCTCGGTCAGCGGTTTGCCATCCACGGCGGACACCTGTAACGGATCAGGAAGACGCTGGACTGGTAAGCGGTAATGATCCACAACCGCCTGCTGGATGAAGTTCCCTGCAGCTCCAGAATCCAATAGACAATGTTCGGAGAATTTTATTGCTCCATAGGACACGGAGACTGAGATGTGTAAAGAGGGAGAGGACTGTTCTCTACCTAGGTTGGCCCCTCCTACCGGACCTAGGCACTGGAGTTTCCCGACTTTTTAGGACAGAAATGGATCAAATGTTCAGAACTACCGCAGTAGTAAACAACTTCCCTCCTTGCGACGTGCCTCCCGGCGGCGGGTGGCCAAACTTACATGGTCCACCTCCATGGCCTCGGAGGCGGAGGGCGAAGTACCTGTTTTCTACAAACTAGAGTCCAGGTGATAGGACCTTTTGTCCTGCTTGATCTCTATGGAGCGCTCCTGAAAATGCAGGTCAATTCAGGTTGCCAAGGATATTAGCTCTTCCAAGAGGGTAGGTCTGTCCCGTCCTGCCAGCTCATCCTTGATTCTTCCGGATAGGCCTTCCCAGAAGTTAGCAACCAGGGCCTCATTGTTCCACGATAATTCAGACGAGAGGGTGCGGAATTTACAGCAT
>JARQOD010000005.1:502826068-502839117 GCA_033576555.1 Oophaga sylvatica
TCACATTAAGGCACTGTCACACTTAGCGATCGCACTAGTGATCACGACAACGACACAACCTGGCGAGATCGTTGGTGCGATTGCTATATGATCCTAGTTAGCTTCCAAACACAAAGATCTCATCAGAGATCAGCGATCTGTATAACGACCTCTGCGGTCGTTGGGAAAACCTAGTCCCACCTGCGACGCTGGTAAAGTCGTTCATAAAGGGTGTCACACTCAGCGATTCAGGCTCTCCAGCGGGACACCAACGACCAAAAAACGGCTCAGAACGTTCATAAGCGATCAGCGACATCTCAGCAGGGGCCTCATCGCCGCTACATGTCACACACAGCTGCGTCGCTAGCGAGATCGCTACTGCGTCATAAATGGTGACTCTTTAGCGATCTCGTTAGCGATCTCGCTTAGTGTGACAGTACCTTTAGTAAAAACTGTAGAATTACGCACCTTCATTTCTTACATAACATTCTAAATAGATGGGGCATTCTACATATTGTCCCATCATGAAATCTTCTTATATAGATGTGTCCACTGACTCTTATATAGATGTGTCCACTTTTGTATAGATGTGTCCACTCTTGTACAGATGTGTTCACTCTCAGCTTTTTTTAATGTTGTTCAATATCAAACATAGTCATAATTAAAGTGATAAATAGGAATTTTGCAGATTACTTTATTTAAAAATTCTATTTTTTTACCCTCTGAAAATTTTTTCTGAGTTTCGGTCACTAGGTGTCTACCACCTACTAACTTGTTGTCCATTGCCAGTTGCCATGTTTAGTCCAACTCTAGCAGCAGAGATGATGAGACTGATTACAGGAACTAAGGGCAGGTCTTAGTCTCTCTGCTTCTGCTCTCCTGTCTGTCAAACGGGACACAGGCATAGTAGAGAGGGAGGCTTTAAAGTGAACCTGTCATTTTTCTAAAAACTGTTAACCTGCAGATATAGGGCTCCGCTATGAACATTATACCAGCACTATAAATACTGGATCTTTCTTATCTTCCTATCCAGCATGCATTACTCCTGCCATTTTCCAATGAGTTGCCCACACAGAGCTTAAAAGGAGCCTGTTATGTTCCCAAGCACTATTAACCTGCAGATTTTCAGACAATGGCAAGACCAGTGCATGTTGGTAGGGAAGAATAAGGAGGTTCCGGCATTCATATTACTGGCAGAATGTTTATACAATGCACTCAAAAAGTGTGGATGGCAAGTTGCACAGCATGGGAATCAGGACAGTTCCTGGATATATTAAATGGGTATATGCACCAAAATAGTTTTCTTTGTTGGGAAGGAAATAAGGGTAGCCAATCCATGCTTGTCTACAGGTTTTGAAAACAGGTGCAGGAACTATTCACTACTCAGACAATCCCTTCTTAATTACTATATTCACCAGTGTAAAATATAAATAACAGATACTCACCTCCCACACCGACACAGTTCCAGCGATGTTGGCATTAATGGGCTGCTTCAATCAAATCTCCTTTGGATGACCCTCAGATGTCCGAAGGAAGCGTGAATACTCCAGCACATTAGTGGCCTATGTTATGCCACGAGAGAACTGCAGTGAAACCATGTCACGCCCTGGAAGTCCCAGAACCAACATCACTGGAATGGCGCGGATACGGCAGGTGAGTATCTGTTATTAATATTTTACATTGGAGAATATAGTTTTGAAAAGGTGTTGTCCAAGTAGTGGACAACGCATTTTACGATTTAAATTTTTTAATGAAGAAGTTCAAAACAATATTACAACTTTTCTGGTAAAACTAAGACAGACTGCAAGTGCATGACAACCATTGGGTATCCACTAACAGGAATTCTCGGGATTCTATGAATCCCGAGACAGGTATGACAAAACCTTATTTTTGTTTTTTTATTTTTCTGATGAATTGGTAATCTACTGATAATCAAGCTGAAATGTGTCACCACCCCCAAAAGAGGGCGAGGAAGGGCTCAATTCAGGAAACAGGAAAAATTGTGGTCATAGCCATGTTTCTCATACAGCAATGCAGTTGTTCGGTATTATTCACAGTCCATTTCATTGGTTTGTTCTTAAGTTAGCACAATAAAGATGGTTCGGAGGCGGTTTTTGGATGAGTTGCAAGAATTTGGCCATTTTCCTCCTTAAGATTTTGTCTCGAGAACCTCATAGTAATGCAATCTAGATAGTACCATTTTTTTCTGATTTACACAAGCAAACATTTCAAAATTGCAGAATCCTAGATTCTTTTTGCATGCAAAGACATAAAATTCTGAAAATTCTGTATTTTTTTTCTCTGTTTCATTTTATCACTAAAGTGCATTTCTTGGTAGATTTTTGATTCTATTCATAATTGTCAAGGACATTCATTCCCGGACAAGAAGTTATTATTTTATTTTGGATAAGCAATTGAAATTGATATCCATTTTTCCAAAGTCAGCAGTGACTGCACTATCAGTGTTAAGGTTTTGCTCTTAATCTACTATTCTTATGCATTTTACCAAATCTAGGCCATTGTGCTATTTTCATATCAGCTGCAATATACTCTTGCTTTGAGAAAAGTTACTATGAGGATAGAATTAGTTTTGTTTCTCTCACAACAGCTTTTCTGTGCCACACCGCAATGCTCCTCTGCCCTCTTGCAGTAGCCGTTGGCACCAATTCCATGTAAAATATATATATTTTTTATTAATGTTTAATAAATATTCAATAAAGTCAAGTTTTTTCCAGGGTCAAAAAAGTTGTTGCTGCAGATTTTGAAGGCTTGGAAGTTCGTACTAAGCTGCATCGTAGAGTCTCATAATACTCTTGGTCCATAATCTGTGAGCTTCGTTGATGGATTTTTGTCATGATTTATGCTAGTCAGATGTGTATATTTATATATCTATGTGTATTTCATAAGATGACTTTTTTTTTTAAAATCATACTCTCCTATCGACTCATGCAGACATCCAATTATCAGAGAATTGGACCAGTTATTCTGGTCAGTCTCTGATCGGAGTTGTATCAGAGTTTGATCAGAATGTGGTACGAGTGTCATTCGATTTTCTCCTACCTGGAGAAATGTAAGAAAAAAAACTTCTCCACTGTCTGTCTTTCTGTCAGTTTGTGAAAATCGAACCGCACTCAAATGTCATCTGAATTTGGTTCGATTTTTTTCATGGACCCACTGACTTGCGTTGTCAATTTTGATACCACCCTCAGATTAAAATCGGACATGTCTTCAATATTTTCCATGGTTCAATTGGTCCAAGGGAAAAAAATCAGACATGTGAATGGTCCCATAAATTATCCCATGTACGAATGCAATTCATGTAAGTCACGGATAGCACTTGCGCACAAAACTCGAATGTCAGAAAAGTGGCTTAAAAGTTAAAAGGGACCTAAACTACATTTAGTTCCAAGTGGGTAATTCAGCTCCGCTCTGTTCTGCATTAGTAGGAGAGTGAGGCTGGTAACATCTTTTTTACAGACATTTGACGACTTACGTACTCAAGCATCACACATCATCCACCTGTTTTACTTATTTGAAAAAGTATAGATACTTGATGCCAGCTGTTAACACACATGACCCGGGCAGATATCTGTAGATCATTGACCCCATTCACCTATTTACAGCTCTGGCAAAAATTAAGAGACCACTGCAAAATTTTCAGTTTGTCTGATTTTTCTCTTTATAGGTATAATTTTGAGTAAAATGTAAATTGCTCTTTTATTTTATAAACTACTGACAACATGTCACCGAATTTCCAAGCAATACATTTGGTATTTATTTTCAGAAAATGAGAAGTGGTCAAAATAACAAAAAAATGCAGTGCTTGCATACCTCAAATAATGCTAAGAAAACAAGTTCATACTCATTTAGAAACAACAATAGTAATGTTTTAACTCAGGAAGAGTTCAGAAATCAATATTTTGTGGAATATTCATGATTTTTAATCACTGCTTACATGCTTCTTGCCATGCTTTCCACCAGTCTTTCACACTGCTTTTCGGTGACCTAATGCCACTCCTGGTACAAAAAATTAAGCAGTTCTTCTTTGTTTGATGGCTTGTGACTATCCATCTTCCTCTTGATTACATTCTAGAGGTTTTCAATGGGGTTCAGGTCTGAAGATTGGGCTTGCCATGACAGGGATTTGATGTGGTCCTTCATCCACACATTGATTGACCTAGCTGTGTGGCATGGTGCATTGTCCTGCTGGAAAAACCAGTCCTCAGAGTTTGGGAACATTGCCTGAGCAGAAGGAATCAACTGTTTTTCCAGGATAACCTTGTATGAGGCTTGATTCATATGTCCTTCGCAAAGATTAACCTGCCCAATTCCAGCCTTGCTGAAGCATCCCCAGATCATCACCGATCCTCCACCAAATTTCTCAGTGGGTGCAAGACACTGTGGCTTGTACGCCTCTCCAGGTCTCCGTCTAACCATTGGACGACCAGGTGTTGGGCAAAGCTGAAAATTAGACTCATCATTGAAGATCACCTTACTCCAGTCCTCTATGGTCCAATCCTTATGATCTTTGGCAAATTTCAGCTTGGCTCTTCTTTGCTTCTCATCTATGAAAGTCTTTTTTCTAGCTTTACATGACTTGAGCCCTGCCTCTAGGAGCCTGTTACGAACTGTTCTTGCCGTGTACTTCACCCCAGCTGCCATTCCTATTGTAGGTCACTTGTCGTCATCCTGTGGTTGCTGAGTGACATTTGAATAAGATTACAGTCATCCTGGTCAGTGGAGAGTTGTTTTTACCCGCTGCCAGTCTGCAGCATTGTTGTCCCCAATGTCTGCTGCTTGACCTTGTTGTAATGGACTGCCGTCTTAGAAATTTTAAGGATGGAGGCAACAAAACGCTCACTGTATCTCTCTGCTAGTAAAGCCAGAATTGAGCGCTTCTTTTCCTCACTCAAGAGTTTTCTTTTCAACTCCTTTGGCATTGTTAAAAGTTATTTTTTCTTTCCTATTACTTTTGGGATATTACTAGCACTTGTTTTGCCATCCAGTTTGTCCTATTGCAAGAGGATTGTGAACACCACAGCAGTGTTTTTTATACTTTCCTTCGTTAAATAAGATTTAGTTCAGGTGATCACCTAATCAGAAGCACATTAAGCAGAATAAGGTGTACTCTGGTTGAAATTCAACTGACACTGGAATGGAATGGCTGTCAGACATGTAGAGAAGCTGATTTTTTAAAAAACTGTGCAGTGGTCTCTTAATTTTTGCCAGAGCTGTATATATAATATTTTTTTCTCCAATTTATGGATTTAAATTAAAAATAAATAAATAAATATATATATATATCTTTTTTTTTTTTTTACAGTGAACAACCCCCTTAAAGTAACTCCTCTGAATTTTTATTCTAATTTCTGACATGACATTAAATTTAACCATCCATGAGGCATGCTGGTGACTACATTTTATATGGACAGTTCATTGTGAAACCAATGACGGCAAAAAAATAAAAAGTTCTTGATGAGCTTTTAATATTCTGAGATTCTTGGAGTAGGTTGATAGGTTTTTTTTTGTAGAGTATCTTCATTTCCGATTGGAACTCAAAACTTTTTATGTGCTTTTATTTTTATGCTGTTTTTGTGTCCTGGGCATTATTTCTGCTTTTAACCCCTCTCTGACATTAGACGTACTATCCCGTCCATAAAACCCGTGACAATCTGACCATGGACGGGATAGTACGTCATAGGCGATCAGCTGCGCTCCCTCCGGGAGCGCAGCTAATCGCCGCCGGGTGTCAGCTGATTATCACAGCTGACACCCGTGACTGTGTGTCAGGAGCGGTCACGGACCGCTCCCGGCACATTAACCCCTTGCACACCGCGATCAAACATAATCGCGGTGTACTGGGGCACAGGGAAGCATCGCGCAGGGAGGGGGCTCCCTGCGCGCCCCCTTGAGACCCTCAGACCAGCGCGATGTGATCGCGCTGTTCTGAGGGCTTCCTCCCTCCCAGGACCCGGATCCAAGATGGCGCCGGGGTCCTGGAGGGAGGCGGCTTCCTCAGTGCCTGCTGAGCAGGCACTGAGAAGCCTTGTGCACTGCCTGAGCGATCGCTGGTGTGACAGAGTGCTGTGCACACTGTCACACCAGCGATCTGATAAAATACAGTGATGTCCCACCCTGGGACAAAGTAAAAAAGTTAAAAAAAATAAACATGTTTTAAAAAAAATCCAAAATAAATAAAAAAAAAAATAAAATATTCCCCAATAAATTCATTTCTTCCTGTAAATAAAAAAACCCAAAACAATAAAAGTACACATATTTGGTATCACCGCGTCCGTAACGACCCTCCCTATAAAACTGTCCCACTAGTTAACCCCTTTAGTGAACCCCTTAAAAAAAAAAAACAAAGCTAAAAATCAATGCTTTATCATCATACCGCCGAACAAAAAGTGGAATAACACGCGATCAAAAAGACTGATATAAATAAACATGGTACCGCTGAAAACGTCATCTTGTCTAGCAAAAAAACGAGCCACCATAAAGCATCATCAGCGAAAAAATAAAAAAGTTATAGCTCGCAAAATAAAGCGATGCAAAAATAATTATTTTTTATATAGAATTGTTTTTATTCTATAAAAGCGCCAAAACATAAAAAAATGATATAAATGAGGTATCGCCATAATCGTACTGACCCGAAGAATAAAACTGCTTTATCAATTTTACCACACGCGGAACAATAAAAATGCCTCCCCCAAAAGAAATTCATGAATTGCTGATTTTTGTTCATTCTAACCTCCCAAAAATCGAAATAAAAAGCGATCAAAAAATGTCACGTGCTCAAAAATGGTACCAATAAAAACGTCAACTCGTACCGCAAAAAATAAGACCTCACATGACTCTGTGGGCCAAAATATGCAAAAATTATAGCTCTCAAAATGTGGCGATGCAAAAAACTATTTTTGCAATAAAAAGCATCTTTTAGCGTGACAGCTGCCAATCATGAAAACCCGCTATAAATAGTAAATCAAAACCCCCTTTATCACCCCCTTAGTTAGGGAAAAGTAATAAAATAAAAAAATGTATTTATTTCCATTTTCCCATTAGGGTTAGGGTTGCGGCTAAAGTTCGGGTTAGGGTTGGCGCTAAAGTTAGGGTTAGGGTTGGGATTAGGGGTGTGTTAGGGTTAGGTTTATAGTTAGGGTTGGGACTAGGGTTAGGGGTGTGTTGGGGTTAGGGTTGGAGTTAGAATTGGGGGGTTTCCGCTGTTTAGGCACATCAGGGGCTCTCCAAATGTGACATGGCGTCTGATCTCAATTCCAGCCAATTCTGCGTTGAAAAAGTCAAACTGTGCTCCTTCACTTCTGAGCTCTGCCATACGTCCAAACAGTAGTTTATCCCCACATATGGGGTATCAGCGTACTCTGGACCCCAAGAGTTATTGTGCAATTTGTCCTATTTCTTCTGTTACCCTTGGGAAAATAAAAAACTGGGGGCGAAAATATCATTTTTGTAAAAAAAAAAATATTTTTTTGTTTTTACGGCTGTACATTATAAACTTCTGTGAAGCACTTGGGGCTTCATAGCGCTCACCACATATCTAGATAAGTTCCTTGTGCGGTCTATTTTCCAAAATAGGGTCACTTGTTGGGGATTTCCACTGTTTAGGCGCATCAGGGGCTCTCCAAATGCGACATGACGCCCCCAGACCATTCGATCAAAGTCTGCAATCCAAAACGTCACTACTTCCCTTCCGAGCCCCAACGTGTACCCATACAGTAGTTTTCTCCCACATATTGGGTATCAGCGTACTCAGGACAAATTGGACAACAACTTTTGGGGTCCAATTTCTCCTGTTACCCTTGTAAAAATAAAATATTGGGGCGAAAAAATCATTTTTGCAAAAAAAAAAAAAAATTTTATTTTTACGGCTGTGCGTTATAAACTTCTGTGAAGCACTTTGGGGTTCAAAGTGCTCACCACACATCTAAATAAGTTCCTTGTGGGGTCTATTTTCCAAAATGGGGTCACTTGTGGGGGGTTTCCACTGTTTAGGCGCATCAGGGGCTCTCCAAATGCAATATGACGCCCCCAGACCATTCCATCAAAGTCTGCAATCTAAAACGTCACTACTTCCCTTCCGAGCCCTGACGTGCGCCCATACAGTAGTTTTCTCCCACATATTGGGTATCAGCGTACTCAGGACAAATTGGACAACAACTTTTGGGGTCCAATTTCTCCTGTTACCCTTGTGAAAATAAAATATTGGGGGCGAAAAAATCATTTTTGTAAAAAAAAAAATATATTTTTTATTTTACGGCTATACGTTATAAACTTTAGTGAAACACCTGGGGGTTCAAAGTTCTCACCACACATCTAGATAAGTTCCTTGAGGGGTCTAGTTTCCAAAATGGTGTCATTTATGGGGGTTTCCACTGTTTAGGCAGATCAGGAGCTCTCCAAACACGACATGGCATCCAGCCAATTCTGCGTTGAAAAAGTCAGACGGCGCTCCTTCCCTTCCAAACTCTGCCATGCACCCAAACAGTGGTTTACCCCCACATATGGGGTATCAGCGCACTCAGGACAAATTGCACAATAACTTTTGGAGTCTTGTTACCCTTGGAAAAATAAAAATTGGGGTGAAAAGATAATTTTTGTGGAAAAAATATGATTTTTAAATTTTACGGCTCTACGTTATAAACTTGTGTGAAGCACTTGGGGTTCAAATTGCTCACCAAAGATCTAGATAAGTTCCTTAGGGGTCTAGTTTCCCAAATGGGGTCATTTTGGGGGGTTTCCAATGTTTAGGCACATCAGGGGCTCTCCAAATGCAACATGGCATCCAATCTCAATTCCAGCCAATTTTGGTTGGAAAAAGTCAAATGGTGCTCCTTCCATTCCGAGCTCTGCCATGCGCCCAAACAGTGGTTCCCCCCCACATATGGGGTATCAGCGTACTCAGGACAAATTGTACAACAACTTATGTGGTCCATTTTCTCCTGTTACCCTTGGGAAAATAAAAAATTAGTGACTAAAAGATAATTTTTGTGGGAAAAAAATAGGATTTTTTATTTTCATGCCCGGGCATTATAAACTTGTGTGAAGCACTTGGGGGTTCAAAGTGCTCACCAAAGATCTAAATAAGTTCCTTAGGGGGTCTAGTTTCCAAAATGGGGTCACTTGTGGGGGGTTTCCACTGTTTAGGCTCATCTGGGGCACTGCAAACGGAACATGACCCCCATCAACGTCTGCATTCCAAAACGTTACTACTTCCTTTCCAAGCCCTGCCGTGCGCCCAAACAGTTTCCCCCCCCAACATATGGGGTATCAGCGTACTCAGGACAAATTGGACAACAACTTTTGGGGTCCAATTTCCTTGGGAAAATTCAAAAATTTGGGACTAAAAAATCATTTTTGTGGAAAATTGTTTTTTGTTTTTTTTCACACCCAGGCATTATAAACTTTTGTGAAACACTTGGGGTTCAAAGTGCTCACAACAGATCTAGATAAGTACCTTAGGGGGTCTAGTTTCCAAAATGGTGTCACTTGTGGGGCTTTCCACTGTTTAGGCGCATCAGAGGTTCTCCAAACGCGACATGGCATCCAATCTAAATTCCAGCCAATTTTAGTTTGAAAAAGTCAAACGGCGCTCCTTCCCTTACGAGCTCTGCAGTGTGCCCAAACAGTGATTTTCCCCCACATATTGGGTATTGGCGTACTCAGGAGAAATTGCATAACAACCTTATCTGTCCATTTTCTCCTTTTACCCTTGTGAAAATAAAAAAAAAGTTTGTAAAAGATGATTTTTTGTGGCTAAAAAGTTAAATATTCATTTTTTCCTTCCACGTTGCTTTAGTTCCTGTGAAGCACCTAAAGGGTTAATAAACTTCTTGAATGTGGTTTTGAGTACCTTGAGAGGTGCAGTTTTTAGAATGGTGTCACTTTTGGGTATTTTCTGCCATATAGACCCCTCAAAGTGACTTCAAATGTGAGGTGGTCCCTAAAAAAAATGGCTATGTAAATTTTGTTGTAAAAATGAGAAATCGCTGGTCAACTTTTAACCCTTATAACTTCCTAACAAAAAAAAATTTTGGTTCCAAAATTGTGCTGATGTAAAGTAGACATGTGGAAAATGTTATTTCTTAACTATTTTGTGTGATATATTTCTCTGTTTTAAGGGAATAAAAATTCAAAGTTTGAAAATTACAAAATTTTAAAAATTTTCGCCATATTTGCGTTTTTTTAAAAAATAAACGCAAGTTATATCGAAGAAATTTTACTTCTAACGTGAAGTACAATATGTCACGAGAAAACAGTCTCAGAATCGCGAATATCCGTTGAAGCGTTCCAGAGTTATAACCTCATAAAGAGACAGTGGTCAGAATTGTAAAAATTGGCCCGGTCATTAACGTGCAAACCACCCTTGGGGGTGAAGGGGTTAATTGGCCAAATTTCAAGCATTTTTCAGACAGAAATGCTTGCAGAATTGACTTCATGTTTTTTTTTCCTGAGTGTTCTTTTTAGTATGTAGTGAAAGCAACAAGTACAATAATCTCCCATTTAAATCAATCTGCACCAAAATCGTAATGGAAAAAAAAGGTTCACGCAGAGATTTTTTTTTTTAACACATCAGCTTCCAAAGACTCTATTCACTTGCTGCCTAATATATCCCAGCCCCTGATGTGTGGCAATGTAACAATATAATCAGCGTTATTCACTTGGTGTGACAGTGGGCTTTAATGTTACAGCTGATCAGGGGTATATCAGAGTATAGTTCTCTGTAACTAATGATTAGTGTTGAGCATTCCGATACTGCAAATATCGGGTATCGGCCGATATTCGCTGTATCGGAATTCCGATTCCGAGTACCGATATTTTCGTCATATCGGATACCGGAATCGTAATTGTCCTGTCACTGTCAGTGTCCGTCGGTCGGGTCTGTCAGGAGTCAGCGGCACTTACCTGGCAGAAGATCCTCGGTGGTCACGTCCTGGACTGCTTGATGGCCGCCATCATCTTCTCCCTGGCGGTCACATGCAGTTTCTCGCGATAACTGCAGTGACTTCTGGGTAATCGCGGCCGTAAAGCAGTCCGATGACGTCACCGCCGGGGAAGCTGGTAAGCAGCTGTGCTGCGTCGGGATGTCAGGCTCTGCCTGGCATTCCGATGTAGCAGAGCTGGATCGTCGTGGGACTCTCGTTACTATGGACTGCGTCGGACAGGTGGTATACTGTTGGTTTGTTTTTTTCCTTTTTTTACAGGAGATCGATGGCGTCGCAGGAATGAGAGAGTAATAAAATTAATGAAAACTGTGTTGTCTCTTTTATTTCATTAAAATACTTTTTTTCTTGCTGTGTCTTTTTTTAAAACATTTAAAAACTTTGGGATTAATAATGGATCGGTGTCTTATTGACGCCTCTCCATTATTAACCGGGCTTATTGTCACCGTGCAATCAACGGTGACATTAACCCCTTATTACCCCGCTTGCCACCGCTACAGAGCAAGTGGGAAGAGCCGGGTAAAGTGCCACAATTGGCACATCTTTTGATGCGCCAAATGTGGGGCTGCTGTAGCCTGGTATTATCAGGCTGTTGAGGGCCAAAACCCATGGGCCTTGACAGTCTTTTAATACCAGGCCGCAGCAGTCTGCATTTTACTTGGCTGGTTAACAAAAATAGGGGGACCCCTACGCCATTTTTTTTTCGAGGGGATCCCCTATTTTTGTTAACCAGCCAAGCTAAGCAGACTGCTGTGGCCTGGTATTATCAGGCTGGCAAGGTCCATGGATATTGGATCCTTACCAGCCTGAAAAACCAGGCCTCAGCAGTCTGCTTCATCTGGCTGGTTAGCAAAAATGGGGGGACCCCACGCCAATTTTTTTTCGACGGGATCCCCTATTTTTGTTAACCAGCCAAGATAAGCAGACTGCTGTGGCCTGGTATTATCAGGCTGGCAAGCAGGTCGGACTGAGCCACCGGGACACCGGAGAAACCTCCGTGGGCCCCAGCTCCTGCGTGGTGGGCCCTGATTTGAAAGGATAGGTCACGGGGCAGAGGGGGCGGTGGCCCCGGGCCCCGCGCTCTGAGGGGGCCCACCCGAAGCTACGCTACAGTAACTGTATCGGCGTGCACAGCACGCCGATACAGTTACATTCTGCGGCAGAGCAGGGAGAATCGCTCTCCCTGCTCTGCCGCCTGGAAGCTATGGGGCCTGAACAGGCGGTGGGGGGGCCCGTTGCCAGCAGTGGGCCCCCCACCCGTCATGGGAGGGTCAGCTGTATCGGCATCCAGCTGTATCGGCATCTCAGCGTCTGACAGCGGGCGCCAGCAGTTGACGTCATCGCGCCCGCTGTCAGACGCTGAGAGGGAGAACAGTGAGCAGCACAGGAGCCGGGAGGTGAGTTTTTTTTTTTTTTTTTAATGGGGGTGCATTATACTACAGAGGCTGTATATGGGGGATGCATTATACTACAGAGGCTCCATATTGGGGTGCATTATACTACAGAGACTCCCTATGGGGATGCATTATACTACAGAGGCTGCCTATGGCGGTGCATTATAATATAGCGGCTGCCTATGGTGGTGCATTATATTATAGACTCTGCCTATGGGGGTTTATTATAATATAGAGGCTGCCTATGGGGGTGCATTATACTATATTGAGGACTATCTGGTGTATTATGCTGTATGGATGCTATCTAGGGGCCATCATACAGTGTTGGACCCATTAAATAGTTTGGGGACATTAAGGGGTCAGTATATATCCAGTGAGGGGCATTATTCTGTGTATAGGGGAGATGTACAGGGGGAGACTTGGGACATTATTAAATGTAAAGTGGACACTTATTGTTATAGGGGAACTCGGGTTACTGTGACTGTCAAAGGGGCACACAGGGCATTATTACAGTCTAGGGGACAAAATGTGGGCACTGTTTTCTAGGGCACTTGCACCCGGCATTACTATATTCTAGAGGGGTGCTTTAGAATTTAGAGGTCACACAGAACCACACAGCAGGTGCAGTAATAGGGACACATACGGCAGCAGCAGCTCAGTATTGGGGTATCAGGTGCAGTAATAGGGACACATACGGCAGCAACAGCTCAGTATTGGG
>JARQOD010000005.1:502839217-502931473 GCA_033576555.1 Oophaga sylvatica
TTGGCTCCTTAACAGCCTGAAAATCCAGGCCTCAAGCGGTCTGCTTCATCTGGCTGGTTAACAAAAATAGGGGGGACCCCACGCCATTTTTTTTTCAAAGGGAACCCCTATTTTTGTTAATCAGTTCCCTCTGACGTCACTGATTGTGTCCCTGGCTGACCTGAAGTGAAAGTGGAAAGCAATCAATTAAGCTTTCCACTTAAGGGCCCGTCTCACATAGCGATATCGCTACCCGAGATCGCTGCTGAGTCACTAGTTTTGTGACGCAGCAGCGAGCTCACCACGATATCGCTGTGTGTGACATTCAGCGACGATCAGCCCCCCTGCCGGGTATCGCTGATCGTCGCTGAAATGTCTAGGACCTTTTTTTGATCGCTGGTTTCCCGCTGACAGGCACGCATCGCTGCGTGTGACAGGCGGGAGACCAGCGATCCGCTGGTAACCAAGGTACACAGTGGGTTCCAGGTGCGGGCTGTGCCTAGAAACCCGCTGGTACCTTGATACCAGCGCCCTGATGCAGGGAGCTGGTATCCAAGGTACACAGCGGTTTCCAAGCGCTGCGCGGTGCCTGGAAACCCGCTGTGTACCTTGTTACCAGCGGATCGCTGGTCTCCCGCCTGTCACACGCAGCGATGCGTGCCTGTCAGAGGGAAACCAGCGATCAAAAAAAGGTCCTGACATTTCTGCGACGATCAGCGATACCCGGCAGGGGGGCTGATCGTCGCTGAATGTCACACACAGCGATATCGCTGGTGAGCTCGCTGCTGCGTCACAAAACTTGTGACTCAGCAGCGATCTCGGTAGCGATATCGCTATGTGAGACGGGCCCTTAAGCGATGTTACCCACAGTGTCGCTGTCCCAGATCGCTGCCTGAGCTGCCTGTTTGGCAGCTCAGCAGCGATCATGTAGCGATACACCAGCGATCCTGACAAGTGCATATCGTTGTCGGGATCGCTGGTGTATCGTTATGTGACACCCAGCCTTTACTCTCCTGTCAGGCAGGAGAGGAACTCATTCATTTGGGGTTTACTGTGAGGCTGCAGCATTAGCTGCGGTCCCTGCAGTAAACATTAACCTTTCTGAAGGATTACACCGTGGGACCTGACTGTGCATGGGATAGGTAAGAATAATTTTGCTTTTTTATTTTATTTTTATTACAGGAAATGGTTTTTGCAGTAAAATAAAATATGGTCAAAAACATGTGTCTTTATTTCATTAAAATGATTTTTAATTAAAGTGTGTGTGTTTTATTTTTATTTCATGCAATAGGATTAATAATTGATAGTTGTCTAATTGACAGCTCTCAATTATTAACCTGGCTTAAGGTCACCTTTCAATAGCAAGGTGGCTTTAACCCCATATTAACCCATTCGCCACCGCTACAGGGCAATGGGAATAGACGGGCAAAGTGCCAGAAAGGGCGAATCTAATTATAGATTTGTCTTTCCTGGGGTGTCTGGGGGCAGATGTTAGTAGCCGGGGGGGGGGCAAAAATAATGGTCCCTCTCTGGGCTATTATTATCTGCCCCCACTCACTGGCTTTGTCTGTCTGGTTGCGAAAATAGGGCGGGAGCCCACGCATTTTTTTTCAGCAATTTTACACCTCATATATATATACATGTCATTGAATTTGTGACATAATATATATATATTTATATTTGTAGTTCATACACTTCTACATAGTATAATAGCCGCTAATTCAATTGCCGGCTTTTGTGAAAATGCAGAACCCGACATGAAATGACACTTGGTGTACATAGGGTTAACCATGTCTTTTCATGTCCTTTGCTATCTAATTTGCACAAAAATTAAATCAGTCTATGTGTGCAAAATTTCACACCTGTAGGGGTTAATTAAAGGTGTAAATTCGTAGCAAAAAAGTCCGTTTTTTTTACAACGAATTTACACCTTTAATTAACCCCTACAGGTGTGAAATTTTGCACACATAGACTGATTTAATTGTTTGTGCAAATTAGATAGCAAAGGACATGAAAAGACATGGTTAACCCTATGTACACCAAGTGTCATTTCATGTCGGGTGACCCGACATGAAATGACACTTGGTGTACATAGGGTTAACCATGTCTTTTCATGTCCTTTGCTATCTAATTTGCACAAACAATTAAATCAGTCTATGTGTGCAAAATTTCACACCTGTAGGGGTTAATTAAAGGTGTAAATTCGTAGCAAAAAAGTCCGGTTTTTTTACAACGAATTTACACCTTTAATTAACCCCTACAGGTGTGAAATTTTGCACACATAGACTGATTTAATTGTTTGTGCAAATTAGATAGCAAAGGACATGAAAAGACATGGTTAACCCTATGTACACCAAGTGTCATTTCATGTCGGGTGACCCGACATGAAATGACACTTGGTGTACATAGGGTTAACCATGTTTTTCATGTCCTTTGCTATCTAATTTGCACAAACAATTAAATCAGTCTATGTGTGCAAAATTTCACACCTGTAGGGGTTAATTAAAGGTGTAAATTAGTAGCAAAAAAGTCCGTTTTTTTTACAACGAATTTACACCTTTAATTAACCCCTACAGGTGTGAAATTTTGCACACATAGACTGATTTAATTGTTTGTGCAAATCAGATAGCAAACGACATGAAAAGACATGGTTAACCCTATGTACACCAAGTGTCATTTCATGTCGGGTGCTTCTGTCTTTTCACTGAAGCCGGCTTTACCCGGCAATTGAATCAGAGCGGATATTTTACTATGTAGAAGTGTATAAACTATACATATATGTATATATATATGTCACAATGACATGTATATATATATATATGTATTCTATGTGTGTATATTTAGTGTTTACAAGGAAAGAATGGGGTTTTTTTTAGTTGCGATATTTTGTTCCCATAGACTTACATGGGACTTCCGGTATCGGTATCGGGTATCGCCGATATTTTAGTGATATCGGCGATACCATTCCGATTCCGATACTTTATTATATCGGAAAGTATCGCTCAACTCTAGTCATGTCGCATTTGGAGAGCCCCTGATGCGCCTAAACAGTGGAAACCCCCCACAAGTGACCCCATTTTGGAAAATAGACCCCACAAGGAACTTATCTAGATGTGTGGTGAGCACTTTGAACCCCGAAGTGCTTCACAGAAGTTTATAACGCACAGCCGTAAAAATAAAAAATCTTTTTTTTTTTTGCAAAAATGATTTTTTCGCCCCAATATTTTATTTTTACAAGGGTAACAGGAGAAATTGGACCCCAAAAGTTGTTGCCCAATTTGTCCTGAGTACGCTGATACCCAATATGTGGGAGAAAACTACTGTATGGGTACACGTTGGGGCTCGGAAGGGAAGTAGTGACGTTTTGGATTGCAGACTTTGATGGAATGGTCTGGGGGCTCATGTCGCATTTGGAGAGCCCCTGATGCGCCTAAACAGTGGAAATCCCCAACAAGTGACCCCATTTTGGAAAATAGACCCCACAAGGAACTTATCTAGGTGTGTGGTGAGCGCTATGAAGCCCCAAGTGCTTCACAGAAGTTTATAATGTACAGCCGTAAAAACAAAAAAATAATTTTTTTTGTACAAAAATGATATTTTCGCCCCCAGTTTTTTATTTTCCCAAGGGTAAAAGAAGAAATAGGACAAATTGCACAATAACTCTTGGGGTCCAGAGTACGCTGATACCCCATATGTGGGGATAAACTACTGTTTGGACGCATGGCAGAGCTCAGAAGTGAAGGAGCACCGTTTGACTTTTTCAACGCAGAATTGGCTGGAATTGAGATCAGACGCCATGTCACATTTGGAGAGCCCCTGATGTGCCTAAACAGCGGAAACCCCCAATTCTAACTCCAACCCTAACCCCAACACACCCCTAACCCTAGTCCCAACCCTAACCACAAACCTAACCCTAACACACCCCTAATCCCAACCCTAACCCTAATCCTAACTTTAGCGCCAACCCTAACCCTAACTTTAGCCGCAACACTAACCCTAATGGGAAAATGGAAATAAATACATTTTTTTAATTTTATTATTTTTCCCTAACTAAGGGGGTGATAAAGGGGGGTTTGATTTACTATTTATAGCGGGTTTTTATGATTGGCAGCTGTCACGCTAAAAGACGCTTTTTATTGCAAAAATAGTTTTTTGCATCGCCACATTTTGAGAGCTATAATTTTTGCATATTTTGGCCCACAGAGTCATGTGAGGTCTTATTTTTTGCGGTACGAGTTGACGTTTTTATTTGTACCATTTTTGAGCAGGTGACATTTTTTGATCGCTTTTTATTTCGATTTTTGGGAGGTTAGAATGAACAAAAATCAGCAATTCATGAATTTCTTTTGGGGAGGCGTTTTTATTGTTCCGCGTGTGGTAAAATTGATAAAGCAGTTTTATTCTTCGGGTCAGTACGATTATGGCGATACCTCATTTATATCATTTTTTTATGTTTTGGCGCTTTTATAGAATAAAAACAATTTTATATAAAAAATAATTATTTTTGCATCGCTTTATTCTGCGAGCTATAACTTTTTTATTTTTCCGCTGATGATGCTGTATGGTGGCTCGTTTTTTGCGGGACAAGATGACGTTTTCAGCGGTACCATGTTTATTTATATGGGTCTTTTTGATCGCGCGTTATTCCACTTTTTGTTCGGCTGTATGATGATAAAGCATTGATTTTTTGCTTCGTTTTTTTTTTTTTTTTAAGGGGTTCACTAAAGGGGTTAACTAGTGGGACAGTTTTATAGGGGGGTCGTTACGGACGCGGCGATACCAAATATGTGTACTTTTATTGTTTTGTTTTTTTTATTTACAGGAAGAAATGAATTTATTGGGGAATATTTTTTTTTTTTTTTTATTTATTTTGGATTTTTTTTTATAACATGTTTATTTTTATTTTTTTAACTTTTATACTTTGTCCCAGGGTGGGACATCACTGTATTTTATCAAATCGCTGGTGTGACAGTGTGCACAGTGTGCACCAGCGATCGCTCAGGCATAGCTGCAGGCTTCTCAGTGCCTGCTCTCAGCAGGCACTGAGGAAGCCGCCTCCCTCCAGGACCCCGGAGCCATCTTGGATCCGGGTCCTGGGAGGGAGGAAGCCCTCAGAACAGCGCGATCACATCGCGCTGGTCTGAGGGTCTCAGGGGGGCGCGCAGGGAGCCCCCACCCTGCGCGATCCTCCCCTGTGCCCCCAGTACACCGCGATCATGTTTGATCGTGGTGTGCTAGGGGTTAATGTGCCGGGAGCGGTCCGTGACCGCTCCTGACACACAGTCACGGGTGTCAGCTGTGATAATCACTTTGACGTACTATCCCGTCCATGGGCAGAATGGCACGGGTTTTATGGACGGGATAGTACGTCTAATGTCAGAGAGGGGTTAATCAGTGGAGACAACCCTTTCCGAAAAATAGATTTTTTAGCGGAAGTGTCCCAAGTGGTATCAAGAGCCATCTCCTGAAATCCAGGCATATTCGGCTACTGAACGCTTACCTTGGCGCAAAGTTAACATGGCTGCTTCAGCTGTTGCACCTCGATTGGGGTCATCAAACACCTGCCCCATGGCTGAAATAAAAGCATCAAGGTGATTCAAACAATCATCCTCAGTCTCAATCAGAGGGTTTGCCCACATCAAAGCCTTATTGGTAAGCAACATGATTATAGTAAGCACTTTGGATCGGTCAGTGGAAATTGTGAAGCATGTGCAGAGAAAAATAAATTGCATTGATTAATAAATCCCCTGAATTTCTCATGTTCACCGCCAAAACGAAAAGGAGGTAATTTGGGGATCCCAGAACTTGGGGTTATGGCAGGAGCCTGGGCTCGTTCCTCTAGAGCCTCAATCCTGGCTCGCAATTCCTGGGTAGTCTGTCCAAACACTTGCAAATTATGATTAGTGAGGTCCCGTAGGCTTGCAAAACGGGTTTTTAAAGTCTGTACATCTGAAAGGATTGTATCAGTCACTCCGCAAAGTTCCTTTATGCAGGCCCCCATCTTCCAGATCTTTTAAGGCAGAGGTGCTGGAAGGAGAAGAGGAAAAAAAAAAAAATAGTGTTTACATGTGGTAACACTCCAGAGTAAAATTTTAAGGGAATGCGCTCACCTGGAATGGTTGTGAGAAGTCACAACCACTGTCATCACATAAGGTATTAAACGGACATCTGATATCCACAGTCACAGCAGACACGGCTTTCCCAGACCCAGCAGACACTAAACATTGGCTCCTGAATCTTGTCATGTATAGTGTACAGTTCCTATAGCGTCTTGTGCTTGGGTGCGAGGAAAACATAGGAGACATAGGTTGAAATGAAATGACTTGTATTACTTCATACAAGCATGCTGAAAAGTTCACACAGTTTGCAGGAACAGCGACAGGAGACACAGCAGGCCAGAGTAACTTCAAGCACTACAATAAATCTCCAAAGCAGGTTCAGGATCTCTTCTCTGTACCGTAATTCCTCTGCAAACATGGATTCACCAAACAGCAGGTTTCCAGAGTCCAAAAGTGTTCCAAGGTTCCTCAGTAGGGAATAGCTGGAGTACAAGTCCAAGGCTTCCAGGAATCATAGAATCATAGAATCATAGAATCATAGAATGGTAGAGTTGGAAGGGACCTCCTGGGCCTTCTGGTCCAACCCCCTGCTCAAAGCAGGATTCTCTAAATCATCCCAGACAGATGTCTATCCAGCCTCTGTTTGAAGACTTCCATTGAAGGAGAACTCACCACCTCTTGTGGCAGCCTGTTCCACTCATTGATCACCCTAACTGTCAAAAAGTTTTTTCTAATATCTAATCTGTGTCTCCTCCCATTCAGTTTCATCCCATTGCTTCTAGTCTTTCCTTGTGCAAATGAGAATAAAGATGATCCTTCTACAATGTGACAGCCCTTGAGATATTTGTAGACAGCTATTAAGTCTCCTCTCAGTCTTCTTTTTTGCAAGCTAAACATTCCCAAATCCTGCAACCGTTCCTCATAGGACATGGTTTGCAGACCGGTCACCATTCTGATGGCTCTTCTCTGAACTTGCTCCAGTTTGTTGATGTCTTTTTTAAAATGTGGTGCCCAAAACTGGACACAGTATTCCAGATGAGGTCTGACCAAAGAGGAGTAGAGGGCAATAATGACCTCACGTGATCTAGACTGTATGCTTCTGTTGATACATCCTAGAATTGCATTTGCCTTTTTTGCTGCTGCATCACACTGTTGACTCATGTTAAGTCTGTGATCAATTAGTATACCCAAGTCTTTTTCACATGTGCTGTTACTTAGCCCTATTCATCCCATTTTGTATATGCTTTTTTCATTTTTATTGCCCAGATGTAGTACTTTGCATTTTTCCCTGTTAAAATCCATTCTGTTAGTTGCTGCCCACTGCTCCAGTTTATGTATATCTTTTTGAATCCTCTCTCTCTCTTCTCTAGTATTAGCTACCCCTCCTAGCTTTGTGTCATCAGCAAATTTGATCAGTTTACCCTCAATTCCTTCATCTAAATCATTGATAAAGATGTTGAACAATACATGGCCCAAAACAGAGCCTTGTGGTACCCCACTTGAGACATTCTTCCAACTGGATGTGCAGCCATTTACAACCACTCTTTGGGTCCGATCACTAAGCCAGTTATGAATCCACCTAACAGTTGCCTTGTCCATTCCATACTTAGTCATTTTTTCAATAAGGATTGTGTGAGATACTTTGTCAAATGCTTTGCTGAAGTCAAGATATACTATATCTACAGCATTTCCCTGATCCACCCAGTCAGTGATTCTGTCATAGAAGGAAATTAAGTTAGTCTGACATGACTTATTAGTTACAAACCCATGCTGACTCTGTTTAATCACTTCATTCTTATCCAGGTACTTGCATACATGTTCTTTAATAATTTGTTCAAAGATCTTTCCTGGTATAGAAGTCAGACTCACCGGCCTGTAGTTCCCTGGGTCCACCTTCTTCCCCTTTTTGAAGATAGGAACAACATTTGCTCTTCTCCAGTCTTCTGGGACTTCTCCTGTTCTCCAAGAATTTTCAAAGATTATGGACAGTGGTTCAAGAATTTCTTCTGCTATCTCCTTCAGTACCCTGGGGTGTAATTCATCTGGACCTGGAGACTTGAATTCATTTATGTTAGCTAAGTGTTTCCTCACTGTCTTCTTATTTATAGATATCCTGGATTCTTCTATTCCTTTAATAGGACAGTGAAGATCAGTTGATGTTACATTTCCTTTCTGAGAGAAAACAGATCCAAAATAGGAATTTAAAAGTTCAGCCTTCTCAACATCCTGACTTACCATTTCATCATTTTCATCCTGTAAAAATCCTATAGCATCTTTGACTTTTCTTTTACTTTTGACGTATCCCCAAAATCCTTTTTTGTTGCTTTTGACGTCACTTGCAAGCCTTAATTCATTGTCAGCTTTAGATAATCTGATTTGTGCCCTGCAGGTTCTGCAGACGGCATTATATTCTTCTTTAGATATGCCTCCCTCTTTCCATTTGATAAACATTTCTTTCTTCCTTTTTAGCATGTGTTTAAGTTCTATGTTCATCCATCCTGGTTTCCATAAATGCTTCCCATTCTTCCCTCTTTTCGGAATTGTTAACGATTGTGCTTTGAGAATCTCATTTTTCAAGATTTTCCATCCTTCCTGGACATTTTTGTCCTTAAGGATATCCAGCCATTGGATCCCTCCAATTCTCTTTCTGAGTTCCTTAAAATCTGCCTTTCTGAAATCTAACCTTGACGTCTGAGTCTTCACAGGTCTTCCTCCTCTTGTTATCCAAAATTCTAAAATAGCATGGTCACTACCTCCTAGAGTCCCAGCCACTCTTACCTCCTCCACCATTTCCTCCCTGTTTATGAGGATTAGATCCAAGGTAGCAGATCCCCTTGTTTTCTCCATTACCTTTTGGAAGATAAAGTTGTCAGCAAGAGAGGATAAGAATTTCCTGGACCTGTTAGTTTTGCCTGAGAGAGATTCCCAACAAATGTCTGGATAGTTGAAATCTCCCATGACCACTATGTCATATTTTTTGGAGAACTTGGCCATTTGATGCATAAAGAGTTCATCCATATCTTCAGCTTGCACAGGCGGCCTGTAGTAAATGCCTACAATGGTGTCCTTTCCATTGTTCTGTCCTTGTATTCTTACCCAAACAGTTTCCACAGAACTCCCAGTCTCTGAAGCATCAATCTCTGTGCAGATATACGCTTTTCTAACATACAATGCAACACCTCCTCCTCGTTTATCAAGTCTGTTTCTTGCAAATAAGTTGTATCCTTCTAGCCTTGTATTCCAATCATGTGTATCGTCCCACCAAGTCTCAGTGATTCCAATGACATCATATTTCTTCTCCTGCGTTAGTAGCTCCAGTTCTCCTTGTTTGTTGCCCATGCTTTGTGCATTCGTATAGAAACACTTTAGCTTGTGATTGGTTTCTCTTCCTTCAATATTTTTATTATGTAAATTTTTTTGTCTTTGTTCTTCCCCTTCACTTCTAATAGCAGAAATCTCAATAGTATTTGTCAAGTGTATGGCTTTTGCTGGCGTTTTGCTTCCCTTCCCACATTGTTCTAGTTTAAAGCTCTCCTGATGAGTGTAGCAAGGCGACTTCCAAATACATGTTTTCCAGTCTTCGTAAGGTGCACCCCATCTCTAGCAAGTAGTCCATCGTATAGGTAATTCACTCCGTGATCCAGAAATCCAAATCCTTGCTGACGGCCCCATCGACGTAGCCAGTTGTTCACCTGCAGAATCTTATTCCACCTCCTTGTTCCATGGCCATCCACTGGGAGGATGGAAGAAGACCACCTGCGCTCCCAGTTCTTTCGCTTTCTTACCTAAGTTTTCAAAGTCACTGCAGATGGTTTCCAGGTCGTTTCTAGCGGTGTCATTTGTCCCCACATGTATTAGCAGGAATGGGTAGTCATCTTTAGGTCTGAAGAGTCCTGATATCCTGTCAGACACATCTTTAATTTTTGCACCTGGAAGACAGCACATTTCTCTTGAGGTTATATCCGGTCTGCAGATAGCGGCCTCTGTTCCTCTCAACAGGGAATCGCCCATGACAACAACTCTCCGTTTCTTCTTCACAACAGTTTTCTTTCTCCATTCAGGAGGACTCTGAGGGCGTACAAGGTTGTTTGTGGGCAAAGTCTTATCCTGATGTATTTCTTCATCGTTCTCCTGTGTAAGAGCCTGGTATTGGTTCCTGAGCAGAATTGGTGCTGACTGCCTCCTGATCCTCCTGCTTCTCTGGGTCACATGCTTCCATTCCTCTGTTTCTTCAGTTGCACTTCGAATTTCTTCTCTTTCTGTACCATGAAGAGATAATTCTGCTCTGTCTAAGAACTCTTCACCTTCCTTAATGGTCTTCAATATAGATAACCTCTCTTCCAGATTTTGCAACTTTTCCTCCAACAGGGACACAAGCTTGCATTTCTGGCATGTGAAGTTTGGCTTTTCCACTGGTAAGTCTATGAACATGTAGCAAGAAATGCAGCTCACCACATGGCTCCTAGCCTCTTCCATGTTCTTATTGTTCAAGAGATAATCAAGCGGTGAAATATAAGCCAAAACTCGCACGCTGCTAGGCGCGCGGTTTACTGATGTCCTCCTTTCAGCTGCAACAGCCAAAATCCAGTGTTCCTTGAGCTCGCGGAGACTCTTCACTTATCCCAGAAGGCACTGGGAATATGCAAATTATCTCCTCGAGACTCCTCCCCTGGTTTACTGATGTCCTCCTTTCAGCTGCAACAGCCAAAATCCAGTGTTCCTTGAGCTCGCGGAGACTCTTCACTTATCCCAGAAGGCACTGGGAATATGCAAATTATCTCCTCGGGACTCCTCCCCTGGTTTGGAGTCAGGTCACAGACTGACTGAGGCTTGATTCAGGAGCACTGATTGTGCAGCTGAGGCTGCTTAAGAAGCAAGAGGGAAGAATCAGGGCGGGAACATGAAAACTGGAAACTCCATATTAACTGAGGGCAAGAGCTGCAGAAAGACAGAAAGCAAAATGGCCGACGGAAAACTGAGTTTCAAGGAACATGTCAACAGAGACAAAGAACCTTACATTAAGTGAAAAACTTAGGTCAAATGTACGAGAGCCGATGCACCATCATTCTATCCTTATGCAAGCTTTTTAAGCTTTTCGATACCACCAAAGTCCAACTTATTCTCCAGAAGTTCAAAGCACCACAGAATTTGATAGCATGGATGGATTTAAATAAAAGCTAAAACATTTTGCAATATTTTGACCAATACATGGATTGAAATATAAGCTAAATTTTTCATAAAACGTTCTGGTGACTTGGCCTTCTGGAGAATACAAAGTAACAGAGGGCTCAGGTATAGAAACAATAAGGGACAATAAGGCCTCAATTCATCAAGACCATCGATGTTGACGCAAGTTTTGAAGAGGAGGCGTGGTGAAGTGTGAGGCTGGGACAAGTTGCCAAAGTCACAACATTTTAGGACAGCCTCTAGTTACGCCAAAATTTTCAGGTTTTTTTTTTACACCAGAATTCTTATGAATTGGACTCTAACGGACATCTTCTGTGGCTGACTCTTTAGAGCCAATTAAGTGCAATTAGGGTCTGTTTTCTAGATCTTTGTAGATTCATGAATTTTTTATTTAATTCTTTTATGATATGTCCTACAACAAACAGTTTTAGATGAAATTAGGAGTGTGTGTGGACATTCTTTGTATTCATAGTGAGACAACTGAATCATTTCCTATGGTCATCCCATTGGGTTTTATATTACGGTACTTTCCTCTGGTGGCTGTATGTCAGTCTGTCATATTCGGAAAAGTCTGTAAGTACTCGTACCTGTTAATTTTTAGAATAGAGGCCATGAAGTGCCAAGTCCTTCGATTGATTGTACCTTCTGTGTTCTACTGCCTCTTAAAAACTTGGTGGATGCCTAAACTCATGAAATCATCAGACATGGTCATAAGACATAACAAAGTAAAATCAGATGACCGCATGTTAGTCCCAGGATGCACGTTCCAAGTCCAGTGACCCATTTGGACATCAAGTGATACAAACAATAGAAAGGAACAGCATCCAGTCCTGGTGATGAAAAAAGAAAAAAAGCCTTTATTTTGCCATGATACTCATGCATCATGGCGGAATAAACGCTTTTTTCTTCTTCATCACCTGGACTGGATGCCGTTCCTTTCTATTGTTAATGACCGTAAGACATATCCAAAGAACAATTAGACTGGATATTCCTTTTACTTAAAAGTAAAATTCTTGCCAGAAGAACAAAAAAATGAAAAGTATCAAGTAGTTAGGGAATCATTATCATCTTGGTTAAATTTTGATGTTAGAAATGGTCATCATTAAAAATTTTCTTATATTAAAAATCAGAAATGTTGGGGAAAAAATGATGTTTTGTTCATCTGCTCTGTATAGCTCTAAATTAAAACTGGTAATTATAAAGATAATTTTGACTATATAATAACTGATAATAACTGATCATCAGCAGCTTATTGGAGCAGACATTAGCATGTGGAACAAAAGATGACTTTAGGCTTAGACTGCTAGTTTAGATACTCATGTCATTATCCTTATAATGTGTTAATGGGGAGCAGACGTGTAATTGGCACGTCCCTAGTACCTCCTCTTTCATTTTTGTCTCTATAATTAAGTTGGATGGTTTTGGCCTTACTTCTCTTATGTTCCTGCTTGGCTCCAGGAAAGATCTTTTGACATATAGAACAAAGGCCCTTTTCTACAAATGATTGTAATGGAACAGGTACTTCTCTCAGCAATAATTCACAAAGTGAATAGGTTGAAGTGCTGTAAATTTATGAAGTTGTATGATAAAAAAGAACTCTGAAAAATAGCTGATAGTGTAGCGCATATGGCTTCCATAAAACTCCTCCAGAGACAATCTTCTGGATACTCAGAAAAGTCTTCCATACAAAATGGGGGAGTTTCCTAAATATTGGCAAACGTCACATGAGTTTAAAATATTTCACATATGCCAATTTATGCTCCAGATGATTTTTATGGTTTTTCTGTAGTTTGTACAAACGGGCATCGCCCCTTTTTGAGCTGAAAATTTCATCTATATAGCTTTCCATAGGCAGCTGTCTGAACAGTTGAGCCCTGCCTTGCTCTACCCTTATCTACATTACCTCAATGACTGACACAAGGTAAGATTATAATATTAAAGACCAGATAGGATCATCCTGACTGGCTTTTTTTTCAATCAAAATCGTGCTAACTAAACACTTTGGGTTATTTCCATGTATTATTACTATTAAGCTATTAACTTACTACAGGGTATATGTGTAAGGAGATGGCGGTGAACCCCGTTGCTCCCCCTCTCTCCTATGTAGTGGTCCCATGCACTTGGTGCGGTACCCGGACGGTGTACCCGTTTAGTAGCAATGTCTGTATCTTTATTGCCTTATGTATCTGTGTAATGTTCCTGTATTCCCTCATTGTAGGTACCTTTATGTTAATATGATGATTGTATTGGAGTGCTGTGTTTGCAATGCCCTAATTTTGTGGATCGCCCGCCAGGGCAGTGGGATACTCGGTACCGGACCGGTGTATTGAAGGGATGTGTCACAGCGGCAGTGACCCGGTCCGTGGCCCTGGGCGTCCAATAAAAGGGGAATATTTTCAGGGGATGATAGAGTTTGTAGTAAGGTATTCATGACGCCACTTGTGGTATCTGGTCAGAGGTGACCAGCGCTGCAGTGCAGGTCCTCTGAGACTGATGGCGTGATGCAACAGAGTTGAAATAGCTTCCCACAAGTGAAGCTTGTCTCAGGCCAGAGAGATGGTATAGGAAGTAATGGTGCTGGAAGATGTAGCAGAGTGGAGTGTGTGCTACAGGAAGGACTTGAGAGGACACAATCAGATGCAGTTTCCAAAGCTTTACTTACAGTTTTTGCAGGCAAAGTATCCATGGCATTGAGTACAAATGGTGCTGGAGTCCGTCGGCCTGAAAGCAATTTGGAATCCCCTTATTACAGGTGGGATGTGAGGTCTCCTTTCTAGCGCTGTTCTCTGAGGCACTGACTGCTATAAGCTCTGTCCAAGTTCCTCTATCTGTCTCTTTTTTAGGTAGAACTTCACTCTCATAACAGCTCTAGCCTGCTTCAGGAATCACTCATATATGGAGTCTCCGGCTCACATGTGCTGCTGCTGTGTAGTAGAGTCTTAGTTGGGGCAGAGAACCTGCTGTCCGGATTCTGCTGCTGGGACTTTAATTCACACACTCAGCCTCGAACTCCGGGGGTCCGGTTTCTGGCACTCAGACCTGGGGGTGAGCCCTGCTATAGCTCCTGTCTTCCCCCAGCTTGTCTCCACACGTCTTTCCTCTCTCGTCCCTCCAGCCTGACTCCTAACTCCTACCCCAGCCAGAATATTCTAGAGGAGCTCTCCTGAAATCAGGTGTTAGAGCTCCCCCTTCTGGTCTGGAGTAGAAAAGATGTTGTATGCTGTGTTACCTGTTAAAGGGATCCTTCCTTGTTTTCAGGCATGACATCACTCCCCTGGAGGGAGGCAAGGTCACTGTGGCAACCAAACTCCTGGGGTGCCACAATTGTACCCGAACAATGTTCCTATATGTGTTAGAGGCAGGGCCATCACAGGTTAATTTTGTGGGCTGGACTTGCAGCGTCTAGGGAGCAGGAAGCTCCTGCTTCCTGATCAGAGCCCGGGCATGTTTTGCTCAGGGCAGAAGCTCAGCTGTGGCTGGGAACCTGGCCTGGATTCCAGGAGGGGTAAAGACTGTTACCTGGACCCCAGGAAGGGTAAAGACTGCTGCCCCAGGACCATTGGGCCTCACAACGTGCACTGGGACTGCGTGAGTGCACTGCCGAAGGGACTTCAAACGTCCAGATTCCGGCACATGGACTATCTCCTCTTTCGGCCGCCGTGGCTGTTGTGGGTATGGCCGTGGTTGTCGCTAGGGACAGAATAAGAACCATCCGTCTCTTATTTATTTCCATACCTTTATTATTAAAATACAAGTTGCCACTGTTGGGCCTTATACTGTGTGAAGCGTGGTTCATCTGGAAGACGTTGTTCCATTGTGGAGCAGAGCTGCAGGACTGAGGTAACCCACTGTGACCCAGGCTGGGATCAGAACTGACATTTATTCTGACTTGCATGACCGCACCACGAGAGAGGGGATCCACCCTTCAGGAACAGGAAACCTACAAATACAAAAAGGGTGGCCCTCTCACACGCATCAGTTGGTTTCCTGTTCCTGGAGACCGAATCCTACAGATCATACAGTCATGGCCAAAAGTTTTGAGAATGACACAAATATTATATTTTCACATGATCTGCTGCCCTCTGGTTTTTATGTGTGTTTGACAGATGTTTTTATCACAGACAGAAATATAATAATTGCAAACATATGAGTAACAAAAGCTTATATTGACAGTTAGAATGAGTTAATGCAGCAAGTCAATATTTGCAGTGTTGACCCTTCTTCTTCAGGACCTCTGCAATTCTCCCTGGCATGCTCTCAATCAACTTCTGGACCAAATCCTGACTGATAGCAGTCCATTCTTGCACAATCAATGCTTTCATTTTGTCAGAATTTTTAGGTTTTTGTTTGTCCACCCGTCTCTTGATGATTGACCACAAGTTCTCAATGGGATTAAGATCTGGGGAGTTTCCAGGCCATGGACCCAAAATCTCTATGTTTTGTTCCCTGAGCCATTTAGTTATCACCTTTGCTTTATGGCAAGGTGCTCCATCATGCTGGAAAAGGCATTGTTGATTGCCAAACTGCTCTTGGAGGGTTGGGAGAAGTTGCTCTTGGAGGACATTCTGGTACCATTCTTTATTCATGGCTGTGTTTTTAGGCAAGACTGTGAGAGAGCCGATTCCCTTGGCTGAGAAGCAACCCACACATGAATGGTTTCAGGATGCTTAACAGTTGGCATGAGACAAGACTGGTGGTAGCGCTGACCTTATCATCTCCGAATGAGGCGTTTTCCTGATGTCCCAAACAATCGAAAAGGGGATTCATCAGAGAAAATAACTTTACCCCGGTCCTCAGCAGTCCACTGCCTGTACCTTTTGCAGAATATCAGTCTGTCCATGATGTTTTTTCTGGAGAGAAGTGGCTTCTTTGCTGCCCTCCTTGAGACCAGGCCTTGCTCCAAGAGTCTCCGCCTCACAGTGCGTGCAGATGCACTCACACCTGCCTGCTGCCATTCCTGAGCAAGCTCTGCACTGCTGGTAGCCCGATCCCGTAGCTGAAACACTTTTAAGAGACGGTCCTGGCGCTTGCTGGTCTTTCTTGGGCGCCCTGAAGCCTTTTTGGCAACAATGGAACCTCTCTCCTTGAAGTTCTTGATGATGCGATAGATTGTTGACTGAGGTGCAATCTTTCTAGGTGCGATACTCTTCCCTGTTAGGCCATTTTTGTGCATTGCAATGATGACTGCACGTGTTTCTTTAGAGATAACCATGGTTAACAGAAGAGAAACAATGATGCCAAGCACCAGCCTCCTTTTAAAGTGTCCAGTGGTGTCATTCTTACTTAATCATGACAGATTGATCTCCAGTCATGTCCTCATCAACACCCACACCTGTGTTAATGGAGCAATCACTGAAAAGAGGTTAGCTGGTCCTTTTAAGGCAGGGCTGCAATGATGTTGAAATGTGTTTTGGGGGATAAAGTTCATTTTCTAGCCAAATATTGACTTTGCAAGTAATTGCTGTTAAGTAGATCACTCTTTATAACATTCTGGAGTATATGCAAATTGCCATTAGAAAAAGTGAAGCAGTAGACTTTGTAAAAATTAATATTTGTGTCATTCTCAAAACTTTTGGCCATGACTGTACAAGGTGTCTCAGACCCGGCTGGTCAGCTCAGGTAGCAGGTGGGTCTCCTACCTCGACCGGTGCGGTGATCCTGGAAGTGCAACGGTGCTTCTAGCTGGACAGCACGGCAGTGGGCGAACAGCAGGGAGCAGGGTCCGGTGGATCGCTGTCTCCGGAGGTAGCAATGTCGGGGTAAGTATACCCCCAGCCTCCCTAGAGTTGCCTGACTGGTCCTAGGGCGGTCGTATGTGCAGGTGCTCCCTCTCCTCTCCGTCTCACGGCAAGCCTCCAGGGCACTCCCCGCGGGTAGGCGGCGGGGGGGCGGCACTCGGGGTTTTGGGGCCGGCTGGCGCATGGGGTTCCCTCTCCCGGGCACTCCAGAGCCGGGAAACACCATCTTTTGTGCTGGGTAACGTCCGGAGCGGGGCGGACAGGCACATTCCAGTCGTGGGCGCCGGGTGCGGTACTGCGCATGCGCAGACTCCCAAAGGGATGGCGGCCACCCTGGGCGACAGGAGCCCTGTATAGGGCAATTCAGAGGCAGGGGAGGCTGGAGGGAGGCGGGGCATAGACTGCTGTTATGGTACCAGAAGGAGAGGTATATAGGGCAGTCAAGCAGGGGGACCCATGCTTCTGGCCCATTCTTTCATAATGGAGGATGAGCAACTGCAACCTTTGCAGCCAGATGAAGCTCCAAAGCAGACTTCAGTAAAGAAGTCCCAGGCGTCCCAGACTCGTCAGAAGACCCAGGAGACCAACCAGAACCAGTCAGGTCGGAAGGTCTCTTCCAGTCGGCAGGCGACCGCTTCATCCAAGATATCTCTCCCTCGTATTCCGGTACCTATTTTCTGCAGACACTGGTAAGTGATCTTCGTGAATGTTCACTCAGTGACGCAGCCTCCCCCTAATGTTCTCATTTTAGGGGAAGAAATGCACAGATAAATCAAGGCACAGGAATGCGCCCTCTGTGGATGCCCCCCTGTATCCAGCAGACGGTGAGGTCTCAGGAAAGGGGGAGGGGGGAGTAGCTCTAGCCGAAGACAGTCTGGATTGCCCCTTTTGGTATTCCCTCAGGTGGCGGAGGAGACCCCCAACTTCACCCTGAATCTGAAGGACCTCATCAGGTCTGAAGTAAGGAATTCCCTAAGATCACTGACGCAGGCGGAAAGTCTTAGGCAGAAAGATCTTCCAGAGTCGGACTCATCGGCAGACTGGAGGAGAGATGCGGAATCCCCTGATCTATCCCTATCGGCTTTTTCATCCGAGGAGGACTCCAGCCGCTTTTATCTGCCCCTAGACCGTGTGGACAAGCTAGTAAAAGCGGTCAGGGGTACGATGGGTATAGTGGAGCCCAAACCAGAAATGTCCATGCAGGATATTATGTTTAAAGGGTTGGATCAGAAGAGGCGAAGGGCCTTTCCCTTAAATAAGAAAATCCGCAAGATAATCCTCCACAAATGGAGGAAACCGGAGAAGAAGGGCTCTCTACCTCTGGCCCTTAAGCGAAGATATCCCTTTGACGAGCCAGCCACCAGCGTTTGGGATAAAGCTCCCAAGCTAGATGCCGCGATCGCCAGGGCATCGAAAAAATCTTCCTTACCTTTTAAGGATATGGAGGCCCTTAAGGATCCCTTGGATAGGAAGGCGGAAATTTTTCTCAAAGGAACCTGAGAGATGGCTGCCGGGTCCTTAAGACCGACGGTTGCATCCACATGCATGGCCAGATCTATAATAGTCTGGCTAGACCAGCTAGAGACCCAGCTAAAAGAGGGGTCCCCCTGGACACAATCCTAGGTGCTTAACAACAATACAGGGGGCTGCAGCTTTTCTGTCTGATGCCTCAATAGATTCTATCAAAATGGCGGCTAGGGCAGCGAGCCTCTCCAACGCGGCCCGCAGGGCACTGTGGCTTAAATGCTGGCCAAGCGACATACAAACAAAATCTAAACTTTGTGCCATACCCTGTGAGGGGGAATATCTTTGGGCCTGTCTTAGACGAGCTATTGGAAAAAGCAGGGGATGAGAAAAAGAAATTCCCCAGCCTAGCGTCCTCATCTTATCAATGGCCGTTTAGTAGGAGGAAATTCGGTCAAAGAAAGCTGACTAGAGACCGTCCCAAATGGGAGGGCAGGAGAAAGAAAGGTACCGGGTTCATGTTCAGGCTTTCTTCGGGAGAGCGGAAAAAAAACCCTCAATGACTAGCAGCCCCCGAAGGGGGTAGACTGTCAGCCTATTATCTATCCTGGGTCCAGATCTCTGACAGCAGTTGGGTGAGAGGGTCATATTAGCAGGTCTGAAGCTGGACTTCAGTTCAGTCCCAGGAAATAGGTTCAAGATGACTCCTATACGCTCCTCTCAAATTCAGTAGTCGGCCTTAGAGACAGAAATAGCGGATTTTGTGCCACAAAAAAGTCCTTTTACCGGTACCAAAGTTAGAGGAGGGTAAAGGATTTTACTCTTCCTTATTCCTGGTAAAAAAAAAAAACCCGATAATTCTTACAGAACCATCATTAATCTTCGGTGTCTGAATAAATTCTGGTAGCTCGACCCTTTAAAATGGAAATAGTTGGCTCTGCAATAAAATTGTTTCAAAACTGTTTTATGGTGGTTTTAGATTTAAAAGATACGTACTACCATGTACCTACTTGTGCAGATCTCTGACAGAGTTGTAAGGGTATATTAGCAGGTCTGGCTACTCATGATGTGGCTAATCCCTACGCTCCTTCATTAGTATAGAGACAAAATACCGATTTGGGCACTAAAAAGGTCCTTTACCGGTAATTAAAGGTAAATTTAATCTTCCTTATTATGGCACTAAAGAAAAACGATTCTTGATGAAACCATCTTAATCGGTTCTGATGAATTATCGGTACTCGGATCTCCTTTAAATGGAAAATGCCTGAATACAAATTGTTTAAAACTTTTATGGTTGGTTTTAGATTAAAATACGTATAAGTACCTATTGTGCAGACACTAGGTTTTAGGTCGTTCTTGGGCTCCCATCTTTAGAGACTACCCAGTGGTCATGAATGTCTCGGCCATCCAACAATAATTTCCGAAGTTATTCGTCAACAGATTTTTCGAGCAATAAATAGGCCAACTATGACCCTTAGACATGCCATGTCCCTTTTAGGCTCCTTAACAGCTTGTATTCCAGCCGTCAGATGGGCTCAGCTCCACACCAGAACTCTTCAAAGAGATATCCTGAATAATGACAAGGTCCTGGGATCTCTAGATAAGAGTATGACTTTACGCCCCTCTACCGTAGATTCCTTAAGATGATGACTTAACGAAGTTAACTTATCAACGTGGGTTCCCTGGGAGAATCACATATCCTGCGTTGTAACCACAGATGCCAGTCCCTCACGTTGGGGGCCCTGTATGGGGGAGATCGTGGTCCAGGGACAATGGGACCCCTAATAGAGTGTTCCTCTAACTTTAAAGAACTGTCGGCTGTAGAGCTGTTGAATAAAAAACTGCTTGTATACCTGCAGGGTCACCACATCAGGATTCTCTCAGTCAACCAGGTAGCAGTGGCATATATCAACCACCAGGGTGGAACCCGGTCCGAGACCGTGATGAGAGTGGTGGAACGCATGTTCCAGACAGCAGAGAGACATTTTCTATCCCTCACGGCGCTACACATAAGGGGAAAGGACAACACCACAGCAGACTTTCTAAGCCGCAACATGCTAAGACAGGGAGAGTGGAGCCTGAATGCAGCTATTTTCACCCAGATCGTCCGTATGTGGGGTCAACCAGACGTAGACCTTTTTGCTACCAGACAAAACAGGAAGGTGGAGAAATTCTGTTTACTAAATACGACAGAAAGACCTCTCGTGTGGACGCTTTCCTGACAAAATTGAACTTCTGTCTGGCTTACACCTTTCCTCAACTAGACTGTTACCCTTAAGGTACTGTCACACTAAGCGAGATCGCTAACGAGATCGCTAAAGCGTCAGCGATTTTATGATGCAGCAGCGATCTCGTTAGCGACGCCGCTGTGTATGACATGTAGCGGCAATGTGGCCCCCGCTGCGATGTCGCTGATCGCTCATGAACATTCTGAGACGTTTTTTGGTCGTTGGTGTCCCGCTGGTGAGCCTGAATCGCTGAGTGTGACACCCTTTATGAACGACTTTACCAGCGTCGCAGGCGGGACTAGGTTTTCCTAACGACCGCAGAGGTCGTTATACAGATCGCTGATTTCTGATGAGATCTTTGTGTTTGGAAGCTAACTAGCGATCATAAAGCGATCGCACCAACGATATCACCAGGTCGTGTCGTTGTCGTGATCGCTGGTGCGATCGCTAAGTGTGACAGTGCCTTTAGTTATAAGGAAGGTCAGGGAGGACAAAACAAGAGTTATACTAATTGCCCCATTCTGGCCCAGAAGGGCCTGGTTTTCATGGCTGAGAACAATGTCAGTTTGCAACCCCTGGGTTCTTCCAGATCTTCCAGACCTTCTCTTCCAGGGCCAGTCAATCACCCATAAGTAGCCAGACTACATCTGACGGTGTGGAGTTTGAGAGGTCGTTATTGAAAGGCAAAGGGTTCTCTCACAATCTGATAAACACCCTACTAAAAAGTAGGAAATTAATTACAACAAAAATTTATGCTAGAACCTGGGAAAGATTTCTGGCCACCACTAACCTCAGAACTGAGGGAGAGATCCCTATAGGGCAGATTTTGCAATTTCTGCAGAGAGGTTTAGATCTAGGTCTGTCTACTAGTACCCTGAACGTACAGGTATCAGCCCTCGGTGCCCTATTCAACTGTGAAATTGCGAGAAATTACTGGATATCCAGGTTTATCAAAGCTGCAGACAGAACGAGACCCATACATAGAGCAAGGTACACACCATGGGGCTTAAACCTAGTCTTTACGGCTATGACGGAGGCTCCGTTTGAACCCATGGTGTCCGCCTCGATTAAAAATCTATCCCTCAAGCTAGCCTTCTTGGTAGCCATCACGTCTGCTTGTAGAATAGGCGATATTCAGGCACTCTCCAGAGACCCTCCTTACACACAGATTCTGGAAGATAGGGTAATAATTAGACCGGATCCTGCCTATTTACCCAAAGTCGCCTCTCACTTCCATAGAACGCATGAGATAGTTCTCCCCTCCTTCCTTCCTAGCCCCGCTAACCAGAAGGAGGAGAAACTCCATACCCTGGATGTCAGAAGGTGTTTATTACATTATCTCTCAGTCACTGATCCATGGAAAAAGGGCAACGCTTTGTTTATATGCTTCCAGGGCGATAGAAAGGGTCTTAGAGTTTCCAAATGCACATTAGCAAGATGGATTAGGGAGGCTATTTCTCTAGCTTACACAGCAGGTGGCGGTCCGGCTCCACAGAATTTAAGGGCGCATTCTACAGGAGCCATGTCAACTTCTTGGGCGGAGAGATCTGGAGTATCCATCGACCAAATATGTAAGGCGGCCACATGGTCTTCTCCTAGCACCTTTTTTAATCATTATAGACTAGACATGGGTGCCTCCTCAGATCTCGCTTTCGGATTAAGGGTTCTGCAGGCTGTAGTCCCTCCCTAGAATAGTGTTACATCTCTGTAATTCTCTTGTGGTGCTGTCATGGGAGTTCGAATAAAGTATTAAGTTACTTACCGGTAACGGTATTTTTCAGAAGCCCGTGACAGCACCCTTAGTTCCCTCCCTTTCACGGGTGTAGCACACTTCCTTTAATTATAGGGTTCATGTAGACTAGATTGTTTAAAGATTGTATATAGTTTGTGTCGTTAACCATGGAGGTCCTCACGGCTCTGTAATCCAACTGATGCGTGTGAGAGGGCCGCCCTTTTTGTATCTGTAGGTTTCCTGTTCCTGAAGGGCAGATCCCCTTTCTCGTGGTGCTGTCATGGGCTTCCCGAAAAATACCGTTACCGGTAAGTAACCTAATACTTTTATGTGCAAGGGGCCGGGGTGTGGACTGATTCTGCTGTTCATGGACTGTGTCTTTAAGTGACTCGGCGATAACTACCCCCCCCTTCCCGTGCCACCTTATTACATATGCTCAATTAGATTTTATCTTCATAAATTATATGCATCGCATACACTGTGGGTTCCAAAAAAAACAATCTATGCCATGACTCTAAATGATAGATTATACCACATTTTGGCATAACATATAGTAAGCTTGACAAACCTTGCATCTCTCCCCCTCTAAGCTCCACACATTTTGCCTTTCTAAAGTCGCAAATTTTGACTAGCATATAGCATGCGCCATAATTAGTTAGTTTTACTATTTTTATGACTATTTCTAGCAGAAATGCATTGATAAACGTACCTCACTGTCTTTATTTCTGGTAAGCTATTGCCTTGTAACTTGGCTTAAATGTATTTTAGCATTAATATAGCATTCTTCTTTGCTTTTTTTGTGCAAATGAAGCATTAAAATTTAAAGCCAATTGGTTATCTAATTTTACAGTACAAACTCCATGTAGGGGACATAGCTAGCATGTTGAAGAAGTTGCTCTTGTCAGATGAGACCAAAGTAAACTATCTGGGTTAAATGTGAAAAACGATGTCTAATGGAAAACTTACACTGCACATCACCCTGAAAACACCATTCCCCTCTTCTAACATTGTGATGGCAGCATCACGCTGTGGGGAGGCTTGTCTTCAACATTGACAGGAAAGCTGGTTAGAGTTGATGGGAAGATGGATGAAGCTAAATGCAGGGCAATCCTGGAGGAAAACTTCTTAAGACTGGGACATCGGTTCACCTTCCAGCAGAACAACAGCCCTAAACATACCGTCAGAGCTACAGTGGAATGGTTTAGAGTAGAGATGTCAAACTCAAATACACAAAGGGACAAAATTAAAACTTGGACAAAGTCGCTGACCAACCTTGAAATTTATTTTAAAAAATTGTCGATAATTGAAGACGTTTTTCTTTATGAAATATAACGATGTACATTTTCTTATAGAAACAAACTTAAACCCTTAATGACCTTTGACGTGCAGTGTCCGTCATAGGTCACCTCCCCGTCATCGCCGGAGCCCGCACCTTTTCCAGCATGTGACGGCTGATCTAGCAAGCTGACATGTGCCCCTAACAGCCGCAGGTAGGATCGCAATCGATGCCCAGCTGTTAACTAGTTAAATGACACTATCAATCTCTGTCTGTGGCATTTAACTTGCGCAAACCGGATGCACATCTTGACTCTGCCCATCGGTGCCCAAGTCACATGACTGCTGGTCGCTAATAGGTTGGCATGACAACCCAGTTCAGAGACCCGTGTTGCAAGCTGAATGTGTGACCCTCGGTGCCGGAGGCATAGCATATAGCATTTAGTACACACACAGGCTGAAGCCGCAATGTTAACGCAAGCAATCAAATGATCACCACTTTTAGTTTTCCATGGCGATTATTGAAGCTAGTAAAAAATAGAAGTTTTTAAAAATATAAAAAAACATAATTTAATTTCAAGTCACACCGAATTGCCTCATTCAAAATCAAACAATTAAAAAATGCACCTATTTGGCATCGCCACTTTCAGAATCGCCTGATCTATCAAGAATTAATCTGGCGTAACGAGAAAAATCAAAATACCAGAATTACGTTTTTTTGCTTCCTCAACATTGCAATGAAATGCAACAATGAATGATCAAAACTTTGTATCTATCCCAAAATGGTGTGAATAAAAATGTCAGCTAGGTGTGCAAAAATAAGCCGTCATCCAGCCCCAAATCCAGAAAAAATGGCTCCTTGTTTTGTTTCTGTTTTTTTTTGGGAATTTTTTTCAGCACTTAAATAAAAAAAGAACTTATACATGTTTGGTTCCTGAAGAACAAACATGATATGTTAGAATATTAAGCAACATTGGAGAAAAGAGTGGGCCAGAGTTCCTCCAGAACGCTGTGTAAGACTGCTAAAGTCATATAGAAAATGATTACTTCTAACTATTGCTGCTAAAGATTGTTCTATAAGCTATTGTTTCATGGGGACTACTTAATTTTTCACACACTGGTCTGCATTTTGGCTTGAGTTTTTGTTAAGTAATGACACGGCGTAATTTGTCATCTGTTGTCATTCATCTGAGGTTGAATGCTATTGTCCTAATTTTCAGAACCAAACCAGATGTTTTTTTTTTAACGTCCTGATTTGTTAACTTACTGAATGCAAAGAGGGTGTACTTAGTTTTGCTCATCACTGTATATTATGTAACAATTTAATTTTTAAGGTTTTTTTTAACAACCTCAGGCCAACCTTATGGAATTTGCCCTCTGACGACCTAGAACTTTATGTGCGGCTGAAACAATACGTATATTTTGATTGTGAATTAAATAGGTTATGACATAAAAGAAAACTTTAACTGCAGATATAAAAATGCCTGAAGTTTTACTGCACATAGACGGGAAGTAGTGAGGGAGTCATGGATCTGCTGCATACATTATTTCACAAGAAGAACAATTCCGTGATAACTACATAAAACAACATAAATCCTCCGGTCATTATAAATAATTCTCTAGGTTTATCTGGTCTGGAGAGAAATTCATCCTTTTACATCATCAAAAAGTCAATAAACCTTGTATTAATCTTGACGATATTTACAGGAAGAAGTGATATTGGACAGAGACATGTTCTGCTCTTACTACAGTTAATAAAGACTAATCCCAGTCATAAATCCCAACCAAATAAGCTTGGAGGCGGAAATCGCCCATAATGACTAATAAGTGTCTGTTCATAATGCAGCTTGTTTGGCCACTACCTACTAAAGCCCCATAATAAATGTCACTAGTAGTGTGCACCTGTATGAACAGAGAGGCACTTGCTTTGCAAAATGCAATATAATACTCATTTTGGGGTGCTACGGGCAAAATATGTGGAACTATTGAAATTCATTAGCTGTGATGAGTAGGGATGAGCAGATCAGTGGAAGCTCTGCTTCGAGTGACCTTTAGTCCGAAGTTCCGTTCTGGTACCAGAACTTTAACTGAATTTGTGCAAGAACCCGAAACACATAGAAGTCAATGTGGACCCAAACTTTCGTGACTGAAAAATTCTTTCTTTTTCTCTCTCTTTCTCGCTCTCTTTCTCTCTCATTCTCACTCTTTCTCTCACTCTTTCTCACTCTCTCTTTCTCTCATTCTTGCTTTCTTTCTCTTTTGCTCTTTCTCCCTCTCATTCTCGCTCGCTTTCTTGCTCTTTTTCTCGCTCTTTCTTTCTCTTTCTTTTTCTCTCTCTTTCTCTCTTTTTCTCTCGCTTTCTCTCTCATTTTCTCTCTCTTTCTCATTCATTTTCTCTCTTTCTCTCTCTCATTTTCTCTCACACTTTCTCTATCTTTCTGTCTTTTTCTTTTGCTTGTTCTCTCACTTTTTCTCTCACTTTCGGTACGAACCCTGAAATTTACAGTTCGGGTTTGCTCATCTCTAGTGATGAATACATATTCTTTTGGGGCTGTCCCTTTTCAGAAAACATTTGCTTGCTGGCTTAGTTAATTAGTAAAATACAAACCTCCAGTTACTTTCCATTACGTCCCTCTGGACAGCACCATGGAGGTAGTCCTTCCTTGACCTATAGCGGGACAGGATCACAGAAAGGTTAAAAGGACCCTCCCATCTCCATCCTCCAGTGTTTTTCCTGTCCCAACAGGGGACGATTGTATGAGAACTTGCTCCTAGAGTGAAGATAGCCTGTGGATGTTTTACGGCTTTCCTTTCTCCCTTGCAGGCGTTCCAGGGCTGATTCCTCTCTGGGTAGAGGTCCCTCAGCCATCAATCGCTGTACCAGACAGTGTCATTGATTGGAGGTCTTGGTCTTCCCTTCCCCTGTCAAGCGGACCATGGCTGACACCTCTCAGGTTCCTCAGCCAACAGCCAGCCTGCACAATGGGCTCAGGGGGATCGTGCGGCGCATCCAATCCTTCCCTTTGTCTAGCAGCCCGGGGCTTACGCTTCCAGGTGGGGAGTCCCTCAGAAACAGAGACCAGTCGAGCGGACGGGCTCCTGGGTAGAGCCGCTTCCTCCCGATGGGGGGCTCTCGGCTCAGATGCAAGGTGGAAAGCTCCACTGCTTCCAGAAGTCATGCTGTGGAGAAGGCCGTCGCGCCTCCGGTAAGGTCGGCGTGTGTTCCACGGCGGAACGCAAAAGTTCAGAATGAGACAGGCAACAGGCTAGTGTTCTGGATCTCGTGGGGCACAGGAGAGGAAATCATTGGCAGTAATGCAACATTCCTGACCAGGATGCCGCTTCCCTCCATAGTGGGCTCTTGGCGTTACTAGCTCCCTTATTTTTCTAGCAGGTGTGGAGCCAGCACAGGTGAGTGCATGTTGGAATGTTGTGTTGATGGCTTAGGACTCTGGGCTGATGCTAGTCTAATGCCTTTGTGCCAAAGCCGAGCCTAGAGCTTCATGTGCTGAGATGTGTTTTCACATATAAGCAGCTAGGCCTTGGACCTCTAGGTTATAGTAAGGCCATATGTCCAGGCTACATCTCACGATGTGACTTCAGTTACTTGCAGGCCATGTCTCCACAGAGCCTTATGACTGGACACATGGTGGTAATGCAGCACATGGTCTCCATGAAGACTGCCCTCCAGCTGCGGCTCATTAATTAGCTCCTTCAGGTGGAGCCAGTCTAACAATTGAGATGTACTATTCAGAGTGGAGATTTATCCGGAACTCTGATTGCTCTATTGGATGTAACTGTGGGCCTGGTCTCTCCTTTGGCACCTTCAAGCATGGCCGTAGTCCGTGTATCATATGGCATCATAGTGCCTCTGTGCATCATATTGCATCTTAGTGCCTCTATGCGTCATATTGCCTCCGTGTATCATTTTGCCTCTATGCATCATATTGCCTCTGTGCATCATATTGCATTATAGGGCATCATTGTGCTTCTGTGCATCATGGTGCTTCATGGTGCCTCCATGCATCATATTGCCTTTGTGCATAATATTGCATCATAGTGTCTCTATGCATCATATTGCATCTTAGTGCCTCTATGCATCATATTGCCTCCGTGTATCATATTGGCTCTATGCATCATATTGCATCATAGTGCCTCTGTGCATCATATTGCATTATAGGGCGTCATTGTGCTTCTGTGCATCATGGTGCTTCATGATGCCTCCGTGCATAATATTGCATCATACTTCCTCCGTGCATCATATTGCATCATACTGCATCCGTGCATAATATTGCCTCTATGCATCATATTGCATCATTCTGCCTCCGTGCATCATATTGCCTCTATGTGCATATTGCATCATAGCGCCTCTGTGCATCATATTGCATCATAGTGCCACTATGCATCATATTGTGTCTGTGCATCATATTGCACCATAGGGCTTCATAGTGCCTCTGTGCATCATATTGCCATCATATGCTCTTCCATAGTGCCTCTGTGCATCATATTGCATCATAGTGCCTTTGCGCATCATATTGCATCATAGTGCTTCATAGTGCCTTGGCGCATCATATTGCATCATAGTGCTTTATAGTGTCTTTGTGCATCACATTACATCAGTGTGCTTCATAGTGTCTTTGTGCATCATATTGCATCATATTGCATCATAGTGCTTCTTTGCATCATATCGCGTCATAATGCTTTGGTGCCTGTGTGCCTCAAGATATGTCATTTGTGTGTCATAGTACCTCAGTGCTTCATAGTACCTCGGGCGTTGTGGCTTTGTGCCTCTGGCTGTGGGCCTCTGGCTTGGACCTTCTGACTTGTGCCTTGTTGCATGGGCGCACCTTCTATCTGCAGCCTACCACTTCACATTTTGTCTCAGGCCCCAACTCCAGCTATAGAGTCCTCGTGTTTCGGGACCCAGATCCAGCTTCTGTTGCTTCATTCTTTGCAACTGGGCTTAGCTAGACGAACAGCTATGCTTGAATTGGCCTAGTAACTTAGCATTTCTTCTGTTTGGAACAGAACTCTCAAGTGAGTTACTGCCTTGAGTGCTAAAGGCAAGTATCTTTCATAGTTAGCTTTAAAGGGAGACATACGTCTTTGGGGCTCATCCTATAAATGGACATACTACTGTTCTGGGTGCAGGAAATCCCACGAGGTGGAATAAAAGAATCCTTCCCGACTCCACATATGGCTGTCGGACTAGTTTCTTTGATCAATATCAACACATGTTGTTAGCGGACAGCACTTCAATAGGGAGATGCACGTTGCGGTCCAATGACCCAATTGGAGCATATACCATCACATAGAAAAAAAGGACAGCATCTCTTACAGGTGATTAGAAAATTCCAAAAAACTTTATTCTGCCAAGAAGCAACGTTTCAACCTTTGCTTGACAAAGACCTGCAAAGGTCGAAACGTTGCAGAATAAAGAAGATTGCCTTTTAGGATATAATATATAAATGAATAAGTTGACACATTTACAATGTCTGGGCTAATGACTTATATAGAGGCAGTTTCAAATAATACTTTGTGTCAAAGGATTTTTACCAACAACCCCCCCACCACTTACTCTCATCGATTCCAGAGTCAAGACTCCCTGTGTTTAGCATGAGTAAAACAGGAGTGATGATCCACATTTCCCTTTCAACACTTTTAATGAAAAGCCTGATGTTGGTAATGGTAGGGGATATTACCTGCCAGATGGAGTATGTCCTTAGTTTCAATAATATCCAACCCTTCCTGGGGGTTTAGACATCTAATGATTCGGAATAGACATGATCTCCTGGATGAGTAGGGTACATACGTCCCAATGCTCTACCATTTTCCATGTACTAACTTTTATTGGTTTGATCTTCCAGCAGTCCAGGGTCTTTGTCCTGCAGGTCTCCTTGGATGGTAAGCGGGTTTCTAACCAAGGTTTAATCTGAGCCCAGGAGGACCGATGAAGGAACAGTCCTGTGTTGTTAAGCACATGCAGGCGATTTCTGATATGTACAGTCCTCATTGTGTTGTGGCTGTGGCTATCGCCATACTTTTGCTGGGAAATAAGGTATTTAAACCTATTCTGTGACTGCAGTGTTTATAAGTATCTATCACAATAACTGTAATTCACTGTGGTTCATTATTGGTGTTGGGGTACAGCGGCTGTGTTTCCCTCTGTTTCTGCAGCATATCTTGTTTACCACATTCATACTGGAATTGGCCATTATAGACATATATCAGACACTCACTACGGTGATTATCTTTGCGAATCTCTTTAGATATCTATATTTCATTTGATCTTTCCGATCATTTCTATATCTAACCTGGTTCTTGCCTGGGATTTTGGTCCTTGGGGTACTGTACCCACCCTGGGACCTTTTACTTTGGTATTCTCCATGGTGCTGTCTGGAAGGACGTAATGGAAAAATGGAATTAGACCTACCTGTAATTCTGTTTCCAGGTAGTCCTTCAGGACAGCACCCTTAATTCTTTCCTGTATGTTTTTCTTTAGGCTTGCATGGGATCAATCTTCTGGCAGATTTTTATCCATCAGGTCGTCATGGCTCAAGACTGAGATGGAGCTGTTAAGGGGTCTTACATAGGTGTTTGTAAAGGCACGTTTAGACCGTTTCCATCCATCCTTCTGTGGTACTTAGAAAAAACACTGGAGGGTGGAGGTGGGAGGGGCCTTTTAACCTCTCTGTGATCCTGTCCCGCTATAGGTCAAGGGAGGACTACTTCTATGGTGCTGTCCTGAGGGGCTACCTGGAAACAGAATTACCGGTAGGTCTAATTCCCTTTTTCTCCTCCCTATACCAGTGTTGTGTGTTTGGTACTGCCTGCATCTATTTTGTTTGGATGTAGCAGTATCCTCACATCAATAAAGCTGCAGCCAATCACTGAGATCAGAGACTTGTGCTGCCTACATCGACATAGCCACTGAGCTCTGTGCTTGGCTGCAGCGCTAACCCGGTGACGTCACCACTGCAGCCTATACACAGTCATAAGTGCAACACTAGACGCAGCATTGGACCAAGGGGGATAGAGGTAAGTAAAGCGTGGTTTGTTTGTTTGTTTTTTTTGCAATGAACTGAAGCAGCAGGTGGAAGTTTTCTGAAAGAGGACAACCCCTTTAAAGTAATTTGTATACTTAACCATTGATCTGTATTTTTATAACCAAAATATGTCCAACATTGTGTCTTTTAATTTTTTAATTTACCTTTATAGCTAGTACAAATATTTTTCTCTGTTTTCCTACAGAACCACAATTTTTGCCATAATGTAGAAGGAACTGATAGAGCTCCAGTTACCTACAGTCACCACAAGAGGGAGATTAAGAAATAACTGCACACTGTTTAAATATTTAACTTAAGGGATTGTCCAGCAAAAAAATCATTGCTCAGGGGACAAACTCAGCCACAATCTCCTACCAGCACCCACCACCTTTCCACCAGTCACTGGACCGCTGTGGTCTGTGACTGGCTGCAGCAGTCAAGTGAGTTGTCATAAAACATTCAATGACATGCTGCTCAAATCACCAGAGTCACCCTGGTTATGTCTGGAGATGCATTGGGGCGTGATGGTGCATTTCTAGCCTTTCAGCCTCAGGCTTTATCTCCTATCTAGCAACACCTTTCCTTGGATGATTGACAGGTCATTTGCTTTGGTACTCTGCCACTGACCTGTCAATCAGCCCGGAGAGGCTGCTAGGTAGGAAATACATTGAGAGGAGCTAGTAGTACACCGTTGCGCCCCAGTGCACTTCCAGACACAACTTCAGAACCTTATTTCTTTCTGCTGGACCTGTGTTTTGGGCTTATTAAGAGGCGCATATTCAGAGATGCAACCTTTGAAACAGGATAATTGAAAAATATTGAACCCCACAGCAAGCTTTTAAGGGGTAATTCCCCTCCTCAAATCCCTCCTTACACCCCTCCCCCATTCATCAACACCGCACATAATTTTACAAATTTTGAGATAGCTATAAAAGTGAATTTTATGATTTTTATTTCTTGCAACCATCCATCTTTTTGCAGGAAATATAATATTCTTTGCAGATTTTTTTTTCTGCAATGTGTGAATGGGGTTTTCAAAAGTGTGCCACTTATATTGCACTATAGTATTCTTCAGGTTTTCCATACAGAATCCATGTTAGAAATCCACAGCAAAACTCACACTGTCAACATACAAAGCACATTCCCATAGGCATAAAATAAAGCAGCATTTTGGCATGATCCTCTTGTTTTGCACAGATTTGCCAAAGCGTTTCTTTTAATGCTGTTTTAGTGCAGGAACTCTTCTCTTAAAAATACAATTACGTTTTATATAGATTTTTTTCAGCCTTAACAAGAAAAATCAGCATAGAAAAACACAGAGTTCAACATGGGCTGTAAATACACAGAGGGTACAAGTTGTCATGAAATCACATCCACTTTGCTTCAACTGATCTGTTAAATGCAGCAGATTTTTTTGCACAAGAAAAGAAGCCAAAAACAATGCAGCATTTATACTACATGTGAATATGGCCTCAGGGGCTGTCCAGTGGTAGGGTTTATCCAGAGGTCATATTTTCTGCCTCATTTCCTAATTTTTCATTTTTTGCTACAATTTGCAGAAAGTCATGGAGTAAAAAAACAATGTCACTTTACAAACTTGCAACTTTTCCAAGTTTTTTTTTTAAAAAACTGCAGATAAAAAAATAAGTTATGGAAAGAAATAATGGAACTGATGCGGGAATCAAGAGATGGGGCTGCTTTACCTGGGTCCCATTAGTCCAGGACTTTAAAGCTGTAAAAATCTATGGCCCCAATTGAACAAGACCAGCGATCTGCATGCCGCTCTTATTGAGGGATTGGGAGGGTGCAAGGCTCATGATTCATTAAGAGGCAGTCGTAAGAGTGTCTGATGACTGGCACGCTCATCCTTATGTGCCTCGCCTCAAATCTTACTCCAGTCTTTGCTGGAGTAAGATTTGTACTGTAGCAAACACGGAGTTTTCTTGAGCGACGGTCACGAGGGTCCTGCCAAAAATTGCGAACTTTCAGTGCTGCCTCAAGTTATGCCATAATTTAGTGATTTTTCACCCCTTTTTTTTGCCAGAATTCTATAGTAAAAGTTTTGATGAATCGGGCCCAATATCTGTGACCGGCATCTATTATACTTATATAATATTATACTTATTATGCAGACACAGCCACTAACTGGTGATAACTAGAGTTGAGCGAATTTGTTCGGGTCCCCTCTTATTCATCCAGCTATAACGCTTGCCGAATATGCTGCAGAGAGAACCCGGAGATATGGAGCGAGCCGGTTGATCGGCGCCGCTGCTGCATGTGTCGCGGCTGTGTCACAGAACATGCTCGGATTATTTTCTCTTTCCATTTTCTCTTTTTGATGTTATGGTAATAATAATAATCTTATAATAATCATTATTTTTTATATAGCGCTAACATATTCCGCAGCGCTTTACAGTTTGCACACATTATCGTCGCTGTCCCCAATGGGGCTCACAATCTAGATTCCCTATCAGTATGTTTTTGGAGTGTGGGAGGAAACCTGAGAACCCGGAGGAAACCCATGGGGAGAACATACAAACTCCTTGCAGATGCTGTCCTTGGTGGGATTTGAACCGAGGACTCCAGCGCTGCAAGGCTTCAGTGCTAACCACTGAGCCACCGTGCTGCCCATGGTAATGAAAGTTTGCCTGGAACCTTTTTTTCCAAAAGCATTAAAATAAATGGTGAGTTTCAATATTTACTGATAATATATTAATAATTACAATCAGCATGTTAAACGATTAATCAGCCACACAATTTTTGATGTTTCCGCATGTTTATTCATTAAAGGGAAGCTGTCAATAATATCAAACTCCCCCCTAATAAAACCTCATATACAATTCTACACATCCCCTGTTAAAATACAGGGTGTGTCATGTGTAAAAAAAAAAAACATGGAGAAAAAGAATTTCAGAACTTTATTCACCTTTAATGTCGCGCATATTCTTTACAAACACATTGAGAAACTAACAGAAATAATAAAAATTAAAGGAAAAAAATAGAGCTAAAATACTGTATTTGCATAAGTGTTAACAGTTTACATCCTATTATAATCAAGGATGCGGTTGTGTTCAGAATTAGCCAATCACATGTAAACTTGTGTTAAATTGTGGACATTACACAGCTGCCATCAGCTAGTGATCTTGATTAACTGAACATACAGTTTAGCTTCCTGACATTTTCATATTTGCATTTTACAAGAGCCATGGTCCGTAAACAGCTTACAACACAGCAAAGGGACCTTCTGGTTGAAAGTTATCAGTAATGAAAAGCTTAAATTTTTTTTTCCAAGATATTAGATTTACCGTAGAACACCGTGAAGATGTCCTAAAGAATTAGCCTAAATTTGGCAACAGTGACATTAGAGGTGGATGTCCACTTTTGCAAGGAAGAGTGGACAAAAATTGACAATTCTAGATGTGCCACGCCGATAGACTCCTCCCCAAAAATACTGCATGTTATTCTAAATTCAAACGGTACTTCAGCAAAGTATTTGTTTAAGGGTGTGCTAATTTATGCAACCAAATGTTTTAGGTTTTTATTTTTCCACCAGAAAAAAATCATCTTATTTTTTAATTGAATTGCACAGTTATAGATGAAACTATCTTCTTTGTATGAATTTTTTACCTAGCAACCTAGCATTTTAACGGGCGTCTGCAGACTTTTTATTTCCACTGTATAGGCATGAAGGTTTTTGAAATGTAAATCAATTGATATCTTTACATCCTCAATGTGTTGCTGCATTCCTGAGCAATTAGCATTTTCATTCAAATGCAAATTACAGGTTAAGTGCTCTGGTTATAACTGAGCACCTAACAAGTCCCTGCTTTCCAAGATTATTTCCACACCAAGCACCAGCCACTTTAGTTTGATTGCTAACTCTCTGTCTGGTGTCTGACCTCGCACAGACAGTGAGCTATCAGTCATACTGAAGAAGCTGGTGCTAAGCAGGGGAAACAACCTGGAGAGGTAGAGACTGGTTAGGTGCTCCCCCACGCCCAGAGCACTTAACGCCTAATTTGCAAAAGAATGAGGACATTAATTTCTCTGAAATGCAGCAACAGATAGAAAGTATGTAAGTGTTATAAGGATTTACATTTATAAAAAATGGCATGCCTATATCAGTGGTTTGGAGATTCTCTTTTAAAAGTCATTTACATTTCAGACATTTGTGCTTTGTACTCAAATGTCCACAACAGCCAATTTAATACATTAATACTTGATTTGTATACACTGGGAAAACATAATTGGGTAAAAAAAGCAGAATAAACGAACATGTTTGGGCATTATTTTTTGTGCATTTTTTGTTTTTTTACAATTATCTGTCTACATAACACATACGCTTCTTCTTAACCTGTTTGCTGTAGTTCTGCTCTGAATCTTATAATAACTGCAAAGCAAAGCCTAGAAATACATTTACAACACCCTTAGGCAACTGTTCCATTTCACTTACAAGTCTTCATAGTGGCAAACACCGCTTTACCTTTTAAAATTAATAACATGAAATTGATTCCACCTTATATTAATAATTTCTTAGATTATGTTCTATGTAATGTAGAAATATTGAAATATTGTGGATCCACAGATGACCTGGAGTGTGTTTTTTTTTTTTTTTACCAAAATAGGCCTATTGCTAATTAAATTGGTTCCTTACCTACTTATTAGTCATGAAGACCATTTTCTTAATCAACTTTTCTTGTACAGTTTGTTGAAGAAATGCAAATAAGCCATTGTTATTCAAGGTTTTCTTGGGAAAATGTGTTTCTTGCATATTGACAAACTATGCAACAATGAACATGTATACACCAATTTTAATATTCTGTAAAATATAGGGCAATACAATGTATAGTAGGGGTGCCATTGCTGGTTGTTTTTTGTAATTAACCTATAGGTTGTGGTATGTGGGTGTCCTGCAACATCTAGTGGGCCTAATCTCTATTGTTGGACTGTAGTTGTTATGCGAGGTTTGCTGCCCCTGTCCACCTTTCTTATCCACTTATAATGGTTGCTCACAGTGGGTTTTTACTTAACAGCTTGTGACACCTATTTTACTTTTGGAGAGTGTTGTTCTGCCATCCATGCTGTCTTGTATGTGAGTAGTTCTGTTTTCTCTTGTTGCAGATTCATATTTGTTGTTATCCCAACAATGGTGCTTGTGGATTTGTGGACCCACTGTGCCACATGGCCGGGCCTGACCAGGAAGGGGCATAGCTAAGTGGCTACCAGATGTTCACTTGAGTTCCCGATGGTGGAGATAGACTGGGCTGCAGGTAGCTGCCAGATACCACTCCTAGCTAAAACCCAGTACTGCAGCTGCTGACACTGGTTTGGTCTAGGGCTATATGAGCGCACACACAGGAAGCAGTAGCAGGCCGGACACTGTACCAAGGACCCCAGGGGGTAGTGAGTAAGCTGGCTTCTCTGCATGGAGGGGACACCAGGCAGGGACGCCAGCAATAGAACTACATTTGTGATTTGTAATAGTTTACCTTAAGTGGCAGCTGGCAGCCCGCATTCTTATTAAAGTTTCAGATCCCAGTTAAAACCAAGCCCTAAGAACGTCCCATAAACACCCATTTTGAGCCAGGGTTTGCAGTAACGTAGTCCATTTTCTGACTTGGGAAGGATTGTCGGGAAGTATGAGACAATGGTAATGAGACCAGGAGAAGATTTGAAGGTGGACTTTCCTGGTGAGAGGCCTGTGGTTGGCATATAGCATCAAGACCAGTTATGTAGTGATCTTATCTTGATTGAATCATGGTTGTAAAAGTAAAATAATTAAAGCTGTTGCTGACTTTCACCCTCTTAAATTTGCATTTCTGTATGTAATTTATTTGTGGGATATTTTTAGGAAAAGCACAGTCCACTTTACCATTAATAATTAGTTGTTTTCTGCTCTAAGCAGTCTTAATTTTGCCTCTTTAGTCCTTTTTAAAACCTGAGTCTATTTACAACTGTTATACAGAACGTTGAGTTTACTTAGTGTAATTTGACAAAAAACATTGTCAGTTAGGTTTGGTAGAAGCTTCTCTTAAGTTCCCCATTATACACATGGATTTCTTTAGTGATTAATGAATGGTGAGAGGTAGTGGAATTAGTATGACTTCAGTGCTGCTAAAGTCTTTTGGTCCATATGTTTTGTACTCCAGAGTAGTCTCAAAATTAGATACTAGTAGGGTAGCGCAGTGGCTCAGTGGTTAGCATTGTTGCTTTACAGTCCTGGGCTCAAAGGACAAAATATGCAAGGAGTTTGCATGTTCTCCCTGTGTTTGCGTGGGTTTCCTCCGGGTTCTCCGGTTTCCTCCCACACTCTAAAGACATACAGATAGGGCATTTAGATTGTGAGCCAAATTGGGGACAAAGTGCTGTGGAAATAATGGCGCTCTATAAGTGAGTAATATAAGTAAATGAAGTAGATCAGACAGACATAGACCATAGTGGTGCAGGCATTTTAAATACAAAGCATCAATGCAGACACCAGGAGGCATCTGGAATGGTATGATAAACTAAAACCTTAAAGACTACAGGGAAGATCTATTAAGCTAAATGCATCAAAATTCTGTTTTCGTGACTGGCACCATGTTTACCATCTGTTTTAGACACTTTGTAGGAGGTGTAACAGAACAGAAAAGTTGTAGCTTTTTTATTTTGATTTTAGGGGCTTCCACCAACCTTGATCAGAACCTGGAAGTATGAAGGGGAGTGCTTAGAGCATTTAAGGCAAAAAGAGAATGCCCACTTGTCTCTAATCTTCAATTTGCTGGGTGGGAAACTTTTCTGGAAAGTTAGAAATCGAAGGAACAAAAAAAAACTTTTAAGTTGCAATAAAATTGACAAAAATATTGACACATATATTCCAGTAAAGATCAACCATTCAAAGGCAACCTATTAAGAAAGTCCATCTGGACAGCATAACGGGATTGTTCCACTGGTTGTCCTTAAGTTTGTTCACATGTCTTCTGGACTAGTATTATTATTATAGCGCCATTTATTCCATGGCGCTTTACATGTGAGGTGGGGTATACATAATAAATACAAGTACAGTAATCTTAGCCAATACAAGTTACAACTGGTACAGGAGGAGAGAGGACCCTGCCCGCGAGGGCTCACAGTCTACAAGGGATGGGTGAGGATACAGTAGGTGAGGGTAGAGCTGGTTGTGCAGCGGTTTGGTGGATCGGTGGTTACTGCAGGTTGTAGGCTTGTCAGAAGAGGTATGTTTTCAGGTTCTTTTTGAAGGTTTACATGGTAGGCGAGAGTCTGATAGTATAGAAACAACCTTTTTGACTGTTGCTAAGAAAAAATTTTTAATGCATTAACTGATGATAGTTAAATTCAAGCCAAATGAGGAGTAAAAAAAACAGTTGTAAATATAACAGAATAATATGGTGCTCAAATTCAATTTATAGGCTATGATGGGCACAAGATTCCTGGCCATATGGCACGATTCCAGTGGTAAAATGTTTGAGAAGTCTCATTAATAGAGTTTACATTTTCACCACATGAAGAAATATAATTACAGCTTTTGATGATGCTTAGGAGAACCTGCCCTTGACATTCAGGAAGAAAGCTTTGAGCTAGTCACTGGCTATAATGTCCATTTAATACAAGGTAAACTCAATTATTTATTAGAAATCTCTTTCATTGCCCCCAGTGCCAATATCAAAGTAATTAATTAGAGAAAATTACAATGATTTGAGGTCATTTCTACTAAAATCTAGCTACTAATTAAAAAGTGTATTATGATAGAATTCTATCTACATGCATTTCTAATTCAATTTAATTGGCTTGTACTACAGATGTGATGTTTAACTTCTGTTGGGTATTTTGAAAAGGTTACGTTGTAGTACAGTAAAAAGTGACCACCAGCATTTTCATCTAGATCTGTTCCTTTCAATGTCATGCTGCTTAATGTCTCTTCTCACCATACGGTTAGTACCTACTGTGCCAAGGCTGATGAAGGTCAATGGCCATTGAGGCATCCTTTGTAACCTCTTTCCCCACAGTGCTGAGTAAATGTCACAATATGAAAAATCTTTCTACATCTGGTTATATACGTACAATATGTCAAGGATGGAGTAACATCCACTCTAGGGATACCAATTAGACAACGAACAGTTCTTTCATATAACTTGTAAACTGAAATCAATGTCTTAGTGGAACGAACAAGGCAGAAGTGTGTTTTTTTTGGGTTTTTTTTAGTGTGATGCCAATATTTCTCTGGCAGTAGTGTATTACAGTGCTGGTCACATAGTAAAGATCCAAAATTGTCATCTGTAACCAACTTTTACATATTGATAGACACTGGTCTGGCTTTGTTTAGGATTTATATAGAACAAAACATGAGAGAAAAGGGCTCCATAATAATGCGCGGCCACCAGAAGAACGACATAGGCATGACATTCACGTCAAACCTCAGAAAACGATGGATCGTCCCCGAAATGGGTAGTCCAGTAAAGCCTGAATAGTTATCTTGAGTTAGTGCCTTCATCCACGGCAGCTCTTTGTCAATGTCTCCATCTTTTCTTGTTTAGTATAGAGGTGATGGAAGAGCTTGATGCCTATCACTATCACCAATTTGGACCACTAGTCTCTACAAGAGAACGGTGCGTTAGTGTACTCACCTGCTGGCTATGTTGTTTGGCAATATCTTAATGTTCAATATTGTGGGATTACTCATCACAATTTACCTTTACAAAGCAGTTTTAATGGAGAAGTCAATTTACTTGCAATATTTTATGCAACATGTAGTCAATAAAAATAAAACTATACTTTTTTTTTATATTTTTGCTAGGTTCGTATTAAATAGTGGTAAAAATACAAACCAAAATACAGAAGTTTATTGAATTTGAGTATATATTGGATATTATAGGCTTCCGACATAGGTATTCCTAGTTCCTAGAATAATGTTTTAATTTTCAATAGACTACACTAGTGATTAAAGAAGCATCTTCATCCAGAGGTGGCAATACTAATTAACATTTAGATCTGCTGGCAATCTTGAGAACTTTTTTCTTCTTTTGTTTTGTCCTAAACCTGATTGCCCATGGCATTGTAATTAATTGCTGTCTACCCAGTGCATGTTTGTCGGTAAGTAATTGGTATCCAAGGGATTGAATTCCAAGAGATCCACAATAAAATGAACAAGGAGCACCTTGACTTTTGCTCTCTCACATTTGGTCCTGAATGCAAAAATATTTTCTTGTTTAATTTAGAAAAAAAACATAACATGACTGCTGGTTTGTACTCCCGTTCCTGGAAACGAGCTAATATATTCAAGAGCGGTCATTCCTTTAACTTGTGGTATTTTTCTCACATACGGTAGGAATATAACACAAGACAGGCTTTTTTTTAAATCTGAGTCTTTGCAATTGCACCAGATAAGAAAGTTTAAGAAAAGTAAGATCATTTCTACCCACTAAGTCGACCTATAAAGTGGCCTCCAGATGTTTCTGACAGTCACTGTCTTGCATTGTGACCTCTTGACCATTGGGGGCTATAGAGCTGCTCATACTAAAGATTTTAGTCAGTTTGTATGACTTCTTGTTCACAGTTTGTCTGTGATGGTTGTAATTGTTAATGACCGCATTATAAAGAAAAGGAAGGAATCGAAGGACACTGGTCGATCTTCCTACTTTGTTTTCTGACTTGGCACCAATGAAGAGCTAAGAAAGCTATTTATCAGTGCAGTACTTTAAATATCTTGGGACCAATGCCAAATCTGTAACAGAATCATCCTATTCCTACCATGTGGTCTCTAAAGTATCGGTAATAATCTTTTGGGCCCTCTTAGGCACCAGACCTGAAATGCAACTGGTACTCTTGCACCCCCCAAAAGCTATGCATCTGGTTTTTAACTGATACTACCCTGTATCTGAGCATGTTTAGTGGTGCATGTCTGTGCCATGACTATTCTAGTAGTATCAATGACTATGCCTAAGAAAAAACAAAAATATCCAATATGGCAGATGTCTGCCTTTACTTAGTTGCCGTTTGGATAAATGAAAGGTTGCCACAATAAATGTAATTTGGCTTTTGTTCATGTCTAAAATTCCCAGTAAAGGATGGCTATTTTTTTTGCTTTTTCTGGAATTTAGATTTACCTAAACTGATAAATGCTTCAAAAAGGTTTGAGGTCATTATATGAGCCATCTAACCTCATCAGATTGTCCAAGGCAGATCAAATTTATGTATAGAGTGCATTACATTACACACAATACCCATTTGACGTGGAAGGATAGAAGAGCACAGGGATCATCACTAGAGCTCGAAAATGAGTTGTACAGGCATCTTATATTGATGACTAAAGATGAGTGAACCCGAACTAGAAAGAGAGCGAAGTTTTCTAGCTCCAAAGTTCAGGTCCCCGTTGCTTTCAATGGGATTCGCGTTCAGGTTCAAGTCCAGGTAGAGTTCTGGTACCTGAACCGAACTTTGGACTGAAGTTCGGTCGAATCCGAACTTCCACGAGTCCGTTCATCCCTATTAATAACCTACCCAAATGAGAGCTCAACAACATCAAATTGTTGGAGATACAATATCCAGCACCACCATCAACAAGAGGTTATTAGCCACGGCAAGAAGAAAACATTAAACAGAGGTGAACAACACAGGTCATTTTAATGTGTAGTGGTGGTCACTGTCAGTTGCTGAACACATGATCTTGTTTAGGAGAATAGGAGATGATGTGCAGTACTCAGCAGTGGTCACTACACTCTGAATTCAGCTGTGGCGTTAACCTCTATTTACTTTTTCCTTCCTGTCAGGGCTAACAGCAGCTGATCGATGGTGGTGCTGAGTGTCGAACCTCAACTGATCCAATATTGATGATAACCTATCCTAAGCATATTTGATATTGATGACTTATTCTATGGCTATTCGATACCTGGACAGTCCCTTAAAGTCAAATAATGAATGTGAGGGGATAAGGGGTGTTCATTGGTCTCTACAGATGACTTCTTACATTTCTCACCCTTCTTTCATTCACATGTTTTAACATTTGCAAATTTGATCTACGGGAAACAAATTTAACAGTAAATGCTTCTATATCTTTGGATAAATTTATGTACACACAAATATTTCTGTATGATCTACTGATCTACAAGTGTGTTGTAGCTATGTTGTTCCCATTACCTTTGATTAGCATCTCAGCAAATTTCTTATTTATGTACTGTATATATGAATATTGTATATATTTTTGCCTGCTGTTACATGTCCAATATTTTGACAACTTTTTAGTGTACATTTGTGATTTGTGTGTAAGAACCAGACTGTTGTGATACAGCATGGCAATGAATGAGTGCCGTCAGCCCGCCGGGGAACCCCACGCAAAACACACATTGGGGCTGACAGCCCACTGTCCTAAGCAAGAACTATGAGTAAGACCTAATGGAATAATACTATCTTCGATAATCATGTTTTCTTAAAGTGATATACACCTCTTTATTTATGATTTGATCACTGTTGTGTCACAATACCAGTTGTCCTTAAAATTATATTACATATAAATGTATTAATAGGCACCAGCGGTTTATCTGTATGGAGACATGCATGAGCGAGGTATTAAACAAGCCTGTTGCAGTTTGGCAACAAGTCCTGTGGAACAATGAGGATAAAAAAGAAATCTTTGGCCACAATTATCAAAGGTATTTGTGGAGAAAAAGGGCACGGAATTTCAGGAAAAAAAATATTTTGCCAACCATTAAGCATGGGGGTGGATCAATCATGCTTTGGGGTTTGTGTTGCAGCCAATGGCTCGGGGAACATTTCACAGGTAGAGGGAAGAATGGATTCAATTAAATTTCAACAAATTCTTGTTGCAAACATAACACCGTCTGTAAAAAAAGCTGAAGTTGAAAAGAGGATGGCTTCTACAAACGGATAATGATCCTAAACACACATCAAAATCTACAATAGACTACCTGACTCCTCAATACCTTACCTCTGAACATCATTGAAAATCTGTGGCTAGACCTCAAAATAGCAGAGGATGTAAGACGACCCAGGAATCTCACCGAACTGGAGGAATTCTCCAAGGAAGAATGGATTAAAATCCCTCAAACAAGAGCTGAAAGACTCTTGGCTGGCTACAAAAAGCATTTACAAGCTGTGATACTTTAAAAAGGGGATACTGCAATATATTAACCATGCAGCATGCCCAAACTTTCCATTGGCCATTTTCCTTTTTGTACTTTTTAAAATGTAAAAGATGAAAACATATACAGTACAGACCAAAAGTTTGGACACACCTTCTCATTCAAAGATTTTTCTGTATTTTCATGACTATGAAAATTGTACATTCACACTGAAGGCATCAAAACTATGAATTAACACATGTGGAATTATATACTTAACAAAAAAGTGTGAAACAACTGAAAATATGTCTTATATTCTAGGTTCTTCAAAGTAGCCACCTTTTGCTTTGATGACTGCTTTTCACACTCTTGGCATTCTCTTGATGAGCTTCAAGAGGTAAAAATGTGTTGCCTAACGATTTGTGCAGGATTATTTTCAATTTTTTTTCTCCAAGATCTAAAGGTAAAAGGAACTTGTAGTGAAAAAATAAAATTGATTTGCAGAAAACTGGATACACCTTATACCAGTGTTCCCCAACTCCAGTCCTCAAGGCCTCAGCAACAGGTCATGTTTTCAGGATTTCCATTGTATTGCACAGGTGATGCAATCATCACCTGGGTAATACTAAGGAAATCCTGAAAACGTGACCTGTTGGTGGGCCTTGAGGACTGGATTGGGGAACCCTGCCTTATACGATTGAGTAGCTGGTTGAATTTACCCCGTGGAAACATCTGCAGGGTCTGTAGTCGCTTGATTAAATGCTAATTTATTGTATGTCTAGCAGAAGTAAATGTTTAATGACAGAACATGGCCCCATGCTCGCACCAGGCGGGGAGCAGACCTTTCAGCTATTTGACTACCTGATCAGCCTTACCGTAACAACATTGATTAGCTTGATGACATTTCTTCCTGCCATGTATTAGCAATTCTGACTCATTGAATGTGGCACAAAGTTTGCTTTGGAATCTGATTGCCACCTAGGTGTAAATGCCAATCCCTTTCCTTGATTTATTTATTTTTTTTACTTTCACTCAGCACAGAGACGGAGAAAACAAGTTGCTTGTAAATCAGTTTGTATTCAACAGGATAATTAGTGCCCTTGGAAAAATTACTCCACATCTTTAATTTTTGTGATTTTTTTTTTCCTCCTATGTATCTGCAAGGAAACAATTATCATTCAAGGAAAAAAAAAGCGATGAGTTATGTAACAAGCAGTACAGCCCTCCTATCCCTCCAAACCTTCCTTTATTGATTTGGCATGGCCTGTAATTGCTGTTTGCGAGTGCAAGAAACAGTTATTTCAGCAATGCCAGTTTTATTGTGATCATGGCAGCCGCTCTTGTTTATCTTTATGTCTTCCTAAGCGACGCTTTTATTTTCTACTTTTTTTTTTTTTTTAGAAAGCTTTTACAATTGTACTTTAAAACTGCAGTGTCATAGAAAATGTAGCCGTCCGCTCGAGTCCACCGTAATACGCTGCCTATAAAGCCTGATTGTATGCATCTTTTTATTTTAAGAAAACATCTATCAGTTTTTTGCCCATTAAACGCTTTTGCCATCATAACTTTTGCTGCAAGTCATCTCCGATAAGGCTAAAAGTCATTGGAAATATCTGTATAATTTGCTTCTCTGAATTAGCTAGCTCTTCCTGTTAAGTGTAGAGAATTTGCAGGTCAGTGAAACTTCGTTAATATAAATGTACAATATGGATGTATCCGAACAATGTTCTATTCAGTGAAAATTTCAACGGCAGCTGGCAAAGAATTAGATGGTTTCTCGAAAACAATTTATGGAAAGACATGTAACCTGACTGTGTCACAAGTTGGAACCACTTCCAGAAGAGAAACAATAGTCGGGTCATCTGCGCTGCTCATGGTATGAGGTTTTATCTGATGAAGAATTCTGAAGACTTTGAAGTGCGTTGATAATAAAATCACATCAAGTCTACTTTGCATCCTAGACCATTTTTTCATATCTCCATCAGCAGCGCAGACAACCCACCTATTTGTTCTGTTCTGGCATTTCAATGGCTTGTTAACCCATGGCACTTCAGCAGCTATTGCACTTTTTGCTCCTCAAATTTTTCCAAAGTTGGATCCACCAACATTTGTCCCCTTCTAGTGTGGATTATAGAATCAGACCACCCCAATGCAATTACTCCAGAATTGTGGACTAAAACACAGCTTTGCGCAATAAATTTGACATTGTGGGAGTATTCACAACAGCTTAGGAAGCGCCGCTAAAAATGAGCATAGATTGTGTAGGATAGAGGCGCAACAGGATGTGGTGACGCCCTCTAGACTAATTTATGATTCATGATGAGCAGTCACTTCAGTCTGTGAAGTAAGATTTGTGGTGAGGCACACTCCACTTTTCAGATAAGTTTAGTATATTAAGAGGCATTCGAATACTTCTTATTGAATCAGGCATCTCTGACTCCATAATGCCCACTCATCAAGACAGGTGTGAATGAATCAGGGCCTCAATTTTTAGGTGTACTAAATTGGTGTCAGAATAGTTGTATAATTCTGATATTAAGATGAGCCATCGAACAATAGAATGAAATAACTTGTTCTTCTAAGTTTATTCAGTATCCTGATTGACAGCTGCAGCTTGTACTGAGCAATGTGAGCGCTCAGCAGCAGCAGAGTGGAGGGACACTGAGGAGCTAGGTGAGTGAGAGCAGATGTAACTTTCATAAAAGATTATACATCCATTCTGATCTCATCAGGTCTTAGAAATCTTTATAATGTATGCCGTTTGTCTCATGAAACCTGGGAACAGATCTTCTTTAAGAATTATCTGGAGGGAACGCGAAATAAATTGTTACATTTTACCGTTTATGAAGGAATTTATGAGAAAGATTATTGCTTTTGGTGTTTGGCTCTTGGGGTTTGGTAGATTGTGAATAATAATGGTGTCTTTACAGTTCTTAGTCTTTAAATTCTTTAATCTGTGTTCATTGTGGAGAAAGCTCAATTCTCTGACTACATTCTGTGCACAATTCTCTTTCATGCTAGATTACAGTATTTTATATATTTGTATACTTCCTTTTTCCCTTGAGGGATATGTAGGTGTTTGTTGACTTGTACGCTGAGCAAATCGAGTTACACAAAAGCGCAGATTTTACAAAATCAATTGCTGTGATTTCTTAAACCCGTCTCACACTGTGTAACAACATGTATGCGACGAGAGCAGGGTTGTTAGAATATGTAATCTATGGGTCGCCCCATTTTAAGTAGAACGCTAAACGAATTGACAATTTTCGGTCGTTAAGTGTGAAAGAAAAATGTCACCAGTCTTTTACTGGAGGGGACAATAAGCAGACGGAGGCTCCTACAGGACTCCCTTTTTTTGCTTGCTGTGTGTTTGAAATTTAATTTTTTTGCTGCTGGTTGAAAGATTAATTATTGCCGTTTTCAGTTTCTATCACTTGGAGGCAAAAAAATATATAGGAAGCTATATTTTAACTGAATTATATTTTCCATGGTGGAAACATTTTAGATGAAAACATGACTGAACTAGAAAGGGCGTAGATGTTATGATCGTTATTAACGATTTAACCTCTGAAGGACGCCATTACTTCTTAAGGACATAGCAATATTTCCTTTTTTTTCGTTGGAGCATTTTGAATATTTAACCTTTTATTTTCTGCCCATTTAGCCATATGTGGGATTGGTTTTTGTAGGAGTTGTAATTTTCAATGTTTCCCTTTTTGGCTCCATAAAAGTTTTTGTCGAAGGCCACGTTCACACGTTCATTACATGATCAGTATTTTTCATCAGTATTTGTAAGCCAAAATCAGGACTGTGTGAAAAATACAGAAGTGGGGACCTGTTTCAATCATACTTTTCCTCTGACTGCTCCACTCCTGATTTTGGCTTACAAATACTGATGTAAAAAACTCACCAAATACTGAACGTGTGAACGTGGCCTTAAGGGTATGCACGCTCAAGAATGTTTCCTATTCTGTCAAAAAGTCTGTTTTCTCGTGGAAACTGCTTCAGGCAATGCCCTTCTTTGACAAGTTCTTCCTTATTGAAGGGAATTCTGAAAATTAGGAAGAAATTTTCTTTTTTTTTTACATTTTTTGGATTGTACAGAGCCTAGTTTGGATTCCATCAGAAGCCACTTCAAAGAAGTGACATGCATTTTATTTTTCTCCTACCAGACACTTTTTTTCAAAACCTGACAAAATGCGCAAAAGACTGAATATATGAACAGCAAAGTATCTTTAGAATAGAAATGAATGGGATGTTTATCAAGCATGTTTTAGTGATTTTTAAAGCATTTTGTTTGAGTGGACAAATTCCAAAAAGAATTCTGAAAAACCTCTCTGTGCACATACTCTAATGTGGATTCACTCCTTCTGCATTTGGATGAAGAATAGAAAGACTGCAATTCCATCATTTTCTTTTTTTATTTTGCGACATTCATGATGAAGCATAAATAATTTGCTTTCTTTATTTTTGGTTCAGTAAGATTCCAATGATACTAGATATCTATAAGTTAATGATGTTTTTACTTTTGCACTATGAAGACTTAAAATAAAAAAAATTGTGGTGTTGATTTTCAAGAGCCAGAATTTTTTTTTTATTAGTTTCCTGAGTACTGATCTGAAAAATTCAGTTTGAATTGGTACTATTTTGAGAGTACATATGACTTTTTAATCAATCTTTAACCCCTTCACCCCAAGGGTGGTTTGCACATTAATGACCGGGCCAATTTTTACAATTCTGACCACTGTCTCTTTATGAGGTTATAACTCTGGAACGCTTCAACGGATCTTCGCGATTCTGAGACTGTTTTCTCGTGACATATTGTACTTCACGTTAGTGATAAAATTTCTTCGATATACCTTGCGTTTATTTTTGAAAAAAACGCAAATATGGCGAAAATTTTGAAAATTTTGCAATTTTCAAACTTTGAATTTTTTTTCCCTTAAAACAGAGAAATATGTCACACAAAATAGTTTAAAATTACATTTCCCACATGTCTACTTTACATCAGCACAAATTTTGAAACCAAAATTTTTTTTTGTTAGGAAATTATAAGGGTTAAAAGTTGACCAGTGATTTCTCATTTTTACAACAAAATTTACAAAGCCATTTTTTTAGGGACCACCTCACATTTGAAGTCACTTTGACGGGTCTATATAGCAGAAAATACCCAAAAGTGACACCATTCTAAAAACTGCACCCCTCAAGGTACTCAAAACCACATTCAAGAATTTTATTAACCCTTCAGGTGCTTCACAGGAGATGAAGCAACGTGGAACGAAAAAATGAATATTTAACTTTTTAGCCACAAAAATGATCTTTTACAAACTTTTTTTATTTTCACAAGGGTAAAAGGAGAAAATGGACAGATAAAGTTGTTGTGCAATTTCTCCTGAGTACGCCAATACCCCATATGTGGGGGAAAACCACTGTTTGGGCACACGCAGAGCTCGTAAGGGAAGGAGCGCCGTTTGACTTTTTCAAACTAAAATTGGCTGGAGTTGAGATTGGACGCCATGTCGTGTTTGGAGAGCCCCTGATGCGCCTAAACAGTGGAAACCCCCCACAAGTGACACCATTTTGGAAACTAGACCCCCTAAGGAACTTATCTAGATCTGTTGTGAGCACTTTGAACCCCAAAGTGTTTCACAAAAGTTTATAATGCCTGGGTGTGAAAAAAAAAAAAACAATTTTCCACAAAAATGATTTTTTAGTCCCAAATTTTTGATTTTTCCCAAGGAAATTGGACCCCAAAAGTTGTTGTCCAATTTGTCCTGAGTACGCTAATACCCCATATGTGGGGGGGGAAACTGTTTGGGCGCATGGCAGGGCTTGGAAAGGAAGCAGTAACGTTTTGGAATGCAAACATTGATGGGGGTCATGTTCCGCTTGTAGTGCCCCAGATGAGCCTAAACAGTGGAAACCCCCCACAAGTGACCGCATTTTGGAAGCTAGACCCCCTAAGAACTTATCTAGATCTTTGGTGAGCACTTTGAACCCCCAAGTACTTCACACAAGTTTATAATGCCTGGGCATGAAAATAAAAAATCCTATTTTTTTCCCACAAAAATTATCTCTTAGTCACTAATTTTTTATTTTCCCATAGGTAACAGGAGAAATTGGACCTCAAAAGTTGTTGTCCAATTTGTCCTGAGTACGCTGATACCCCATATGTGGGGGGAATCACTGTTTGGGCGCACGGCAGAGCTCGGAAGGGAAGGAGCACCATTTGACTTTTTCCAACCAAAATTGGCTGGAATTGAGATTAGACGCCATGTTGCATTTGGAGAGTCCCTGATGTGCTAAACAGTGGAAACCCCCCACAAGTGACCCAATTTGGGAAACTAGACCCCCTAAGGAACTTATCTAGATCTTTGGTGAGCAATTTGAACCCCCAAGTGCTTCACACAAGTTTATAACGTAGAGCCGTAAAATTAAAAAATCATATTTTTTCCACAAAATTGATCTTTTCACCCCAATTTTATTTTCCCAAGGGTAAACAAGACTCCAAAAGTTATTGTGCAATTTGTCCTGAGTACGCTGATACCCCATATGTGGGGGTAAACCACTGTTTGGGTGCATGGCAGAGTTTGGAAGGGAAGGAGCGCCGTTTGACTTTTTCAACGCAGAATAGGCTGGATGCCATGTCGTGTTTGGAGAGCACCTGATCTGCCTAAACAGTGGAAACCCCCCATAAATGACACCATTTTGGAAAATAGACCCCACAAGGAACTTATCTAGATGTGTGGTGAGCACTTTGAACCCGAAAGTGCTTCACAGAAGTTTATAACGTACAGCCGTAAAATAAAAAATCTTTTTTTTTTTTTTTACAAAAATGATTTTTTTTGCCCCCAATATTTTATTTTTACAAGGGTAACAGGAGAAATTGGACTCAAAAAGTTGTTTTCCAATTTGTCCTGAGTACGCTGATACCCAATATGTGGGAGCAAAACTACTGTATGGGCGCACGTCGGGGCTCGGAAGGGAAGTAGTGACGTTTTGGATTGCAGACTTTGATGGATTGGTCTGGGGGCGTCATGTCGCATTTGGAGAGCCCCTGATGCGCCTAAACAGTGGAAACCCCCCACAAGTGACCCCATTTTGGAAAATAGACCCCACAAGGAACTTATCTAGATGTGTGGTGAGCACTTTGAAGCCCGAAGTGCTTCACAGAAGTTTATAGCGTACAGCCATAAAAATAAAAAATCCTTTTTTTTTTTACAAAAATGATTTTTTCGCCCCAAATATTTTATTTTCAAAAGGGTAACAGGAGAAATTGGACCCCAAAAGTTGTTGTCCAATTTGTCCTGAGTACGCTGATACCCAATATGTGGGAGAAAACTACTGTATGGGCGCACATCAGGGCTCGGAAGGGAAGTAGTGACGTTTTGGATTACAAACTTTGATGGAATGGTCTGGGGGCGTCATGTCACATTTGGAGAGCCCCTGACGCGCCTAAACAGTGGAAACCCCCACAAGTGACCCCATTTTGGAAAATAGACCCCACAAGGAACTTATCTAGATGTGTGGTGAGCGCTATGAAGCCCCAAGTGCTTCACAGAAGTTTATAACATACAGCCGTAAAAACAAAAAAATCATTTTTTTTTTACAAAAATGATATTTTCGCCCCCAGTTTTTTATTTTCCCAAGGGTAACAGAAAAATAGGACAAATTGCACAATAACTCTTGGGGTACAGAGTACGCTGATACCCCATATGTGGGGGAAAACTACTGTTTGGGCGCATTGCAGAGCTCAGAAGTGAAGGAGCACCGTTTGACTTTTTCAACGCAGAATTGGCTGGAATTGAGATCAGACGCCATGTCACATTTGGAGAGCCCCTGATGTGCCTAAACAGCAGAAACCCCCCAATTCCAACTCCAACCCTAACCCCAACACACCCCTAACCCTAGTCCCAACCCTAACCACAAACCTAACCCTAACACACCCCTAACCCTAATCCCAACCCTAACCCTAATCCTAACGTTAGCGCCAACCCTAACCCTAACTTTAGCCGCAACCCTAACCCTAATGGAAAAATGGAAATAAATAAATTTTTTTAATTTTATTATTTTTCCCTAACTAAGGGGGTGATAAAAGGGGTTTGATTTACTATTTATAGTGGGTTTTTGTGATTGGCAGCTGTCACGCTAAAAGACGCTTTTTATTGCAAAAAGTAGTTTTTTGCATCACCACATTTTGAGAGCTATAATTTTTGCATATTTTGGCCCACAGAGTCATGTGAGGTCTTATTTTTTGCGGGACGAGGTGACGTTTTTATTGGTACCATTTTTGAGCATGTGACGTTTTTTGATCGCTTTTTATTTCGATTTTTGGGAGGTTAGAATGAACAAAAATCAGCAATTCATGAATTTCTTTTGGGGGAGGCGTTTATACCGTTTCGTGTGTGGTAAAATTTATAAAGCAGTTTTATTCTTCGGGTCAGTGCGATTACGGTGATACCTCATTTATATCATTTTTTTATGTTTTGGGGCTTTTATAGAATAAAAGCAATTTTATCTAAAAAATTATTATTTTTACATCGCTTTATTCTGCAAGCTATAACTTTTTTATTTTTTCGCTGATGATGCTGTATGACGGCTCGTTCTTTGCGGGACAAGATGACGTTTTCAGCGGTACCATGTTTATTTATATCGGTCTTTTTGATCGCGTATTAGTCCACTTTTTGTTCGGCAGTATGATGATAAAGCATTGATTTTTTGCTTAGTTTTTTTTTTTTTAAGGGGTTCACTAAAGGGGTTAACTAGTGGGACAGTTTTATAGGGGGGGTCATTACGGACGCGGCGATACCAAATATGTGTACTTTTATTGTTTTGTTTTTTTTATTTACAGGAAGAAATGAATTTATTGGGGAATATTTTTTTTTTTTTATGATTTTTTTTACCACTTTTTATTTTCATTTTTTTTTAACTTTTTTACTTTGTCCCAGGGTGGACATCACAGTATTTTAGCAGATCGCTGGTGTGACAGTGTGCACAGCACTCTGTCACACCAGCGATCGCTCTGGCAGTGCTGCAGGCTTCTCAGTGCCTGCTCTCAGCAGGCACTGAGGAAGCCGCCTCCCTGCAGGACCCCGGCGCCATCTTGGCTCCGGGACCTGGAGGGAGGACGGACCCTCGGAACAGCGCGACACATCGCGCTGCTCTGAGGGTCTCAGGGGAGCGCGCAGGGAGCCCCCTGCCTGCGCGATCCTCCCCTGTGCCCCTTGGTACAGCGCGATCATGTTTGATCGCGGTGTGCCAGGGGTTAATGTGCCGGAGCGGTCCGTGACCGCTCCTGACACATAGTGCTGGGTGTCAGCTGTGATAATCAGCTGACACCCGGCCGCGATCGGCTGCGCTCCCCCCGGGAGCACGTCCGATCGCACGGGACATACTATCCCGTCCATGGTCATACGGGCCCAGGTACCATGGACGGGATAGTACGTCTGATGGCAGTAAGGGGTTAAAGGTCTGTGCCCATTATCCACAATACCAGTGTTTTGGACACAGCTCACTTGTGCTGCGTCTAAAACGCTGCATTCTACATTAGAAGCACAATGAATGGGATTTATAGACATCCCATGCCCCGCTGCGCTTCTATTTACCGCTGCGTAAACACACCCGCTGGGCGGGTTTACGAGCCGCAGTATGTCTAGTGTCTCCGCAACAGAAATTTCCACAATACAATGTATTGGATGTGGTAAATCTGCATTGTTCAATATAAGGATTTAACTGTGTGATTGAACTGAGTCCAAAGCGCTGCTATTTCCTGATTATGGGCATGTACACTAATGAGGCGAGGTGAGCAAAACTAGCAGCAGTGTGTTCAGGCATCCATACATATCCATATTAGATGAAAGTCAGACAAACCCTCTGATTTTGGAGGGATTCGGGGACCATTTGATGCATTGAGGGGCATCAAGACATAAATGGTCTACTTGAATTCAAATGCCTTCGCCCTTTTGTTTTCTCTCAAATAAGTCACCATCGACATGTCTCTTCTTCATGAGATGAGCATTCATGATGGAGTCGAGAAAGCTAATTTTCGGAGACACAGCTAACAGCTATCAAAGGTGTTTGTCCACCTTTACACCTTTTTGATTCCCACTGCTGATGGATCATGAGCCTTTTTCCCTTTGCTGTAATTACAGTGTGGTTTGTAAGGAGATGGACATATTGTTTCCATTTTCATCTTAAAGAACAAGTGTTATTGTAATGTGAAAAGTGAATTGTGACTTGTTTCAGCAATGCTCATAATGTATGTTGTTTAACAATAGGGACAGCAAGAGCTAATAGTTGGGACTAGCTCAGAATCGGAAGGGATAAGAGACAATTCCTGTTAGAACGTAAGAAAGGGACAAGTGTGCGTAAAGAAAAGACGTAATGTCTAGTGTGAGCAGTACCGCATTACAGGGGTGTCCCTTACTGAGAGAGGAGAAGGAAACAGCGCATAGTGAGATACTGAGTGGATGAGAAGAGAAGTAACTGAAAGAATAGAGTGTTCGGAGATGAGTCCTGGATCAGGTGAGGTAACTGACCTAAATGGGATGTGAGACAAAGAGAGTTCCCTGGTCGGGAGATCCAGAGCGTCAAAGAGAGAAAAATTAAGTACTGGCCATACTGGCAAAGTAGCTCCCCTAAAGGGAAAAAGCCACAGATTGAGCATAGGACTCTTACAAACTAAACTATAGTGCTGAGCTGGGTTGTGGTGAAATGAACGGAAATGATAAAGATAGCAAAGATGTGAGTAAAGAGGAAGGAATTGAAACTGTCAAAAATGTTCCTTATTGTGAAGAAAACGTTCATAAAGTTGTGTACCCTCTATCTACTGTATAAGTTTATTTTTGAATGGTGGTCTCTCTCATTGAACTGTTCAACACCTGGTCCTGGCAAACCAATGTCACCGGTTACATGCGGTCTGCAAGAGCATAGTTCCACCACTTCACACGTCCTACACACCCAGTCAGGACCCCCACTTTCATGTAATGTTCCAGAGCATAAGAGATGAATACCTCGCTCACGCCTCTGCCCCGCGTCCTGTTCCAGGTTCACACAAGGGACTCTTCGCCTCTGTCAAATATACACAATGCAGGGCCGGACTAGGTTAATGATACTAAACTATATCAAACCAATCACCTGTTAGTCCATCATATGAGCACAATTTTTTTTTTTTTACCTACTGGACTTAAACAGCAAACTCACTTTGCCCCTACAGCTATATTGAGCGCCAAAATCAGATTATTTGGGTCTTGATGCCAGCTTCTAATCTGACCATGATTGACGAAGCGGCATCGCTAGAGTGTAGGGTGGGTACTGCGGGTAAGTATTTTTTTTTCTTTTGAAAAAGCTTACTTCTCACTGCTAAATAAAAAAAAAAAAAAAAAAACAGAAATCCCTTTTTAAATTTTCTTTTAATTTTTTGGAAGAGAAGGCAATATCCAGGCCTTGCGAGGATAAGCTGTGTGTCTCCATCAACTATGTGAGTAGCAATTTAAAGCTCAGTGTAAAATACAGTACATATGGCGCATTCAGTAATCCCCAATGTTTTACAGTCTATATTGTCAGGCAGCTCATTTAATTGAGTTGAATTGACCGGTATTTGCTCAAGAGAAGAATGTAATGTGTGCTGTTATAAATCCAAATTATTTTGTCTCCTTAGAGAGACTATTTCACATTCCTTCCACTCCATTCTCCTATGCTGAATGTAGTTAGTGAAATAGTGTTGGGATAAATGTACATTCTCAGACCCTATATATTCTTCATTTATGTGATGAAAAATGTAAAGATTGGATTGTAGTTATAATTTATTGACATGGTGCCACAATTACATTCCAGGAGCGGAGATAGGCTAAAAGCTAATATCGGTAAGCTTAGTGATGTCATTTCAGAACTATTCATAGCTTGGTGTGCAGTGGATATGTGTTACTTGGAAGGTATGAAGTATGTACAGTACAGACCAAAAGTTTGGACATACCTTCTCATTCAAAGATTTTTCTGTATTTTCATGACTATGAAAATTGTAGAATCACACTGAAGGCATCAAAACTATGAATTAACACATGTGGAATTATACATTACAATTTACAAAAAAGTGGGAAACAACTGAAAATATGTCTTATATTCTAGTTTCTTCAAAGTAGCCACCTTTTGCTTTGATTACTGCTTTGCACGCAGAAAAGGTGAACGGATGGACTCTACATGCCTAGTTCCCACCATGAAGCATGGAGGAGGTGGTGTGATGATGTGGGGGTGCTTTGCTGGTGACATTGTTGGGGATTTATTCAAAATTGAAGCGGTGAGCGGTCCAGCTCACCCCAAACCATCTCGATTGGGTTCAGGTCTGGTGACTGTGGAGGCCAGGTCATCTGGCGTAGCACCCAAACACTCTCCTTCTTGGTCAAATAGCCCTTACACAGTCTGGAGGTGTGTTTGGGGTCATTGTCCTGCTGAAAAATAAATGATAGTCCAACTAAACGCAAACCGTATGGAATAGCATGCTGCTGCAAGATGCTGTGGTAGCCATGCTGGTTCACTATGCCTTCAATTTTGAATAAATCCCCAACAGTGTCACCAGCATAGCACCCCCACACCATCACACCTCCTCCTCCATGCTTCACGGTGGGAACCAGGCATGTAGAGTCCATCCGTTCACCTTTTCTGCGTGCAAAGCAGTAATCAAAGCAAAAGGTGGCTACTTTGAAGAACCAAGAATATAAGACATATTTTCAGTTGTTTCACACTTTTTTGTAAAGTGTAATGTATAATTCCACATGTGTTAATTCATAGTTTTGATGCCTTCAGTGTGATTCTACAATTTTCATAGCCATAAAAATACAGAAAAATCTTTGAATGAGAAGGTGTGTCCAAACTTTTGGTCTATACTGTATATGATACACAACTACTAGAAAACTAAAAAGGTCAGCATGCTCTGCTTTCATTTTTGATTGCATGATTTTTTTTTGTTCTAAAAGCTTCCTTAGCATGAAATTAAGAGTATAGCAATAAGATTTGTGCTGCCCTGGTTTGGTGTCCAGTCTGGTCCTCTGCGGGCAGGCATGATATTGCGAGACCTTGTAAATGCCAGCGGCACCAATGTTGCCTGCATCAAAAGTAACCACTTCCCTGATCCAGCTGCCACTGAGGACTGGACGCCGCACCAGGGCACCACAAATTGTTTTGCTTAACTCCACCAGAACATCTATGAAAACAAATCTTAAATTAAACTTTTCTCCCACAAAATATAAACTCGCCCGTGTTTATTTTCTAGTCCATTAGCCAATTTTTGTTTTCCCTTTGAAGTTGTTTTACATTTAATCAGTTTTCTTTGGGTTCAGCTTGCCCTCTTGTTAATAATTGTGCTTGATTATTTTAGATACGTTTTCCAACATTAGGTAGTAGTTGAAGGTCCAAAAGTACAGTTGTGCTCAAAAGTTTACATACCTCTGCAGAATTTTTGCTTTCTTGGCCTTTTTTCAGAGAATATGAATGATAACGCCAAAACTTTTTCTACACTCATGGTTTGTGGTTGAGTAAAGCCATTGATTGTTCAACGACTGTTTTCCCTTTTTAAATCATAATGACAACCCCAAACTTCCAAATGACCCTGATCAAAAGTTTACATACCCCATTTCTTAATACTGTAATTGCCCCTTCTAACATCAGTGACATCTTGAAGTCTTTTGTGGTAGTTGTGGGTGAGGTTCTTTATTTTCTCAGATGGTAAAGCTACCCACTCTTCTTGGCAAAAAGCCTCCAGTTCCTGTAAATTCCTGGGCTGCTTAGCATGAACTGCGCACTTGAGATCTCCCCAGAATGGCTCAATAATATTGAGGTCAGGAGACTGAGATGGCCACTCCAGAAACTTCATCTTGTTCTGCTGTAGCCAATGACAGGTCGACTTGGCCTTTGTGTTTTGGATTGTTGTCATGTTGGAACGTCCAAGTACGTCCCATGCGCAGCTTCCAAGCTGATGATTGCAAATTTGCCTCCAGTATTTGCTGATAATGTGCTGCATTCATCTTTCCTTCAACTTTGACCAAATTTCCTGTGCCTTTGTAGCTCACACATCCCCAAAACATCAGTGATCCACCTCCGTGCTTTACAGTAGGAATGGTGTTCCTTTCATAGTAGGCCTTGTTGACCTCTCTCCAAATGTAACGTTTATGGATGCGGACAGAAAGTTCAATTTTAGTCTCTGTAAGGTTCTTTGTACATGTTCTTGAAACTCAGTTTTCCGTCAGCCATTTTGCTTTCTGTCTTGCTGCAGCTATCTTGCCCTCAGTCAATATGGAGTTTTCAGCTTTCATGTTCCCGCCCTGATTCTCTCCCTCTTGCTTCTTAAGCAGCCACAGCTGAGCAATCAGTGCTTCAGAATCTAGCCTGCAGTGAACCTGTGACCTGACTCCTGGAAGCCTTGGACTATGTACTCCAGCTATTCCTACTGAGGAACTCTGAACACTTGTGGACTCTGGAACCCTGCTCTTTGAAAGATCCACGTTTGCATGGACTTACGGTAACAGAGAAGAAGATCCTGAACCTGTTGTGGAGAGTGATTGCTGAGCTTAAGTTACTCTGGCCTGCTGTGTCTCCTGCTTCTGTATCTGCAAACTGTGTGACTATTTTTGCCACTTGTATGAAGTAATACAAGACCTTCTATATCAAACCTGTGTCTCATGTATTTTCATCGCACCCAAGCACAAGACGCTATATGAACTGTACTACATACATTACAAGATTCTGAAGCCAAAACGTTAGTGTCTGCTGGGTCTGGGAAGGCTGTGTCTGCTGTAACTGTGGATATCAGACGTCCAGTTGTACTTTCTGTGATGACAGTGGTTGTGACTTCTCACAACCATTCCAGGTGAGCAATTCCCTTAAGTTTTTTTTTCTGCAGTGTTACCACAGGTAAACACTATTGTTTTTGTTTTTTTTTCTCTTCCCTCTTTTGTGTCTGCTGTAACTGTGGATATCAGATGTCCGGTTGAACTTTCTGTGATGATAGTGGTTGTGACTTCTCACAACCATTCCAGGTGAGCAGTTCCCTTAATTTTTTTTTCTCTCTGCAGTGTTACCACAGGTAAACACTATTGTTTTTTTTTTCTTTTCTCCTCTCATTCCAGTACTCCTGTCTTAAAAGATCTGGAAAATGGAGGCCCGCATAAAGGAACTTTGCGGAGTGACTGATAATATCCTTGCAGATTTACAGACTATAAAAACCCGTTTTACAAACCTACAGGACCTCACTAATCACAATTTGCAAGTGTTTGGACAGACTGCCCAGGATTTGCGAGCCAGGATTGAGGTTCTAGAGGAGCGAGTCCAGGCTCCTGCCGTAGCCCCAAGTTCTGGGATTCCCAAGTTGCCCCCTTTTCGTTTTGGCGGTGAACGTGAAAAATTCAGGGGATTTATTAACCAATGCAATCTGTTTTTTTCTGCACATGCTTCACAATTTCCCACTGAACGATCTAAAGTGCTTACTATAATTATGTTACTTACCAACAAGGCTTTGATGTGGGCAAACCCTCTGATTGAGACTGAGGATGAATGTTTGGATCATCTTGATGCTTTCATTTCAGCCATGGGGCAGGTGTTTGATGACCCCAATCGAGGTGCAACAGCTGAAGCAGCCATGTTAACTTTGCGCCAAGGTAAGCACTCGGTAGCCGAATATGCCTTGGATTTCAGGAGATGGGCCCTTGATACCACCTGGGACAGTTCCGCCAAAAAATCTATTTTTCGAAAAGGGTTGTCTCCACTAATTAAGGATGAACTTGCTCGTGCCGACCCTCCCACTGCGTTAGGTGACTTTATTAACTACTGCATCCGTATTGATGCTCGCCTGACTGAACGCAGGCAAGAGAGATGGTTCGAAAGCAATCGCACTAACCTTTTCCTACCTTCCTCCCCAGCTAAGGAACCTTTGAGTAGGATCACACGGGAACCTGAACCTGAACCCATGCAGGTAGACTCTTTACAAAGACGGGTTAGTGATGCACGCAAGGAACATCGTTTTAAGGAAAATCTATGTTTCTATTGTGGTAAGTCAGGGCACTTCATTATAAACTGCCCCAGCCGTTCTCGTAAAACTACTGCAGCACTCATTCACTGTGAGTGTTGCGAGAGGAGATCTGTCAGGTCCGAGCCTCAGGCTCCAGAGAGATCTGCAGCAACAGATCTTGATTTCTCTGACTTAAACTCCGTTACTTCTGAGGACGATACTGTGTAAACGCTGCAATTTTTCAAGTTTCCTCAGCGGTGTCCCAGCTGAGTTGTAGGAAAAACAATTCTCATTGCTTCCTTTCCATCAAACTCTGGGTTAACTCAGTCTGGGTGTCTAGCTCTGCAATGATCGACTCAGGGGCAAGTGGGAATTTTATGGATGTCTCCTTTGCTCTGAAACAGGGGATACGTTCAGTGAAGAAGGCTACTCCAGTACAGATGGAAACTGTGGATGGCTCCCTGCTGACCTCTGGACCAGTGGATCAGGAAACGGAGCCTTTGAAGGTCCTTATGGGTAAAGATCATCAAGAGAAACTGTCCTTTATGCTTATCTCTTCTCCCCACTTTCCCATTATTCTAGGGCTACCATGGCTGCAGGCTCAGAACCCTACCATTAACTGGGAGACCAAGGAATTACACTTTCCAGAGAAACAGATGAGTCCAGAAGTTTCAGCTTGCTCTGTTCCTAAAGGAACCATGTCAGTCCCTGAACTACCAGCTGTAAACCAGGACTATGTGGATTTATGTGACAAGAAGAACGCTGACCAGCTTCCCCCTCACCGTCCATATGATTGTCCAATTGAATTATTGCCTGGAGCAGAGATACCTTTTGGTAAGATCTACCCCTGGCGGGGCCTGAGCTAAAGGCTTTAAAGGATTACATAGACGAAAATCTAGCCAAGGGCTTCATACGCCCCTCTTCATCTCCTGCAGGTGCACCCATCTTCTTTGTGAAGAAGAAAGATGGATCTCTGAGACCCTGCGTAGACTATAGGGAACTCAATAAGGTTACTATTAGAAACCGTTATCCATTGCCTTTAATCCCTGAGTTATTGGAGAGAGTGCGGCATGCCAAAATTTTCTCTAAATTGGATCTCCGTGGGGCCTATAACTTGGTCCGTATTAGACCTGGGGATGAATGGAAGACTGCATTCAGGTCACGCTATGGACACTTTGAATATCTAGTTATGCCTTTTGGTCTGAGTACCGCCCCAGCCACTTTCCAACACTTGGTGAATGACATCTTCAGGGATCTCCTAGATACATTCGTGGTGATTTATTTGGATGATATTCTAATTTTTTCTAACTCCACAGAGGAACATCATGGACATGTGAGAATGGTCTTGGAACGTCTAAGACAAAACCATCTTTACATCAAACTTGAAAAGTGTGAATTCCATAGGACCGAAATTCAATTTCTGGGGTATGTACTGTCTACACAAGGAATTAGTATGGATGGAAGTAAGACCCAAGCCATCAAGGATTGGCCAAGTCCTAGAAATGTGAAGGAGGTGCAGCGCTTCATCGGGTTTGCCAATTTCTATAGACGTTTCATTAGGAATTTCTCTGAGGTAGTGTCACCTATCACCCAACTTACCCGGAAAGAGTCTAGGTTCTCCTGGACTCCCCAAGCCCAGGAAGCATTTTCTCGTCTAAAAGATAAATTTACCACCGCACCTATCTTGGTACATCCCAACCCCGAACTTGCCTTCATAATAGAGGTGGATGCTTCAGATTGTGCCGTTGGAGCTATACTCTCTCAGAGAACAGGTGAGAAGAATGTCTTGCATCCCTGTGCCTTCTTTTCCCAGCAGTTGTCTTCGGCTGAGAGGAACTACGATGTGGGCAATAGAGAGTTGTTGGCCATTATTGCCGCCTTCAAAGAATGGAGACACCTTCTTCAGGGAGCTGCACAGCAAATAGTCGTCCTGACAGACCATCGTAACCTTGAATTTATCAGGTCGGCTAAGTGCCTGACTCCTCGCCAGGCTCGCTGGAATCTTTTCTTAAACCAATTTAATTTTGTCATTTCTTATAGACCAGGATCGCGCAATGGAAAGGCTGATGCACTCTCTAGGATTCATTCAGCAGAGACCCGTCCGCTTGCTCCTCCTAAGACTATTCTTCCTGACTCTAGATTCCTGGGAGTGATTCATAATCAAGACCTACTTAAGGACATCAAGGAAGCATACCATGCGGATTCCTTGTTGGCACAACCCCCAAGGGACGTAAGTCTTGTCTTTAAGAATGGTGTGTGGATTCTGGGACAACGTCTGTATATTCCTGAAACAGTCAGATTGAGAGTATTGCAACTCATTCACGATTCCAAGATAGCGTGGCATAGAGGAATTCTAAAGACACAGGAATTTCTTTCTCGTTTCTTTTGGTGGCCCACTTGCAGGAAGGATGTTTTAAACTATGTCACTTCATGTGAAGTCTGTGCAAGATGCAAAACACCTCGCTCCTCACCAACTGGTCTGTTACAACCTCTTCCCACCCCATCCCGCCCGTGGGGATCCATTTCTATGGACTTCATTGTGGAGTTACCAACCTCTCAAGGGAAAAACACCATTCTAGTGGTGGTTGATCGTTGAACAAAGGCAGCTCATTTTATTCCTTGTGTCGGCTTACCCACTGCAAAACAGACATCAGATTTGATGATTAAAGATGTGTTTCGCTTACATGGAGTACCGGATGAGGTTATTTCGGATCGAGGGGTGCAATTCACTTCAAGGTTTTGGCAAAATTTCTGTGCAGCATTGGACATTAACGTAAACCTTTCTTCTGCTTTTCATCCCCAGACTAATGGACAGACCGATCGAACCAATCAAACTCTGGAGCAGTATCTCCGCTGCTTTATCTGCCACCTACAGGATGATTGGGTGGATCTACTTCCATTGGCTGAGTTCTCTTATAACAACTCTCAGAGCGCCTCCACTAAGCAGTCTCCTTTTTACTCCAATCTAGGTTATCATCCTAACATTCTTCCACGATTTCCCATAGAATCGCCTTTACCAGCAGTGGCCGAAAGAATCACGTCTTTACAGAAGAATATGGATCTTCTAAAGGAGAATCTGGAATTGGCTCAGGAAAGGTACAAGAAAGCAGCAGATAAATTTCGTAAACCTGCACCAGTTTTCAAGGTAGGAGACCTGGTCTGGCTGTCAACCAGAAATCTTAAGTTAAGGATTCCATCGTCTAAGTTGGGACATAAGTACATTGGACCCTATAAAATCAGTAAAATTATAAGTGCCGTTGCTTGTCGTCTTCAACTGCCTAGAACTATGAGAATCCACCCTGTCTTTCATGTATCCCTACTAAAGGCTGCAACACCCAATACGTTTCCTGGACGTTCTTCTCCTTGCCCTGACCCAGTGCTAGTCGATGGTCAGGAAGAATTTGTGGTGGAAAGAATTCTAGATTCCAGGTTATACAGGAATCAGTTACAATATTTGATTAAATGGCAGGGCTACCCAGTGGAGGACAACTCATGGGAACCAGTCAATAACGTTAATGCTCCTCGTTTGCTCCGCCAGTTTCATCAGAGGTACCCAGACAAGCCTGGTCTGAGGCCATCCGGAGGTTGTCCCTAAGGGGGGAGTAATGTAAGGTTCTTTGTACATGTTCTTGAAACTCAGTTTTCCGTCAGCCATTTTGCTTTCTGTCTTGCTGCAGCTATCTTGCCCTCAGTCAATATGGAGTTTTCAGCTTTCATGTTCCCGCCCTGATTCTCTCCCTCTTGCTTCTTAAGCAGCCACAGCTGAGCAATCAGTGCTTCAGAATCTAGCCTGCAGTGAACCTGTGACCTGACTCCTGGAAGCCTTGGACTATGTACTCCAGCTATTCCTACTGAGGAACTCTGAACACTTGTGGACTCTGGAACCCTGCTCTTTGAAAGATCCACGTTTGCATGGACTTACGGTAACAGAGAAGATCCTGAACCTGTTGTGGAGAGTGATTGCTGAGCTTAAGTTACTCTGGCCTGCTGTGTCTCCTGCTTCTGTATCTGCAAACTGTGTGACTATTTTTGCCACTTGTATGAAGTAATACAAGACCTTCTATATCAAACCTGTGTCTCATGTATTTTCATCGCACCCAAGCACAAGACGCTATATGAACTGTACTACATACATTACAGTCTCATCACTCCAAATTACCTTGTTCCAGAAGTTTTGAGGCTTGTCTCTGTGCTGTTTTGCATATTGTAGGCAAGATACTTTGCATTTGCGCAGTAATGGCTTTCTTCAGGTGACTCGACTATACAGCACATTTTTCTTCAAGTGCCTCCTTATTGTGCATCTTGAAACAGCCACACCACTGGTTTTCAGAGAGTCCAGTATTTCAGCTGATGTTATTTGTGGGTTTTTATTTGCATCCCAAACTATTTTCCTGGCAGTTGTGGACAAAATTTTTGTTGGTCTACCTGACCGTGGTTTTGTTTTCACAGAGTCACTGAGTTTCCATTTGTTAATCACAGTTTGAACACTGCTGACTGGCATTATGAAATCCTTGGATATCATTGTGTATCCCTTTCCTGTTTTATACAGTTCAACTACCTTTTCCCGTAGATCTGTTGACCATTCCTTTGCTTTCCCCGTGACTCACAATCCAGAAACGTCAGTGGCTGGATGAGAGATACTAGAGTCTGTCTGGATCCCAGGGACTCACTCAGCTTTTATGCACACACATGATTACAAGCAAACAGGTCACAGGTGAGGATGTTACCTTTAGTAGCCATTGAAACCCATTTGTGTCAACTTATGTGCATGTTATCAGGCCAAAATCACCAGGGTATGTGAACTTTTGATCAGGGTCATTTGGATGTTTTGGGTTGTCATTATGATTTAAAAAGAGAAAACACAGTAGTTTGATAATAAATGACTTCACCCAACCACTAACCATGAGTGGAGAAAAAGTTTTGGTGTTATCATTCATATTCTCTGAAAAAAGGCCAAGAAAGCAATAATTCTGCTGGGGTATGTAAACTTTTGAGCACAACTGTATTTCTATCTTTGAATACAGAGATCTATGCACCTTAACAGTTTATTGTTTGCTTGGATGTATCTCGTGTCTGCCACCTCTCCTGACATCTTAGTTGCTGCCTTTGAAGAGCATAGTGGCCGGTGACACACTAGTTCTTGACTGCTGCGCTCTGCATAGGATCCTATGGCACTAATGACCAAGATGTCAAGGAAGCCCATCTGCTACATTCATCAAGTTCATTGGATACTTGGCTATCAGTCTAAGGAAATTTGAACTATTCGAATGCATGTATATCTGTTACTGACATTCCTTAAAGTGTTATTGAAATCAAAAGCTCTTTCTAAATTTGTAACTACCGTAATTGATCAATCAATCAGTGGATCTGAATTAATAAAAAATTGTAAAAAAGTTTCATCTTTATATCTACAGCTTTGTTTTTTTATTAAAGTCTACAAACAAACCCAGTGTGTAGTCTGATCCTGTAGCAGTGTTACTATATTCCTCTCTGCCCCTTCTTCTTCTTAACCTACGTATCAGGGGTGACACAAAGCACTTTAATCGTGATCTACATAGCTCCTACTCCCAGCTAGTAGAGTCTCCCGCCATGCTGACGTCCAACCAGTGCAGGAATGTGTCTCCTCCAGTTGTTGATATCACTTCCTATTCTCCTCCAGAGCACAAGGTGAGGAATAGCCCTGGAAATGTGACTGCGCCTGGTCAAATTCTTTAGACCAAGAATGAGTGGAGTCAGTCTGGTAAGAGGTTAGGAGCAGTGATTTAGAGACTGTAGGTCGGGACCTCTATGTTCTCTGGTCGGTGAAGGATCAGGTGTCTCATCCTCACACACCATTGATCAGACAGCACGGAGCTCTGAGCGCAGTCACTAAATCACTGCTCCTAATCTCTGACCCAACTGCTTCCTGTCATTACTGCTCTGAGGAAACAAGGAATGGACTGGTCCCTTTACACCTGACCCTATTCCCCCTCCAATAAAGAATATATAGTAATATTTATAATGTAACTGTATATTATATATACATAGAGGTACCATAAATACCCATATATAATACATACAAACATATTATATACACATATATAGTACACAAGAGGAGTATTCTATATGGGTATATTCGACTTGTATTGTAAATATTGTATTTTTGTGTTATATACCTGGGTATATACTGATTCATTGGTTTAGGCAACTGCATCAATTTTGTCTTGCACTAGTTTTGAAAAATACCCCCAGTGTCTAAAACTCCCTATTTATGCATGGGTTCTCTGCAGTCATTTTATTGGTACAGTCCTGGTCGAAAGTATTGGCACTCTTGAAATTGTTCCAGAAAATGAAATATTTCAGAAAATTATTGCAATTACACATGTTTTGTTATACACATGAATATTTATTTGTGTGTATTGAAGCAACACAAAGAAAGAACAAAAAGGGAAAATTTGGCAAAATTTCACAAAAAGAAAAAGCCCCAAATGGGCCTGACGAAATTGTTGGCACCCTCAACTTTTATTTAAAAGGGATATTCCCATCTCCAAGATCTTATCCCAATATGTGGTAGGTGTAGTAATAATAAACATATTGGTAAATGCCTCCAATTAGAAATGTAGTATAGTTCTTCAGATTCACCATGTCGCTTACCCCATGTGCAGGCAATTCCGTAACTTAGGTATCCATGTTATGACCACTCAAATAGTGACAGTTCATTAGATAGCTTTTAGTGGCCATAACCATGGATACCTTGGCTACCACAATGCCCTACATGAGGTAAGGGACATAGCGAATCTGAAGATCCATGCTACATTTCAAATTGGAGATATTTGCTAATATTATTATTACACGTACTACATATTGGGATAGCATCTAAGTGATGTGAACACCCCTTTAAGGGACACACAAACATTAGCCTATCTTTGGCTGAAATCAGCTTCTTGGCCTGATGTGTGTGGGGCATGTCCAAATGTGGACTACTGCAGGAGCTCTGTCATAGGAAACACAGGAGAAGTCAGGCCCTCGGTCAGTTATCTAATGTGTATTGGGGCTCTGCCTATCTATTGTGGCCAATCTAGGGAGTGATTGAATATGCAGTGACCCATGAGTAGTGTTCTCGAATACAGTGCCCTAGTTTCCCTATCAATAATAGTTTGATCCCGTAGTTATGTGTGTCTGTCTTTTGGGGTATGCTCTGGAGGACCATAGCAGACCATCTTCAAGAGCAGCAGGACTTCAGAAGGTTTGTTCTCTCCTCTCCTTCTCAGACCATATGACTTCTTCTAACAAACAGCACAATATTGCCCCATGCCCCTGCCACTGCACAGTGTTCCATTTTATTGCAAAGACTGCCGGTAACCTCTACTCCATTATCTGTATTCAGAGAGTTATTACTGTGTTATCTGCTGTTACATAGGACTGCTCCTAACATCTGCTACATAATCTGTACTGGGAGCGTTTTCGCTGTGTTATCTTGGGACTTTGGCCCCTGATCTATTTCAACCCTCGCAACCTCCATGCTACAGACACTAAAAAATGGAAGTAGAAAGAGTAACAGCAAACAACCTAGTGGTTTTGTTTGTATTCTGTAACTATGGAGACACATAAGTCTGCAGCTGGACATGTTTACATGAAAGGAGTGGAAAGGGCTTTCAGTTTCACACTATTTGCATTTTAATTCATGTTAGATGCATCAATTCATTAAAATTGGGTTGCAAAAAGTCTTAAATTCTATAACAGTGGCAAAATAAAGAGATAAATTACAATCTATTTCAAAATTGAGGGATAACATTTAGTAATGAGTGAACATGCTCAGATACGGTCTTATTCGAACATGCTCAGGTGCTAACAGTGTCTTCAGTGTGCTCGAAAAATATGTTCGAGTCCTCGCGCATGCATATCTTGCCACTGTTTTGACAGTCGCAACATATACAGAGATTGCCTGTTTGTTCGACAGCCGCGACACATGCAGGGATTACCTAACAGCCGCGAAACATGCAGGTGTGGGGACTTGAACATATTTTTTGAGCACGCCGAAGTCACTCAGTTAGCACCTTATCTGAGCACATTTTCTCATCACTAATAACTTTACTAAAACCCCACATTTACATAGTTTTTAAAGACTCGGTCAACTGTAGAATTGCCAAAGATGTGATGAATTTTTGTTTTAATCTGATTTTACTGAAAATTGACAAACTTAAAACACAGTGACAAGTGATTTGGTGAGACACCTCACAGGGCACTGTGCAAAATATTAATATGCATCTTCAATAGCCGAGTTCAGGTATTTACTTAAAGGGGTTGTTTGGCCTTAGTGTGACTATAAACTTGTATGCTATGTGCTGGTAGTAGGCGGTCTTGTGACCGCAACTATTTTTCGTTATGCATACTTCCAGCAAGCCTACATCACTCAATAATCTTGTGTCTAGTCAGCACGTCATGGCTTGTATGCAGATTGCATATTTGCGTTCGCACGCTTGCGTTTGCGATGTGATAATTCACAAGTCAGCATTCACATAGCATGACTATAGATGTGTACCCTAAGTCCGGACAACCTATTTAATGTCAAGGGGGAGGAGAACTAGTGGAAGGCGGGAATTGGGAATGGGGTTGTGAATAGAAATGGTGGCAAGAAAATAAAAAAAACTATCTGACAATAAAAAAATACACTTGTGATATGATTCCGGACAAGAGGTCGTATTACAATTTCTGGAAGATAACGCCCAGGACTGGAAGTATGCTAAGATCCAAAGCCTAAGAGTCTCGCAAGATGGAGCTTGTTTTATCCAATGTGCCATGTTTTAGGGTTTTTCTGTCTCTTGTTGGTCTTCCAATTGTACAATTCTTCAAAGAAGTATTGATGAATATTTTATTTTTAATTCCCTATTTTACTTTGTCTAACCGCTAAAATTAGAAACAAGAAATGAATGTGTAGAAATATGAGAGGGGACAGGGGAGGAATATGGGAGGACATATTAGAGTAGTTTCCTAGCAATAGGTGGTGGTTTGAACGATCTAATAGTTTGGTGAATCAGATAAGGTATCAAAATTAAGGTTCAATCAATGGTTATAAGAATATAAGTGTTCCCCCAACTGGACTACACTGGTGACTGTGGGTCAATACTCATTGTGTGGTTAACAATGTTTGATACAATTCTTCACTCCTCATTTTATATTGGCCGCAGACAGCTCCACATTGCTGCTCCTTCACTTTATATGCAATATATTCATAAACATACATGTGCAGATCATTATTTTTATATGTGCACCTGTGATTATTTAACACCGTGGGGTCACTAGGACATTAGCCAGCTATAATATGGGGGTCGGCCAAGTCATCTTATAACAATTAGGGTTTTATTTTGTATGTGTGTGCAATTTTACTTTGTTTTTATTTTATTTTACTATGTGAGTTTTCATTGCATGATGTCATAAAGTACAGTATTAAAAGAAGCAAATATCCCATATAATGTAAGGTGAAAGCGAAAACAATATGGGCCCATGAAAAATGATACATAGTAACATATTATAATCTCAAGCACATATGTGCCTTGGGAATCCATGTAATTGGTTATGGTGCTGCTGATCCAACTTAATTATAAAGCGATATTAGAACATGCAAATATTGCACAGCATTAGCCTAAATGACCCAAGGAGACCTTGTTACGGCTCTTAGATTTGGACCCAGATTATGCAATTTAAGAGGATCTGTCAGCAGCATATTCAACCTCTAACTAAAGGCTTGACTGTAAAACTTGTGACAGTCACTGGTGAAGTGATGGAGCAGAGATACGTGTCACTGCGCATGATGGCGTCAGTGATGTAAAACCAGAGTAGTTTCCTCTAGCACACTACATGTTGAAAGGATTAAATGAGAGTTATGTTATGGGCTGGTTTTAGTGGACCTCCATAGAGCGGGTGGGAGGGGGTCCACCGTATCTCCACATGCAGAGTCTGGACAAGACCTGTGTGAAGTCAGGATCATGTGATCAGTCACATTATGGAGGAGTCATAAGGTCTGGGCTTAAATGCCTGACTGCCAGAGCTTTCAGTGTTCAATGTGGGCCTAGAGAGAAAGCACTCCCGGAAAGTGTGTGCTATACCTTAACCGTGGGCATTGCTGCCTGTGAGTGGGTTGACCCCGCTAGGAAAAGGACTGTGTTTCTTTTTGCTTCTTTGTTTTGCTGTTTTGCCCAGAGGGCTTTGTTTACTTTCCCAAGCTTGGTTTATGCTGTCTACAATAAACTAAGCCTTTTCTTAAAGAGACAGTGTTCCGGTTATACCTCTTTGTCCAGCTGAGTGAGCCGTTCTACCACAGGTCTATACATTTATACCTTGATTATAGTGTTTTGTTAGGGTATTTTTGAGAAATCCATTTTTGAAGTTTTAATCATCTGAAAAAGTGGCGCATGTGCAGTAAGCTCCTGATGACATTGTGGAAACCGGTCTATTGATCTTACAACGCCATCATTACTGCGCATGCGCTGCCTTTTCTGATGAAACAAACTTGGGCAATGAGGTACGGGAGACTGGTCACTGAGAGAAGAGTGACCTGTCAATCAAAGACCAGAGGTCGGCGGTGGGTGGGGCAAAGAGACAGTACAGCAGAGCTGGAAGTGCAGTGTCCGCTCTGCTGCGCTTGCAATTAAAACTTTAATTATGGATTTCAACAAAATACTACAAGTGACATATAAATAAATATAATAAGCATTAAAGGGGCTTTACATTCATACTTTTTAGTTAAATATTGAATATCCTGCTGATAAGCCGTCTCTAAAGGCAGTTCTACCAAATACTGAGTATGTAAACTTGTAAGCCACTTGGAATGTTATGAAAGGAATGAAAACTGAAATAATACATAGTCTTCAATATTATTCTGACTGGTCACATGCTAAAAATTTAGTAGTGCTCTTAACTGACCTAAGGGAATGAACGTTACAAAGAATTGTAAAAATTCAGGAATTGTGAAAATCTGAATTTTAATGAATGTGGCTAAGGTGGATGTTCAGTTATGACATCAAATTTTACTTTTCATCTTCAGTCCAAATGTTGAGAGCAGTTGACCCTCTAAAAAAGAGTAAATGCATATGAACATATTCATATTTTATGACTAAGTATATGTCAAAACATTATGATTTGACCACCGGCAAACTCACCCACTCAGTTTGACCTTTGTAAGTTCTGCCCAATTTGAGAACAAAGAGCAAATTTAATTGAGGTAGTTTTTCATGGAAAACTGAGGGAGCTAGGAATGTAGTCTATTAAATGGTACTGGTTTAACAGTCTGGCCCCAACCTTGAGGAATAAATTATATTTCTTTGTAATATGACAAAACACATCTAAAGAGTTTCTCTTTAAAGATGTGTACATGATCATCAAGATGATTCCTCTTATCTTAGAAATTTAGGAAACCACATCAGTGGAGATGCCTTCAGATGAGGGTTAAGCCCATATAAATAAGAAAAGAAAAATCCAACTAACTCACTGGCAGGTTCAAGGATCACAACGTCTGTGTCCAGAAATAAGAAGAACAAAGAAATACAGCTCCAGCAAACGAGTAAAAATAGAAAAGGCTTTATGGAATATTCCACTGAGATAAGACAAGACACAAGTTAAAAAATGCAAAGCGTTTCAAATCACTTTTGAACCTTCTTCACAGTGTGAAGAAAGATCTCAGGATCTTTTTACTTGATCGCGGGAGCAGCATTTCATTGCTCTCCTTAAGGTCCACAGAGGTCAATTTTCAACCCGTCTTGCCCTGTCATCATGTACAGTCTCATATTTTAGTATAATTATGAGCAGTGGTGAGATTTTCTCTTTAAGTTCTACTTTCCTTTGGACACAAAAATCTTTAGGAGGCCTTTTTTTTGCATCATTTGGCAGGTTAAGAAGAATGACACTGAATTTTGAAAGATATACTGAACTGTGATAGAACTGATGCAAATAAACAGCGCTCATCACAAATTAAACTCATTTATATTCTCTCTTTTCATACATCTGATTACGAAGTCTGGTCATCCCCTATTTCTAGAGGATTTGAAGGTCAAATCAAACATAAACTGGATATTTATTAATGAGGAATTAAACAACATTCTCAAAGATAAATGCTCAATCAGTATTCTTGCTGCCAGGACAACGTATTCTCATTCTTAAATTGTCATTCACTTTGAACATAAAGTGTTATAAATATCGCTTCTGGAATGTGAATTTCAAAATACTTATAGCAGATATTTCCAGTCTTCTAAATAAAGTTTTTAAATTCTTTATTGAAGAATACACTTTTTCTCTGACAGTAACCCCCCTACCTTTATGGTTTAGGCATCATGCACATAAGTGTGGTCCAACTCCATACACCAACAGACATTTATATTGCCTTAATGAACCCTCGCTACGCTGGCAAGCTCATGCAGGGATTTTTACCATGTCTTTTAGATGCCGAATTAATAGTGTATCACTGCGCCTTGATTTCTGTAAAATAGCACAGTATGGCCTGACTTCCTCATTTGTCATTTATTAACCCCTGAAGATTCCAGGCTAAAACTGGTGAAACGCGTGGAGGTTCTTTTAATCCCCCACCTTTTTCCTACATATTTAAGAACATGGAACTACTCTTTATTGTGCCCTTTTAAAATACTGTCTCTCTCCTGGCCCTCCCCCCACATATTGATGGCTGACAGTTTGTATGGTTATCCGTATTACGCCACATTAGCTCTCACTCTTTGCAGGATTTTTCATTATTCTATATGTATTTTCGTGATCATTTTTGGTAGTTAGCTAGTCTCTGGTATTGCATTTTGTTCCCGATAGACAGTTTTTAGGGGTTATTTTGAAACATAGTGGGTGCTGTTGGTATATTTGCTTTAATCCTTTTTGAATATATTGTTTTTTCACGCATCCATTGCCTTTAATGATATCTCGATATTCATTTCAAGCGTATTGTGGGTGGAGGGGTCTGGGTTTTCACCTACATGGTGGGCTTATAAAATTCCACACCTATTTGTACCCTATATGGATAATTTTAAATGTTATTAATGTTCAAGTCTTTCTTGTTTACAAACTTCAGTAAAGTTTTTCCTTTCTTTTCACACAGTTTTATTGGTGTGTGTATTCCTAGAATAGATGCAGATTTTCTGTACATACTGCCTGTGTTTTGTTTGTGATTCATACCTGTATCCTATGTTTGCAAAGCACAGAATGGCAGCCAGAGGGACTCTCCTTAATGGCATTTTTGTAGACCAACTTTAGGACAATAAAAAGGGTTAGATGTTCTTTTATGAACTAGATCCTGTGGCTCATAAATAGGATGAGTGTCTAGTTGATCCATTATAGGTTGGTGGTGTGGCTTTTGATTGATTATTAATGTGTACTCATGTTTTTTTAATAAATTAAGACTAGATGTGAAAATAAGAAACTTTGTAATAAATCTTAATTGAAAAATTTGCTTCTTCCTCCTCCTGGACTAATATTTCATTTTCAAAATTATCAATTCAGGAGTAAAATCTGTCTTCATTGACTACAGACTTTCTCTTTACTGAGATAGGAGATGTCATTTGGTGCTCATAAAGTTCTATGGAACTTGCAGTGGAGTGTCTGGTTCTGCTTCTAGCTCCTCCCCTTCCTCGCTTCATAAAATTTTATGAGCACCAACTGTTATCTCCGATCTCAGTAAAGGTAAAATCTGTCTTCACTTAATATAGATTGTACCCATGAAATGAGTAAAAAATCAATCCAGTAGGAGAAAGAAGCCATTTTATGATAATACTATAATAACAAAGTTGTTTTTTTCCATGTGGTTTACTGATTTTTGCAATGAAACTTAAAATGACTGTTACTCAGTAAGGAGATGTAGCGCTAATTGTTATGACAAAAAAATAAGTGGCCAAACGTACATGTTAGCAGAGGTTTATATGGGTCTAGGGCCGATAGAACTGGAGATGGCGTCACTATTACCCCCATCATTGAATGCTGACTACATCTCTGTTACTTCTATTACTCCTGTTCTTTAGACCCTTTGCTATAAACATTTTTCGATTTTAGACCAGTAAGATAAGTTAATGCTTTTGCTGCAGCAGTCAATTCCAATTATCCAACTGAGGACATAGTGTTATATGTCTTAATGATCAATCTAGTCACGAACGATTCTTAAGCTATTTATTATTGATACTGGCTGTACTTAAATTTTCAGGTTTACTTAATATGATGTGGCCATTTTAATTATTGCTTTTATATGTGGGTTTATACTAGTTTAGACAGAAATTTAATCAACCTCTAGTAAAAGCTGAAACAATAAGCAACCAAAATATAGCGTAATGTCACAGTAAATTAAGAGTTAGCTGGCACATTCGCTGTGTAAAGCACCGTCAGTAAGCCATTTAGTCTGCTTAAGGAGAGCAGTTTTAATATCTTTTTGTATGCAAAATAGATGAAATGTCACGCATTGCCAAAGCGATGCATTATTCAATAACGCTGAATAAATCTATTCAAATAATCCAGGAACTTTTTTTTCTTTCTGCAATTAGAAATATCTCAAGTTCCTCTTACTTTACCATTTCTAAAGTTTGACTTACTACGGAGCAAAGGTCTGAGTTTCAAGTGGCCAGGTATTAACACAGGGTCATCAAACGCTGGCAGACAATGGCAGTTGCCTTTCAAGAACTTTATGGCTGCATTATACATACAGCACTATGGAGATCATTCTGAACCTGCCATTTCATTGAATGCAAAAATGAGCTCGAAATGTCACTGTCGTAGACTACGAGTCAACTGTATGTTAAAATGTTTCATGATTGCCGAATACGGGCATGAGCTTTTATATTAGGTGGATTCAGATATGAAAGAAGAAAGGATGAATGACGCTCCTATTATGTTCCAAACATATTTTTATTTTTTCACTGTAAAGCAAATGTTCCTATAGTTACTAACATTACCGCTGCTACTACCATTACTACGGCTGAATAAAGTTTTTTACTTGCAAAAAAATGGATTAAAAAGTCAGCATATTATAATCTAAACTTTGTATTTGGCTGTACATAATTTTCCTTTTATTTGAATGTGAACGAAAACACTGATTTTTTTATTCTATTTTGTGCGTAGTATTCTATTTTGTGCAAAATGTGCGTAGTATAGCATGGATGACTTGGACCTAATTATGGTGAAGGTGTGGAAAAATAGAAACACAGCCGCACTCCACTAAGGTTGTAAAATTGGAACAAGAGGGGCCTAGTCTGAATGAGAGCTCACTTTAACCCTTGCCGACCTTTGATGTACTGTATTTGTACTTCAAAAGTCGTGTCCATTCCTTTGATGCAGGCTCACACGCTGAGCCCGCATTTTCTCCCACACATGATGGCTGATTTCATTATTTCATTAGCCATTTTGTGCCTTTAACAGCCATGGATGGAGCAGGGCTCTGCCCGTAGCTGTTAACCTGTTAAATCCCCCTGTTAAGGGTATGCCACACTAAACAATATCGCTAACGGGATCGCTAAAAAACGTCACTATTTAGCGATCCTGTTAGCGATATTGTTCAGTGCGGCAGCTTCCAGCGACGAGCTTCCTGCTGTGATCTCGCTCGTCGCTGGAATCGTTCCGGACCCTATTTCATGCTGGCGCTCCCGCTGGGTAAGTATCTTATCGCTGTGTGGCACCTTTTCTTAGCGATTTAGCGGTACTTTTGTACCGCTAAAGTCGTTAAGAAGATCGCTAACGGCGATAGCGTCGTTAAACTATATCGCTAAATGCGGCAGCATTTAGCGATATAGAAACAATCCCGCTAGCGATCTCATTAGTATGCAACGCTAACGAGATCGCTAGCGGGATAGCTTAGTGTGGCAGTACCTTTAGCCTCTGAACGCAGAATTTAACAGGCGCCGGCAGGGGTCACGTCATTCCATGCTGATGACTTTCTTGCCTGTCATTACGATCCTCCTGTGAAAGTCAGCCGAGAATGGCGTTTATAGGAGATGGTATTTTAGCGATACATAGCTGTGCTGATGGATAGCACAAGTGATAAGATGATTGGAGCTTCAAGTTCCCTAAGGGGACTATTAAATAAAGTAAAAAGTGTGAAAAAAAATGATAAAATGAACAGAATGAGAAACCACCGGCAATAAATAAAATACGGGGGACATCAATGAGCAATTAAACCACAGTGAGAACCTTGCTGAATAGATAATATATTATATATTAAAAGGAAAATGCCTAATTATGGGTAGCAAAAAGGTAAAAAGAGTTGAATAATTTAGGAAGTACTGCAACTAATCATTTTATATCTGAGTAAGCCTTCTCACCTCTATATTAAAGCCATATGACAGTCATGTACAATAAATACCCACATGTTTGTAAAGGTAAGGAAAGGTAGAGAGAAGAGTCCTACTGCACCCGACGTGTGCTTAGTCCAGGGTAAATGAAACGCGCGTCAGGCGCTATGGGACTCTCATCTCTATCTTGCCTTACCTTTGCAGCCATGTTGGTATTTATTGTAGAAGACTACAATAAAAGGAACCTCATATACACAGCCAAATGGACATTTGCAGCAACAGGGATTGGCTCAGACGTAAAGGAAACATGTCACCGGGTTTTCTCCACATAAAGTACAACCAGCACCTGTAAGTCCTCTTTTAAAACATTTTAGTATGATGTAACTTTTATGAGAAGACTATTTAGAGCAGTGTTTCTCAACTCCAGTCCTCAGGACCCACCAACAGGTCATGTTTTCAGGATTTCCTTAGTATTGCAAAGGTGATGGAATTAATGCTTGAACAGGTGATAAAATTATCACCTGTGCAATACTAAGGAAATCCTGAAAACATGACCTGTTGGTGGGTCCTGAGGACTGGAGTTGAGAAACACTGATTTAGAAAGTTGCTTAAGACAACTGGTGGTCATGGCCACTGGACCGGAACAATGCGAACCTCCTTCTACCTGCAGCATTTCCCACGCCTCTTCTGATTAATAGGCCCAAGAGATTTCATATGTGATGTCATGAAACCTACTAATTTGTAGAGATGCGTTGATGCCGCATAAGTAAAAGGTGGTTCTCATTGCTCTGGTCCAGCCGCTACAACTACCAAAATGACCGCTGTACCAGTGCCCTGCAAATCTTTGCTCAATCCTACTGTGTTGTGCTTTGTACATAAAGGCAAGTGATAGATTATATGGCTAAGACTTAGCCACATGTTACTTCCTTTGTGGCAACCACCTATCTCAGGTGACCTGGTGTCACGCGGTCTTATGATATGTGTACGATGTCAGTAAACTATTCTTAAAAGAACAACACTCTATACAACATATAGATTAGCAACATCAGCATGTAAATATAGAATAGATTTACCTGACACGATATCCGTTGAACTCAGGATTAATCTTGAGGACTTGATACACTGTCACAGGAAAGAAGAGGACCTGGGGTCTAACCTGACCCTAAACTGGGGTCCTAACTAATCCCTCACCTTGGAGGTACTGATAATGGTTCAGAGGTCCAAGTCTCCAGCCTAACCCTGTCTCCTATCAGTCCCTGAACCCTGTAATCAGTCCTAAGAAGGATTCTGATTACCACCAAAGGGATATGGGCTGATCTCTGCTAAATACACAGATTAGAAATATAAGACAGACTGGAGAAAACACAGACTTGCATACACACTCAAACACAGAAGGAACATAAATGATCTGGGATATTAAACTCTAAGCAAGGTGAGCTTAAAACAACTAAGGAGCTCTTTAACTTAAGTCTATACAGATACAATCCTATCTGTGGTCTGCATGAAGAATTTCACTGGCAACTCCCAAACAGACAACCAGAGATTTAAAGGAAACCAATCAACAAATAATTAATTGCAGCCGGGAGAAACTGCACCCAGTCCCAGAACTGAGCACAGACAGAATTAACTCCCTAACTGCCAAACACAAAGAAACAGCAACTCAGCTGTGAGAAGTCAGAATGTGCAACCGCGACGATCTTCGTGGCGATGCACACATGACAGTACCCCCCCTTCTACGAGGGGGCTCCGGACCCTCAGGGCCAGGTTTGCCCGGGTGAGTTCTGTGGAAGGTCCGCACCAAACGATCTGCGTTAATGTCAGACGCAGGAACCCACGTCCTCTCCTCTGGACCATACCCCTTCCAATGCACCAAGTACTGAAGGGACCGGCGATTCAGACGTGAGTCAATGATCTTTGACACTTGAAACTCCAAGTTACCATTGACCACCACTGGAGGAGGAGGTAGAGGTGATGGTATGACTGGTGCCACGTACCTCTTAAGTAATGACTTGTGGAACACATTATGAATTTTAAACGTAGGAGGGAGGTCCAGACGAAATGCCACAGGATTAATTATGGAACTGATCCTGTACGGCCCGATGAATCTGGGGCCCAGCTTCCAGGAGGGAACTTTAAGTTTTATATTCCTGGTAGACAACCATACCAGATCGTTCACATTAAGATCTGGACCAGAAACTCTCCTCCTATCAGCCATACGTTTATAACGGTTCCCCATAGCACTCAGATTATTCAATACACCTCTCCACACTGAAGCAAGTGACGACGAGAAACGCTCCTCCTCAGGAACCCCAGAAGGGCCCCCCCCATTGAAAGTACAAAACTGGGGATGAAAACCATATGCCCCAAAAAACGGGGATTTACCAGTGGACTCGCTCCGCCTGTTGTTAAGAGCGAACTCTGCCAGAGGCAAGAAAGAAGACCAGTCCTCCTGGTTCTCTGAGACAAAACACCGAAGATAAGTCTCTAGGCTTTGATTCAGACGCTCTGTCTGACCATTGGTCTGCGGATGAAAAGCCGAGGAAAATGACAATTGCATCCCCCGACGTAAACAAAATGCCCTCCAAAACTTGGACACAAAGTGAGACCCCCTATCTGACACCACATCAGAAGGCAACCCATGAAGTCTCACAATCTCCCCAATGAACACCTGCGCCAGAGTTTTAGCATTAGGGAGGGCAGGAAGAGCAATGAAATGTGCCATCTTACTGAACCTGTCAACAACCACCAGTATGACAGTCTTCCCTGACGACTGAGGAAGGTCCGTGATGAAGTCCATAGACAAATGAGTCCATGGACGCTCCGGAAGTTTCAAGGGTAAGAGGGTCCCAGACGGACGGGTATGAGGGGTCTTAGAGCGAGCACAAACCCCACAGGACGCGACAAAAGTTAAAACATCTTTATTAACGTTAGGCCACCAAAACCGGCGAGAAAGGAGATCTAAAGTAGCCTTACTCCCTGGATGTCCTGCTAAAGCAGAATTATGATGTGCCTCAATAACCTTTTGTCTCAACTGATTTGGGACAAACAGTCTCCCTGGAGGTCCTGCAGGGGCGTCCCCCTGAACCTCTAATACCTCCTCCTCAAGCTCAGAACATACAGCCGACACTACCACCCCCTCCTGAAGGATAGGAATCGGGTCATCCATTTTCCCGGCCCCTGGGAAACTGCGAGACAAGGCATCCGCCTTAACATTCTTAGATCCAGGGCGATAAGTGACAACAAAATTAAACCTGGTAAAAAACAACGACCATCGAGCTTGTCTGGAATTCAGACGCTTAGCAGATTCCAAATACAGCAGGTTCTTGTGATCAGTAATGACGGTGACCGGGTGGACTGCCCCCTCCAAAAAGTGACGCCATTCTTCAAAAGCCAACTTAATGGCCAAAAGTTCCCTATTGCCGATATCATAATTCCTTTCGGCGGACGACAATTTCTTAGAAAAGAAAGCGCACGGATGCCATTTACCAGGGGACGGACCCTGGGACAATATTGCACCCACCCCTACGTCAGACGCGTCCACCTCCACAACGAACGGCTGTGATGCATCTGGTTGGATGAGAACGGGTGCCGAAGCAAAACATTTTTTTAAAGAGGAAAAAGCTTGGCAAGCTTTGTCCGACCATTTAGAAAAATCCGTCCCTTTTCTTGTCATGTCAGTGAGAGGTTTGACAACAGATGAGAAATTACAAATAAATTTCCGGTAGTAGTTAGCAAACCCCAGAAAACGCTGCAGAGCCTTAAGATCCTCTGGCTGATCCCATTCAAGCACTGCTCTCACCTTTTCAGGGTCCATACGGAAACCGGAGGCTGACACCAAGAAACCCAAAAACTGAAGTTCCTGTACGGCGAATACACACTTTTCCAGTTTGGCGTATAGTTTATTGTCTCGCAAGATCTGCAACACCTGTCTCACATGCTCCTGGTGAGACACAAGATCTGGCGAGTAAATTAAAATGTCATCCAAATATACGACCACTAGAGTTGAGCGATACTTTCCGATATGCTAAAGTATCGGAATCGGAATGGTATCGCCGATATCACTAAAATATCGGCGATACCCGATACCGATACCGGAAGTCCCATGTAAGTCTATGGGAACAAAATATCGCAACTAAAAAAACCCCATTCTTTCCTTGTAAACACTAAATATACACACATAGAATACATATATATATATATACATGTCATTGTGACATATATATATACATATATGTATAGTTTATACACTTCTACATAGTAAAATATCCTTTGATTCAATTGCCGGGTAAAGCCGGCTTCAGTGAAAAGACAGAAGCACCCGACATGAAATGACACTTGGTGTACATAGGGTTAAACATTTCTTTTCATGTCCTTTGCTATCTAATTTGCACAAACAATTAAATCAGACTATGTGTGCAAAATTTCACACCTCTAGGGGTTAATTAAAGGTGTAAATTCGTTGTAAAAAAAACGGACTTTTTTGCTACGAATTTACACCTTTAATTAACCCCTAGAGGTGTGAAATTTTGCACACATAGTCTGATTTAATTGTTTGTGCAAATTAGATAGCAAAGGACATGAAAAGACATGCTTAACCCTATGTACACCAAGTGTCATTTCATGTCGGGTTCTGCATTTTCACAAAAGCCGGCAATTGAATTAGCGGCTATTATACTATGTAGAAGTGTATGAACTACAAATATAAATATATATATATATATATATGTGTCACAAATTCAATGACATGTATATATATATATGAGGTGTAAAATTGCTGAAAAAAAATGCGTGGGCTCCCGCCCTATTTTCGCAACCAGACAGACAAAGCCAGTGAGTGGGGGCAGATAATAATAGCCCAGAGAGGGACCATTATTTTTGCCCCCCCCAGCTACTAACATCTGCCCCCAGACACCCCAGGAAAGACAAATCTATAATTAGATTCGCCCTTTCTGGCACTTTGCCCGTCTATTCCCATTGCCCTGTAGCGGTGGCGAATGGGTTAATATGGGGTTAAAGCCACCTTGCTATTGAAAGGTGACCTTAAGCCAGGTTAATAATTGAGAGCTGTCAATTAGACAACTATCAATTATTAATCCTATTGCATGAAATAAAAATAAAACACACACACTTTAATTAAAAATCATTTTAATGAAATAAACACACATGTTTTTGACCATCTTTTATTTTACTGCAAAAACCATTTCCTGTAATAAAAATAAAATAAAAAAGCAAAATTATTCTTACCTATCCCATGCACAGTCAGGTCCCACGGTGTAATCCTTCAGAAAGGGTTAATGTTTACTGCAGGGACCGCAGCTAATGCTGCAGCCTCACAGTAAACCCCAAATGAATGAGTTCCTCTCCTGCCTGACAGGAGAGTAAAGGCTGGGTGTCACATAACGATACACCAGCGATCCCGACAACGATATGTACTTGTCAGGATCGCTGGTGTATCGCTACATGATCGCTGCTGAGCTGCCAAACAGGCAGCTCAGGCAGCGATCTGGGACAGCGACACTGCGGGTAACATCGCTTAAGGGCCCGTCTCACATAGCGATATCGCTACCGAGATCGCTGCTGAGTCACTAGTTTTGTGACGCAGCAGCGAGCTCACCAGCGATATCGCTGTGTGTGACATTCAGCGACGATCAGCCCCCCTGCCGGGTATCGCTGATCGTCGCAGAAATGTCAGGACCTTTTTTTGATCGCTGGTTTCCCTCTGACAGGCATGCATCGCTGCGTGTGACAGGCGGGAAACCAGCGATCAAAGGTCCTGACATTTCAGCGACGATCAGCGATACCCGGCAGGGGGGCTGATCGTCGCTGAATGTCACACACAGCGATATCGCTGGTGAGCTCGCTGCTGCGTCACAAAACTAGTGACTCAGCAGCGATCTCGGTAGCGATATCGCTATGTGAGACGGGCCCTTAAGTGGAAAGCTTAATTGATTGCTTTCCACTTTCACTTCAGGTCAGCCAGGGACACCATCAGTGACGTCAGAGGGAACTGATTAACAAAAATAGGGGTTCCCTTCGAAAAAAAAATGGCGTGGGGTCCCCCCTATTTTTGTTAACCAGCCAGATGAAGCAGACCGCTGAGGCCTGGATTTTCAGGCTGTTAAGGAGCCAAGATCCATGGGCCTTGCCAGCCTGATAATACCAGGCCACAGCAGTCTGCATATCTTGGCTGATTAACAAAAATAGGGGATCCCTCGAAAAAAATTGGCGTGGGGTCCCCCCTATTTTTGTTAACCAGCCAGATGAAGCAGACCGCTGAGGCCTGGATTTTCAGGCTGTTAAGGAGCCAAGATCCATGGACCTTGCCAGCCTGATAATACCAGGCCACAGCAGTCTGCATATCTTGGCTGATTAACAAAAATAGGGGATCCCCTCGAAAAAAATTAGCGTGGGGTCCCCCCTATTTTTGTTAACCAGCCAGATGAAGCAGACCGCTGAGGCCTGGTTTTTCAGGCTGGTAAGGATCCAATATCCATGGACCTTGCAAGCCTGATAATACCAGGCCACAGCAGTCTGCTTAGCTTGGCTGGTTAACAAAAATAGGGGATCCCCTCGAAAAAAAAACGTCGTGGGGATCCCCCCTATTTTTGTTAACCAGCCAAGTAAAATGCAGACTGCTGCGGCCTGGTATTAAAAGACTGTCAAGGCCCATGGATTTTGGCCCTCAACAGCCTGATAATACCAGGCTACAGCAGCCCCACATTTGGCGCATCAAAAGATGTGCCAATTGTGGCACTTTACCCGGCTCTTCCCACTTGCCCTGTAGCGGTGGCAAGCGGGGTAATAAGGGGTTATTGTCACCGTTGATTGCACGGTGACAATAAGCCCGGTTAATAATGGAGAGGTGTCAATAAGACACCGATCCATTATTAATCCCAAAGTTATTAAATGTGTAAAAAAAAGACAAAGCAAGAAAAAAGTATTTTAATGAAATAAAAGAGACAACACAGTTTTCATTTCTTTTATTATACACTCATTCCTGCGACGCCATCGATCTCCTGTAAAAAAAGAAAAAAAACAAACCAACAGTATACCACCTGTCCGACGCAGTCCATAGTAACGATTGTCCCACGACGATCCAACTCTGCTACATCGCAATGACAGGCAGAGCCTGTCATTGCAACGCAGCACAGCTGATTACCTGCTTCCCCGGCGGTGACGTCATCGGACTGACTGCTTTACGGCCGGGATTACCCAGCAGTCACTGCAGTTATCGCGAGAAACTGCATGTGACCGCTGGGGAGAAGAGGATGGCGGCCATGAAGCAGTCCAGGACGTGACCGCCGGAGATCTTCTGCCAGGTAAGTGCCGCTGACTCCTGACAGACCCGACCGACGGACACTGACAGTGACAGTGACAATCCCGATTCCGGTATCCGATAAGACGAAAATATCGGAACTCGGAATCGGAATTCCGATACAGCTAATATCGGCCGATACCCGATATTTGCAGTATCGGAATGCTCAACACTAACGACCACAAACAGCCCACCAGATGACGAAAAATGTCATTAACAAAATGTTGGAATACTGCTGGTGCAGTAGTCAGACCAAAAGGCATGACAAGGTTCTCATAATGTCCCTCCGGCGTGTTAAACGCCGTTTTCCACTCATCCCCCTCTTTTATCCTAATCAGATTATACGCCCCCCTGAGATCCAATTTAGAGAACCATTTGGCGCCAACAATTTGATTGAAGAGATCAGGAATCAGAGGGAGTGGATACGGATCTCGAACAGTAATCCGATTAAGTTCGCGGAAATCCAAGCAAGGGCGTAGGCCTCCATCTTTTTTCTTCACAAAGAAGAACCCCGCGGCCACTGGGGAAGATGAAGGTCTAATATGCCCTTTGGCCAGACTTTCCGAAATATAATCTTTCATAGCCTGCCTCTCAGGACCAGAAAGGTTATATAACCTAGCTTTAGGTAACTTAGCATCAGGAAGTAAATTAATAGAGCAGTCATACACGCGATGAGGAGGCAACTCCTGACACCCCTCCTCAGAGAACACATACCCAAAGTCCTCCAAAAAAGGAGGCAAAGTACTAGGCACGACCGCACTGATGACTGTGTTCATGCAGTTACTTTTGCAAAACTCACCCCATTGGCTTATCTCTCTGGACTGCCAATTAATCACAGGGTTATGTTTAACCAACCAAGGAAGTCCCAACACAATAGGAGTAGGTAGACCCTCCAACACATAACAAGATAATAGTTCCCTATGTATTGCCCTACCCGAAGGTCAATGTTATGAACCTCATGAACAAAGCTACCTTGGCCGAGAGGCCTGGCGTCAATGGAGAATATAGGGATCGGTTTGACCAATACACTCAGATGCATACCTTGAGCCTGAGCAAACTGAGCGTCAACCAGATTAGCCCCGGACCCACTATCAAGAAGAACAGAAAATCTCTCCACTCTCGTACCAACCACCACCTCCACTGGTACAAGGAACTGAGAAGAACTAGCGGACGAAATACATACTCCCAGGTTGTCGTCCACCACACAACCTGGGATTAACAGTTTTCCGGCGACTTCTTGTTCAACAAGGCACGGGACGGACATCCCCCAACAAAATGTCCCTCTTTCCCGCAGAAGAAACACCTTCTAGTCCTGCGGCGTACCGCCAATCCCCTCCTACGAAATGATGTCCCTCCCAACTGCATAGGCTCCTCCGAACAGACAAGGGGAACCTCAACATAAGGGACTTTAGTAGTAGGTGGAGTAACAACAGGGGGCGGAGTTACCTCGCACCTCTCCCGGAGCCGTCTATCAGTACGGATAGCCAGGGCCATAGCAGCCTCCAGTGATGGAGGAGAATCATACTGAGCCAAAACGTCCTTTAATTTGTCAGAAAGCCCATGACAAAACTGGCTCCTAAGAGCTGGGTCATTCCACTGAGTATCTGTGGCCCATCTACGGAACTCAGAAGCAAATTCCTCCGCCGGACGATCTCCCTGCTGTATCTTACGTAATTTTGTCTCAGCAAGAGAGACCCGATCTGGGTCATCATATACCAAACCCAGGCAGTAAAAAATCGATCTACTGACTGTAGAGCCGGGGATCCCGGAGGAAGGGAAAATGCCCAGGATTGAGGGTCCCCTTGTAGGAGCGAGATAACAATTCCCACTCTCTGCTCTTCACTCCCTGATGATCGAGGCCGAAGCCGAAAATACAATTTACATGCTTCCCTGAAGGTAAAAAATTTGTCTCGCCCACCAGTGAACCTGTCCGGGAGAGCTACTTTAGGTTCAAATCTGGTTTGCTCCGAGGGAGACAAAACTTTGGACTTAATGTCCGTCAGCTCCATGGATAATCCCTGCAACTGCAGAGCCAGCTGGGCTACTGGATCCATGGCAACTGGGAATAATTTTATGGGCCAGTGAAAATGTCACGCGGTCTTATGATATGTGTACGATGTCAGTAAACTATTCTTAAAAGAACAACACTCTATACAACATATAGATTAGCAACATCAGCATGTAAATATAGAATAGATTTACCTGACACGATATCCGTTGAACTCAGGATTAATCTTGAGGACTTGATACACTGTCACAGGAAAGAAGAGGACCTGGGGTCTAACCTGACCCTAAACTGGGGTCCTAACTAATCCCTCACCTTGGAGGTACTGATAATGGTTCAGAGGTCCAAGTCTCCAGCCTAACCCTGTCTCCTTTCAGTCCCTGAACCCTGTAATCAGTCCTAAGAAGGATTCTGATTACCACCAAAGGGATATGGGCTGATCTCTGCTAAATACACAGATTAGAAATATAAGACAGACTGGAGAAAACACAGACTTGCATACACACTCAAACACAGAAGGAACATAAATGATCTGGGATATTAAACTCTAAGCAAGGTGAGCTTAAAACAACTAAGGAGCTCTTTAACTTAAGTCTATACAGATACAATCCTATCTGTGGTCTGCATGAAGAATTTCACTGGCAACTCCCAAACAGACAACCAGAGATTTAAAGGAAACCAATCAACAAATAATTAATTGCAGCCGGGAGAAACTGCACCCAGTCCCAGAACTGAGCACAGACAGAATTAACTCCCTAACTGCCAAACACAAAGAAACAGCAACTCAGCTGTGAGAAGTCAGAATGTGCAACCGCGACGATCTTCGTGGCGATGCAAACATGACACCTGGAGAACATTTTAAGCAGGTGCCTTAATTCGTCAACCTTCTGTAGCTAAACAATTTTATTTAAAAATGAAATAATGCTGAAGAATAGTTATCTGCCAGATTGTCATAGTTATATCAGAGAAAAGTACAATAAATTAGCTTTTTAAAAGAAATTTTCCAACTGGAAAAGCATTTTGAGTGCATTTGTTAGGTAGAAGCTAGAGGATTTGTAAACATTATACATTTGCATTTTTTTTATTTATTTCAATTTATATTTTAGCTTTAACTTTTACAAATTGACAAAAATATATTGACAAGCTAAAGACATAAATACTATGCAGGGGGTGTAACAGTTGCTACAGGATCAGCAGCTATAAAAATTATTACCTTTTCTGTCACACAGCCAATGCCAAACTAACTGGCCTTCTCAAAGCACCACGCCAACGTTTTTTTTTAAATTTCAGCACTGGAGTGGTGCAACTTATCGAAGTCCCCTGCCTCTGGTAATTTATTTACCTACCACTGTTTTCAGGTCTTGCTGGCTGCGCCCTGGTCCCAAATGCCATCTTGTGCCCCCAACTTCTGAAGAACCGGAAGTCAGTGGTAACTGGTAACAGTCACAAGCTAAATGCTAGTCTGTGTGAGCTTTGTTTTGGTGCTCATAGACTTACATTGAGCTGTGTCTTCCAGATTGTCCAGCTAACACTGGAGCAATATGGCAGGGCAGCACTGCCGAAGACCGACTGGCACGGCATGGATAAAAGATGAGATTTAAAAAACGCTGGAGTTGTGCTTTAAAGCCTTTTTCCACTATTCAGTAACCCCCTATAAATGTGCTTAAGGAAGTGAGAAAAAATAATACTCACCCCTTGGACAGGTGCCTGTCCGCTATATTCAGTGCTGCATGTCCCGCAGGTTGGCTGAGATCTAAATCTAGCGGTGGTGTAATTTGAACATTATAGCCAATCACTGGCCATGGTGGAGATGAGTATTTTTTTTCTACCCCTCATACTCTATGGACTTCTTAATAAGATGTTGACCATTATTGAACAACCTCTTTAATATGCTTGTGGAGTGGACCAAAGTCAAAGTAAGCAGCTGGTATATTGCCCAGCAGCTTAGATGGTGTCACCCTACTGCTATACGAGTCCCCAAATATAGGGACGCTTACTGAACAGTGTGCAACTTCAAGGCACCAAGACATGATGGTAATGTAAAATCTTATACTTTCAGGCTTGTGTTTATGATGGTTGTCATAGCAGAGTAGGGCTATTCCCATTGGGCTGGGTAACAAGTTACATTAAAAGATAATCATCAGATATGGGATTTTCACACTAATATCATTTGTAGTATATCTCATTGATTTACTGATCAGTAAGAATCTCAGCGGGGCTGTCCAGTGAATGATAATTTGAAATTGCTAGAAAAACACCGGAGTCTTCAAGGTAATGGAGTACAAGTACATGCGTATTGATTAAGAACCCAATTATACATGTATGACATTGTGTGCCAAGTTTCTAAAAATGTCATTAAGGACACCAATTTCTTACAATAAAAACTCAATTCAATATTGCAAAATGCTATCAAAAACCTCAACGTGCTGCAGTTTACATTGCAGCCCCTCGGTGACAACTTGTGCAGACCTATAACATAACATCTTCAGGTAGAGTATCGTAAAATCATGATTCTTGTGTTTCATTGTTGTTCTTGTACAACACATCTCAGAATGTCTTGAGCGAATAAAAAAGTTAAGGCTCTTTTCACTATACGTTCTTAGCCACGTTCAGTGGTCCCATTAGGGCTTACATACGAACCCGGGTTTTGGGCATATCCGCTGATGGGGGTAATTGACTGTAATGGTGCAGATGAAGTCACCTTGTGCATTTTCGTCCATCAATTTCAGCCGTTTAGGTCTACCTGACACAGACACCCAGACTTAATAGAATTGGAGCCCGCCTCCAGTAGGCATATACGCACGAAAAATATGCACAACAGAGCAACTCAGTAACTCTCTCTACCATTACAGTCATGGACTCGGCGCATATGCCTGAAACTCTTTTTGTGGGGGGGTTCATACATAAGTCCCAGAGGACGACTGAATGTGATAAAGAACGCAGTGTGAATGCACGCTAAGGAAGAAAACCTCTGTATCTGAATCACCATTGTAGAGAAATAAATGGCTTCTAGTGGTAATATCCTATCTAGTAGACAAAGTATGTCCTCAAGTTAGCAGGTATTTTAGATTTTTTTGCAATACACATCATCTTAAGAATTTAATTTTCATAATCCATGACCTATAAAACATCATTATAATTGGGGTGGATGTGAAAATAAATCTAAAATTTAATAACAATATTTGTCAACACCCAATAAATATTATATCCATTACATTTATGGTATGAGGTCTATGTTGTATATATCCAGGGTATTAAACGATACATCTTTTTCTGCTTTTATCTCTCGTTGTTGGGATGAGACTGTTATGTTGCTTAGCCAGTGCAGTGATTACTGTCATGACCCTGACAGCAGCACATTACCGCAGAGTTGATTAAAATGACTGAAGTGCGTATCCAGCTCCAGATATGTGACTAAGCACCTCCTTAGTGGAGCCCCCACTGTGCCGTGGTCAATGGTGTAATTGGTTTTCTTGACCCTGTAAGGGAATGAATTACTAAAATCTAATAAACAGTCCTTTTCTTAACACTTGTCAAGGGGAATTAAGAGAATCTTATAATGATATTTTATAATTTTACAGGTATTTTTTTTTTTGCTCCCTCGTAATTTAACATTGTAGGAAAACTGACACGCAGATATTATACTGTAGTGATTGCTAATTGTTCTTACAGCACGGATAGTGTGATTTGCATTGGTGTTTTCTATATTTCGTTAATTTTGTTACAGCAATTATGAATATGGAGACCCAATGCTTCACCCTACTTTCAAGGGTATAACTAGGATCTAGTGTCCCCCAGGACAAATTTTGAAACCTGGGTCACCAAATAACACAAAGCTTTTGCTAGGGTCCATAACATTGTTAGTCCTTCTCAAAATAAATAATACAGTCAAACAGATAACAAAAAAATATAAATATCACCACACTGTCACTAAACAAAGCCCAGTATACCAACACCAACATAAGCAATAATAGCAGAATACGAGGACCAAATAATACTGCCATACTATGACCACATATTACTAGAGTATATATAGAAGTGACTGAATAATACCACCATACTGCTACTAGCTAAAAACCACTGTACCAGTTTTATACAGGCACTTATTGTGAATACAGTTAAGCCAAATCCATGGGTCAAAAATTATAAATTCTCTGAGGTAATTAATTTTCCTGGATCTTCTCCATCTGACACAGGCCTCCATGATTACTTCTCACAGCCACAACTGAGAATGTAATGCACTGACACCTTTAACGCCCTCTTTTTCAGCACCTTGCCCACTTTCCCCCCCTCTTCTACACAAACATCACAATGCTCACCTCCACGTCCCTTGTGGCTTAAACAGTAAAAACTCCCTTTTGTGCCCCAGTGTACCCAAAAATATAACCAACACTTCTGCCCCCACACAGTTGTAATATTTTCTTTTTTGTCCCCTATAAAGTAGTAATGGACTCCTTTGTGTTCACCCATAAAGCAGTAATGTCCACCTTTTTGCCCCCATACAGTAGTAATGTCCCACTTTGTCTCTATAAAGTAATAGCACCCCCTATTTGCTTCCATACAACAGTACCATCCTCATTTTTGCCCCTATACTGTAGTACTAACAACCCTCTTTGTTACCCTATAGAGTAGTAACATCCACCTTTTGAAGCCCACATACATTAATAATGTTTCTCTTTATGCCACCGTACAGTAAATAATGCTGCCTCCATATGGTAATAATATTTTCCTTTGTGCCCCTATATTTTAACATTGTCCTCATACATTAGCCCTTTAATTAATACTATCAGTTGTGTCACACAGTAATCCGCTTGTAAATTCCCCCCTCCTTTAATAATGCCTCCACCTGCTAGTCATGTTAATATCTCAGTCAATTTAAAGTTCCCCCACACAGTAGTCTTCTTGTTTATTCTCTTCTTTATTAATAGTGCCCCCATATAGTGCTCTTTCTCCAATACACCACTACCCTCTACCAGTTCCATAAAAATACACTGATATCATCTGCTCTCTGATCATCTAGATCTGAATTATCTGATGTTGTCTGGGTCTCTGTGACAGAGCTGGGAGAAACTGGCTCTCTGCTCCACTATAGTCTTCGAAAGGAAGTACAGCCCTGCTTACTTTCAAACAACTAATGAACAAAAAGTCAAATGTTTGCTCTTACCTTTAGTCTCTTTCATAATTTTTTCATGAAGGGGCCTTATGACCCTTTCACTCTCTTAAAAATGTTGGGGTTGAGTTAGTGTCAGAGTTGCTTACTGACCTAACCAGCTCCACAAGGATTTTGTATCAGGGCCATGGAGTTACATTTTTCACATCTGCCTACTGTAATATCACAGTAGCACTTAAAGTTTTCCACTTACCTCTGGAAAATGCCAATTGAAGTAAAAAAGAATAGGTTTTTCACTTTTTTACACTTTTTTCACTTTTTACCCTCCTGCCCTCACAGCTGAATCTTAACTGTTCTTCCCAGGATAGATTTTAGGGGAAAGTACTTGTATGTCTAAAAAAAACCAAAAAGAGGAAACTGGGATTAACACCTGAACATTTCCTAGTGAATTGACTCTATCTTTTACAGACTCAAAAAAGATTCTTCTAAAAACTGAAGTGAGTTATATTTTCAGTCTTTTTTTTTTAATTAGAATTGTAAATTCTATTGTCAAATTCACAAAATCACAAAGTTATCTTGTTGTTTGGTAAAACTTGTTCTGTGGTGTTTTATGGTGTCGCTGTTATATAGGAGCAGTAAATGTAGTTTGATTAATGGTTGTGCCTATATAAACACACAAAAGCTTGTTAAATGGATTTATTGCTCGATACACTTCCACCCTGCTGTCAAGCCATGCAGTGTTAGGATGTTTTTTATACATTTAATCCATTATGGAGTTATTTCCTGTATTAATATTATTTGTAATTGATTTTTTTAGATGTCCATTGATTAATTGGTGAACTTCTCATTACTAGTCAAATACGGCTACATCATGGCTTATTGCTTGATAATTTTGTTTGAGGAAAATCTGTTTAACATTTATTGTGGTTTCGGACATGTACGTTTCAGCTCTGAGAAAGATAACTTAGTTTACAAAATCTATTTTCATGTATCATATTGGGGAGTCTACTTTTCAAGACCATCATTTCCTGGCCGGCCAAAGAGGAAAGTAGATTAGTAACTTTCAGCACGGAAGAAAAGACACTCTTGAATTTCATGAGTTAAAGTGCTTCCTTATTAATCTTGCAAAATCAATTGATAAATATGTTATACCAATGTTGCGGCCATCGGGCTTTCTCAATGTTCTCGGCATGTCTGTCGGCGTCTGTAGAATCCACGTGCAGTGTTGTGTAGTGGCGACAAAGAGGAGAGTAGTGACAGAGTGTCTCATTCTAGAGGACCTGCTTGCTTTGAAATATAAAGACAACGCTTTGGGTTGTGTGATTCTTACTTTCTCCTACAGTTGTGCTGCAAAAAAAACCCCACAGAAAATACAAAGAATTTGCTGATATTTGTCACCCCACATCTTGGCCATAAGCTGATCATAGAGTGTTCTATGTTCAAAATTCCATCAGCACTCACATAATTCAATCTATATTATGTAACAGAATATTTAAAAAATAGTTTTCTAAGCTTGACAATGTAAAATACTTCTCGCCCCAAATTATGACAAGAGTTTCTTAAAGTGTTTTACCTTTCTGGTAACCAGAAAATTATATGTTGAAAGCTTTCAGAGGCAAAAGCTCTTCTTAGCAAGATTCATTGGAATAATAAAAAGACAATTGTGCTTACTATATAGGAAATTTGTTGACGGGGGGGTGTGATGCCTTAAAAAAGATAGCAAAAAAAATCGGTTAGATTTTTTTTCAAATGGAGAGCTGTGGGAAAGTGTTTTAGCTACTGGAGTCTTTGGTGAAAGGTGTGAACTTGTTTTGATGGGGTATAAAAAAGGGTGGTGTTAAATTGGTCCTAGTGTAAAGTTTGAACATCCTAATAAGTTTTAATTCCTATTTTTTTCCCTGTCTCCCTTAAAAAGACCCCTTTTTGTATTAAGACTTTTTAAGTCGTCATACAAGTCCAGTTTCCCGAGAAATGTTTTCCCCAAAAGGGGAAAAAAAGGGAAAACCTAATCCCCAAAGGCTCATTTTAAGGAATCAACAAAAATACCCACAACACCATTTTTCAAGAAACTTTGTACAGATCATCTGGAGATGCAGAATTTATTCATTGGATTTTTTCCACAAGAAAAGGGGAAACCATAAAAGTAAATTGCCTAAGGACCCCCATCAAGGACGGGTTCATGTTTCATCAAAGGGGACGTCAGGAATTTACAAAAATTTCAAAAATACCCCATTTCAAAAAAGAAAAAAAAAATGGACGTTTAGGAAGAAAGCAGGTTCAATGTGCTGAAAAGGGGCCCTGTTTTTAGAATCATTTACTACATTTGCCCCCCTGTTTGCCTTCACAAAACAAGCCAAACACAGGGAAATGATGTTTTCAAAGGGCTTCATTTTTGTCCCAAAAAACGTAGTTTCGGTATTCTGTAGTGACATTGAGGAAATTTTCCCCGGGTTGCGACTCAAAGAAAATTTTTTCATAACCATGCAGTTTTACTTCACAAGACAATGTGAATAACACAGCAAAAAAAAAAAAAGAGGACAAATGGCCCCCCAAAATGGACACAACCAAATCTGGGTCTTTCATAATGTTTCCGCAAAAAAATTAATTGCATTTTTTGGAAGACACCATAAAATGCCAAACAAAATCAGTATGGAGGAAAGAAAAAACCCTACAACCTTAAAGCAACAACAATTCATCATCAAAAGCGGAAAAGGGGGGAGCTATAGTCATCATGAAAAAGACAGATTACTCAGGGAAACAAACAGACAACTCTTGGTATAAAAAATACATCCCCTTCGGAAGATCC
>JARQOD010000005.1:502931573-502971569 GCA_033576555.1 Oophaga sylvatica
TTGTTTGTATATCGCTGAGTGCGGCTTAACTTAGCGATATCGTTAAGGACGCTATCGCGGTTAGCGATCTCCTTAACGACTTTAGCGGTACAAAAGTACCGCTAAATCGCTAAGAAAAGGTGCCACACTCAGCGATAATACTTACCCAGCGGGAGCGCCGACGATGAAATAGGGTCCGGAGCGATTCCAGCGACGAGCGAGATCACAGCAGGAAGCTCGTCGCTGGCAGCTGCCGCACACTACAACATCGCTAACGGGATCGCTAAATAGTGACTTTTTTAGCGATCCCGTTAGCGATGTTGTTTAGTGTGGCATACCCTTTATGTATTTGCTGGGACTGTACTATGTTAACTGTTGGTGATCCAATAAAGTATCACCCAAAGTGATACCTTCACCCTGTGTTGTCTGAGTAGAATTCTACCCATGCGGAAGAAATACAGGCTTTCAGTCGGATGAGTCCTGGTCCATACCGTCTTTCTAAAGACAGCCAGGCCTGCGGACGAGAGCAGTGAGCACCCACTGACCCTCGTGTCTCCACAACTTACATTTACAGATTTTGCCAATCTGTGGTCATTTAAAAGCCTATTTGCAAAGGCAAATTGTGCTTTACATATGCACCTTCATAGATGGTTCAGTGGACTCGGCTGCCATTGTCTTCTGCTGCACAGGATTACATAGGAGGATACGCTGTCAAGAACGATGATCTTTTGAACAAACCAAAAGTTCATTTTGGCAACCTATTTAACCTACATGATTATTGGGAAATGAGCATTTCTAAGAAATGTGTAAATGCACCTTAATTTGCTGCGAGACAACTCTGTAATACAAAAATCTAGTGTTTAAATAGAATCTGCCCTATCTGTATATCCCAGCTCAGATGATGAGTTGGGAGACCCTGACAGTTGGACACACATTAGATAATTTACAGCTTAATTGAAGGAACAAGCTTAAGTTTAATCTAAGTGTAAATGAGACTTCCTCTTAAAGGTACTGCCACACTACACAATCCCGCTAGCGATCTCGTTAGCGTCGCATACTAATGAGATCGCTAGCGGGATTGTTTCTATATCGCTAGTAGCTACCTAACTTAGCGATGTCGTTAAGGACGCTATCGCGGTTAGCGATCTCCTTAATGACTTTAGCGGTACAAAAGTACCGCTAAATCGCTAAGAAAAGGTGCTACACTTAGCGATTATACTTACCCAGCGGGAGCGCCGGCGATAAAATAGGGTCCGGAACGATTCCAGCGACGAGCGAGATCACAGCAGGGAGCTCGTCGCTGGTAGATGCCGCACACTACAACATCGCTAACGGGATCGCTAAATAGTGACGTTTTTTAGCGATCCCGTTAGCGATGTTGTTTAGTGTGGCATACCCTTATGTCAGAACCACTGTTAAATCTATGCAACTATACAGACAAATCTGCACGTGTTATAGATCCTCCTACCCAAAGTTATGTCTCCTTTTTGCCTAGTGCACCACATCTACAGAATTTTTGGATATTGTTCAACCAGATTAAGTACAAGGAAATAGATGCTTGCTTTGTCCCAAAGAGCTGTCCATTGGTGAGAAACCTATTCTGAATGTATAAGGGAATGATTCTGGAAGTGAATTGGGGACAGATCGATGTGCAGCAAGAGTGTCAATATTTGTTACTACTTCTGCCCTGGGCCACTTTCCTTTTTTATTGAAAGCTCCCCCATTCACTTTGTTTGGCCAGTGGTAAGAAAACCTGTCAATCAAGGAGAGAAACGTGAAACTGGCCAGAGCGTAATGAAGAATAATGCCATTGCCGCGCATTAGTCTGCCTCCGATGCAGTTCTAACTTTTGTCATTACCGTTTACTATCAGAATTTGGTTTCCCTGTACTAGAGCAATGCATTGGGGCCATACAGGTATCCTGTCACATTGTATTATTCTGTTGGGGGTGGAGATAAGAAGCTGATGACAGATTGATTTTAAGTCGTTATTTTATGTAAATCTAACTTGATATGATCACAGACTTTTACAGAACGTACTTGATGATCCCAATCATTAATATTCTTCATACGTGCAGAGTTAGTTCTTTATGCCATGCATGTATTCAATACCGATGATAAATTACACATTCCTAAAGGGTATGCCACACTAAACAACATCGCTAACGGGATCGCTAAAAAACGTCACTATTTAGCGATCCCGTTAGCGATGTTGTTGTGTGCGGCATCTGCCAGCGACGAGCTTCCTGCTGTGATCTCGCTCGTCGCTGGAATCGTTCCGGACCCTATTTTCGTCACTGGCGCCCCGCTGGTAAGTATCTAATCGCTGAGTGTGGCACCTTTTTTAGCGATTTAGCGGTACTTTTGTACCGCTAAAGTCGTTAAGGAGATCGCTAACCGCGATAGCGTCCTAACGACATCGCTAAAATAGGTAGCTACTAGCGATATAGAAACAATCCGCTAGCGATCTCATTAGTATGCGACGCTAACGAGATCGCTAGCGGGATTGTGTAGTGTGGCAGTACCTTTAGACCCTTGCCTTTGTTTGAGGCTACTACAAAGAAAAACTCTTAAGATTTTATCATTCTTAAAACCTCTTCAGAAAACTCAAGTAGCTTTTACAGTTCTTTAGCCAATCGGCCAAAGGTTTTAAGCAATCACTGCTGTGTTTTTGTAAAAGACCCCCTTCGAGTCGCATCTGGTTCTGCTGCATCCATGCTGCCATGTCTAAGAGAATGTCAGCTGTGTTATGGATTTGGCAGGAGTAATGAAAACCATGCGGTGATCTATTTACCAACTTAGGAAATTATTAGTCTGTGAACTCTAACTTTACTTAATAGGCAAAGTTCTCATATATATAAAAATTTAATTATATCAGCTTTACCCACTGGCTTTTGCTGGTACTCATATAATTGGCAGCTGGATAATAGCTGGAATGTATGCAGCAGAACATTAGTAATTATTACATTAGAGAGTATGATCAGTGTCTATTATGTGTGGAAATCAAAAGCTTCTCTAAACTTTTCTGTGCATAATTAAATAGCACCTGTATCCATCGCTCTGCTTTACAGTTTGACTTTTAAATACTATCATAGCATGCTATCTTTTCATGTTAGCACACTATATACAGTCATGGCCAAAAGTTTTGAGAATGACACAAATATTAATTTTTACAAAGTCTACTGCTTCACTTTTTCTAATGGCAATTTGCATATACTCCAGAATGTTATAAAGAGTGATCAGCTTAACAGCAATTACTTGCAAAGTCAATATTTGGCTAGAAAATGAACTTTATCCCCCAAAATACATTTCAACATCATTGCAGCCCTGCCTTAAAAGGACCAGCTAACCGCTTTTCAGCAATTGCTCCATTAACACAGGTGTGGGTGTTGATGAGGACATGGCTGGAGATCAATCTGTCATGATTAAGTAAGAATGACACCACTGGACACTTTAAAAGGAGGCTGGTGCTTGGCATCATTGTTTCTCTTCTGTTAACCATGGTTATCTCTAAAGAAACACGTGCAGTCATCATTGCAATGCACAAAAATGGCCTAACAGGGAAGAGTATCGCAGCTAGAAAGATTGCACCTCAGTCAACAATCTATCGCATCATCAAGTACTTCAAGGAGAGAGGTTCCATTGTTGCCAAAAAGGCTTCAGGGCACCCAAGAAAGACCAGCAAGCGCCAGGACCGTCTCTTAAAAGTGTTTAAGCTGCGGGATCGGGCTACCAGCAGTGCAGAGCTTGCTCAGGAATGGCAGCAGGCAGGTGTGAGTGCATCTGCACGCACTGTGAGGCGGAGACTCTTGGAGCAAGGCCTGGTCTCAAGGAGGGCAGCAAAGAAGCCACTTCTCTCCAGAAAAAACATCATGGACAGACTGATATTCTGCAAAAGGTACAGGCAGTGGACTGCTGAGGACTGGGGTAAAGTTATTTTCTCTGATGAATCCCCTTTTCGATTGTTTGGGACATCAGGAAAACGCCTCATTCGGAGAAGACAAGGTGAGCGCTACCACCAGTCTTGTCTCATGCAACTGTTAAGCATCCTGAAACCATTCATGTGTGGGGTTGCTTCTCAGCCAAGGGAATCTGCTCTCTCACAGTCTTGCCTAAAAACACAGCCATGAATAAAGAATGGTACCGGAATGTCCTCCAAGATCAACTTCTCCCAACCCTCCAAGAGCAGTTTGGCGATCAACAATGCCTTTTCCAGCATGATGGAGCACCTTGCCATAAAGCAAAGGTGATAACTAAATGGCTCAGGGAACAAAACATAGAGATTTTGGGTCCATGGCCTGGAAACTCCCCAGATCTTAATCCCATTGAGAACTTGTGGTCAATCATCAAAAGACGGGTGGACAAACAAAAACCTAAAAATTCTGACAAAATGAAAGCATTGATTGTGCAAGAATGGACTGCTATCAGTCAAGATTTGGTCCAGAAGTTGATTGAGAGCATGCCAGGGAGAATTGCAGAGGTCCTGAAGAAGAAGGGTCAACACTGCAAATATTGACTTGCTGCATTAACTTATTCTAACTGTCAATATAAGCTTTTGTTACTCATATGTTTGCAATTATTATATTTCTGTCTGTGATAAAAACATCTGTCAAACACACATAAAAACCAGAGGGCAGCAGATCATGTGAAAATATAATATTTGTGTCATTCTGAAAACTTTTGGCCATGACTGTATATGTGTACAGTATATATAAATATATATATGTATTGTGTTTTATGAAGACATATATATTAAAAACATAACATTTTTTTATTTAATGTATATTCTTGAGTATAAGCCGACCCGAGTATAAGCCGAGACACCTAATTTTGCCACGGAAAACTGGGTAAGCTTATTGACTCGAGTATAAGCCGGGTATGCATTGTCCTCTCATCCCTGTCCTGCTCTGTGTGGCTCCCCCGTCCATCCTTCTATGTATGGCTCGGCTCCCCCGTCGCATCCTTCTATACATTGCATGGCTCCCCCAAGTCCCATCCTTCTATGTATGGCTCAGCTCCCCATCCTCCCCGTCCTCCGTGCTACCCCATCCTCCTCCATGCTCCCCAGTCCTCCTCCATGCTCCTCCATGCTCCCCCGTCCTACTCAGTGTTTCCCATCCTCCCCCATACTCCCCTGTCCTCCTCCGTGCTCCCCATCCTCCTTCGTGTGCCCCCATCCTCCTCCATGCTCCCCCATCCTCCATGCTCCACCGTGCTCTCCCGTCATCCTCTGTTCTCCCCCGTCCTCCCCTGTCATACTAACCCTCCTCGCACCGTCGCTGCACATCCCAGCGTCTCCATTGTCCTGGCGTCTCCATTGTCCCGGCTTCCTGCAGCTCTCCCTTGCTGAGCGGTCACATGGTACCGCTCATTAAGGTAATGAATATACGCTCCATGCCTATGGGAGTTTAGACGCGTGCATATTCATTACCTTAATGAGTGGTACCATGTGACCGCTCAGCACAGGAGCGCTGCAGGAAGGGGGACAATGGAGATGCAGGGACGTGCAGCGATGGCACGGGGAGGGTGAGTATGATGTCACAGCCACCGGCTCCTGCAGCTCCCCCTCCCCTGCTGGCTTTCTGCACAATGAGTCGTGTACAAGCCGAGGGGGGCATTTTCAGCACAAAAAATGTGCTGAAAATCTTTGCTTATACACGAGTATATATGGTATATAGAAGTCAAAATGTTTTTTTTTATTTTCCATACATTTTATTTTCCTCTCCCCCCTTCCAAAGCTTATTACATAAAAAATAGACAAGTTTGGGCGTCGGCTGTTGATTTCTGGTTAGGAGGTACAGTACTGATTCTCCTTTAGACGATCCTGCTAGGAATCCTTAAAGAAAACTAAACAGAAAATGTACACAAAGAATCATAAAATATCCTAACAATTCCTCCCATAATCTCCTTTATTTTGTTGCACTACAGTTAAGTTTGAGAACTATGTAAAGAAATCTGTGTCTGAGGAGTTTAGCAAAGTCAGCCCTTCTTCTCCTCCTTGTAGTCTTGCGTTCAGTTGTTGGATAGCAGGCTGTAGCAGAAGCCTCCCCTTCTTTGCCCAGCCAGCTGTAGGAAAAAAGGTTGATAAGCTCCATCCCTTGTCTAAGGGGCCATGGTTCAGTAGAACTGATCAGCAGGAGATTAAAGGGAATCTGTCAGCATTGTTATGTAATCTGAGGACAGCATAAGGAAGGGGCTGAGACGCAGATTTCAGGGATATCTTGCTTATTAGGCTGTGTACTGTTGTTTCAGTACAATAAATGTTTTATCACCAAGAGATTATCACTGCCCAGACCCGCTCCCTCCTGCCAAGAGGTTTGATTACACGTCATCCTCTGGTTAGCAGCTTATTATCAATAGACAATGTACACAGAAAGCTGTGGTGTGGACTGGATTAGCTTTCTGAGCCCTGCTACATGCTACGTCAAAAAACTCTGATTGTGTCACAACTGCTGCACCCAGTAAATTAAGTGACCCATCACTGGAACCAGGGTCTCTGTCCCTATATTATGCTGATCTCAGATGAGGTAGCAAAAACCTGGTAACCCTTTTGTTTTTTGTTTAATCCAATAAATTTTTATTAAGTTATCAAAATTCAATACAAACAGCCACCTGGCAACATGGCTGGCGGAACCACATAACTAACTGACAGAGGATATCTGTGCAGTATATCAATAACACTGATCTCCGCTTTTCCTCAAGTAATCATGTATTGTATATTAACTTTTGAATATTAAGCAGTAAACATAATGTATTGGACAAGGAGGCAATATGAACTGTTACTCCATATTTACACCCAAACTCAACATGTGCAATGGTACCTTTTGTTTTTTAAGTATTCCTGTAAAACTGAGTAATATACTACAGCATTGTATATTTTAGTGTTATTTTAAAAGCAAATGATCCCTGGTAAAAATTACGTAAAAACCAAAAACAAACTTCCTTTCAGAAGGAAAAATAAAACCTACCTTTATGATACCCCCTATAGATGGCTATTTTACTGGAAGAGACACATTTCCTCAACAGCTCCGACTAGTTCATATTAAGAAAGGAAAGCTATACCACACCCTGCACTAAACAAACTGCAAGGTCCCTGTTTCTGTACTAGGATATAAAGAGGTATTCCTATCTCTAAGATCCTATCCCAACATGTAGTGTGTGTAATAATAACAATATTAGCAAATACCTCCAATTAGAACTGTAGTATAGTTTATCTGATTCGCTAAGTTGCTTACCCCTCGAGCTGGACATTTCAGTAGCTGAGATATCCATGGTTACAACTATTCATATAGTAACAGTTGCTAGTTGGCATAACCATGGATACCTAAGCTACTGCAATGCCCTGCACATGGGGTAAGCAGCATGGCAAATCAGAACAACTATACTAATTTCTAATTAGAGGTATTTAATATTAATAACCTATTATTATATCTGCTACATATTGGGATACGATCTTGGAGATGGGAATACCTCTTTAACAAAATGATCTACTTCAGGATTTTGGGAGGCTAGACATGACCATTTGTGCAGATATATTATTATATCTGTCATGCCATAGGCTCAAAAACGCTACACCTCGTACCGACTTGGTGCTAACCACACCACCTGGCATATTCCAGAGAAGCTCCAGCCTTTGCCCTTTAACCCCTGTACAGTGAACCAGGTCCACTGGTGTTGTGAGTATGCTGGAGGCGGCTTCTGAGCTGGGGCTCCCTCCGGTGGTTGCTGAGGGTAATGAACTGATTAATGAATGGCCTTCAGCTGGCGCTGAATGGTAGGATATAAGTGGCCTGAGTTCCCAGCAGCCTTGCCGGTTATCAATTGTTCCTTCTGGTCTTGCTTGAAGCACTGCTAGTTTCCTGCTCTCCTTCAGATAAGTGTTTGCTGTTTTTTTTTCTCTGTTTGATTTTCTCTGCTGGTTTGCTGCCTGCAGTGGACTGCAGCCTGTCCCCTTTTGGGGGTCTGGCACTGCAATTGTGCTCCGTTTGTGTCTGCACTTTTGCTTTGCTCTTTTGTTACTTTTAATTTGCTGAATAGCGTTTTGTTACACCAGAGATCTGATTTAGATGGAAGAGGTCGTGTGATCTCAGGTTTTTTGGCAATCAGAAGAGTTGGTATTTTTGTTAGGGTTTTTGTTGGATTGCAGTCAGAATTCTTTCCTGTACTTTTCTGTCTAGACAGATTGGGCCCCAGCATTTTCTCATTCTATTTTCTGTCTGTGTCCGTGCTTTCTTCTTGTCTAACCGCCATTACATGTTTGGGGGCTTCCTATTTTATTTGGGGATCTGCTCTGGGGCAGATAGCTTTCATCTTTCTGCCTTTAGGTGTAGTTATATCTCAGGCTGTGACGAGGCGTCTAGGATCAACGTAGGAACGCTCCACGACTATCTCTAGTTGTGTGGTTAGTTCAGGTTACTGCAATCCAATAGGTTCCAGCCTCTCTGGCGTATTACCGCTTTTGCTATTTTTTGCCATTTCTCCTCAGTTACCGAAACATAACACACTGGATTGCTTTCATGGAAGGGCGGCTGTTCAAAGGAGAAAATCAGGGGCAGGAGGCGTCAGTGTAATCAGGTCAGAACCAGGAGGGCAGTCAAGGCGCAAAATTAGATGGCTAAGAATGATCAGGAAACGGGCCATGATCAGGCAACAGGAATTCAACCGGCAGCGCAGGAGTAGTTGGCACAATACTGAACCAGTGAAGAACTTTAATTAACAGTGAGAGTCAGAGATCCAGGGGTTAAAACAGATGACATCCCTCCCAAGGCTATTATAAATGAGCCAGGAATTAACCCCATAGCTTTCTGACTGAGTGTCGCCAACAAACCCAGGAATTAAACAGGACCACCACCCTACGTCGCCCGCAAGAAAGGCACAGGGTGTTTCAGCCATCAAAGTGCAAACGGGACAGGCCCTGGCCTGGATGTTACATGTAGCTGGTCTAATTTTTTTATTGAAATGTTTATTTTCTGTGCCGTAAGTTGAGACAAGGCAGGTTTCCCATTGCTCTGCTAAAAAAAAATGCCTTTAAAATGATACATGGCTCTTCATGAAAATAGAATGAGCTGAGGAAAATGAAAAGCTGTATTAGCGCTCTCAATTGAGTCTGTAGTGAAGTAGAAATTAGAGTTTTACGTACGGCAGTAAATGAACAGAAAAAAGAGGCGCAAGGCGTTAAATGTGTAGAAAGATTTTAAGAGAAAAAAAATCTGAAAAGTTGATGACAGTGAGCAATACGTAAATCATGGCATCTCAGAGAGGTGTAACGTAATAATGAGCGCCCCGGCCTGTGGCGTTCAGGGTTGCCAACCGTCCAGAAACTCCTGGACAGTCCGTAAAAATAAGGCACTTCTATCTACTGCTTTTTAATATAAAAAAAAACCTGTTTGTGATTTTTTTTTTTTTAAAGCTGAAGAGACGGTGCAGATTTTTAGGAATAGCAATATAATAATTTATTTTGGTTATCTAATTTGACTGTAAAAAAAAAAGTTGGTTGTCTGTGTTTTTTTTTTTTGAGAAGCTGTCTAATCTCCTTATTCACAACTCGCACTGCTCCAGTGATTTCACTATTGGTACGGAGGTCTGTAAGGACCAAAGTTATACCCTAGGCCAGTGTTCCCCAACTACAGTCCTCAAGGCCCACCAACAGGTCATGTTTTCAGGATTTCCTTTGTATTGCCCAGGTGATGCAATTTGCATGACCTGTTGGTGGGCCTTGAGGATTGGAATTGGGGAACCCTGCCCTAGGCATTTAGAAAATAAGCATAATGGAGGTCTGTAAAGGCCAAAGTTGTGTTGCTATGCATTTGGATAAGCAGTACAAAGGTCTATAAGAGCCAAAGTTATTTTCAAAATGCATAGGTAGTATTTTGCTCCTTGCAGACTGACATGCTGCTTCATTTTGAAGTGCATAGGGTACAACTTTATTCCTCGCAGACCTCCGTACCAGTAGTAGCATCACAAGAGTAGTATGAGTTGTGAACCATTAAGAAGCCACCACCCGGGACGCTCTCACTGTTGTCATTCTCGTTTGGATTATCCATTTGGAATAATTATTCACTTCCAATGGGAATATTTCAACATTTACAAGTGACCCATTAAGTGGTTGCAAGGTTAGTCCACTGTGTTTAACTTTTTTGTACACCTTACCATTGATGCCTATGTAAGGGTGTGAGAGGAAACTCTCCCCGTAAAGATAATTTCTGCAAAGAATATATTTAAATATGTGCTGTGAAGTAGTTTGATTGTTTTTCGTGAATAGTGTGAATCTGCATAGAGTTCGATAGGCACTAAGTGATGATAATGTAATGTATTGGAACTAATCTATATTACTGTAAGGTACTGATGCTGCTGTGTAAATACTGTAAACATAATGTTTATTGTGAGTAACATGCACTCAGCTCAGGTGCAGGGAAAGTATAGGATATAGCTTAGAGTTTAGCCAAAGAGTAGATTAGACAGTGATAGGCACTGTATGTGTAATATGCTTAGTGCATACTGTTAGAAGACAGTGACTGTAGTTAGTCGGTGAAAGGTTAAAGTTTTTACAGCAACAGATTACTGCCCCAGTGGGCTGGACCAAACGTTTTTACAGCAACAGATTACTGCCCCAGACAGAGTAAAGAGACACTTAATGTTTGGTCCAGCCCAAAGTGGGAGGTGTTAGGGACCATAATAGGGAATTACCTCCTGGTTTAGTCAATTAGTGAGGAGAGTTTATTGGTGACTGCTACTAGGGAGAGTTCAAAGTGCAGTGGGCTGCTAGGAGAAGCAAGTACCAGTTGTGCTGGGCAGTATGTGACCCTTACCAAACTCCCTGTGGATATTACTGCAATGTCTGGAGCTCAAGGCTAGATGGCTATGGAAATTGGATGTGGAACAACTTGATAGAAAGGTCAGAAATACTGTGGGGCCTGATGGAAGATCTCTGGGACTGAGAGGAACTGTTACAGCCGGGATAGTTCAGGTGGAAAGTAAAGTAAAGCGGGAATGTACTGTGTTGCTGAAACAAGAAACAGAGTGTGCTGTACCCGATAATGCATGATACAATCTGATGTACTGCAACTATCAAGTAAACTGTTAAATGTTGAAATGAACCCCGAGTTGTGTGTGACTGTTCCTGAGTATACCGAACTGAAGACAGCGGAGGCCTACGGCCGGCAATTGAGTGTAATGCACCCTACATGAGATGGCACACTGAGACTGGGACACATTTTATTTGTAGGGAGCCACGGTGACTGGAGGCAGCCCATCAACCATGATTACCACCCAGCGCACCTTACACATGCATTGTAGAAGTCTTGATTTAGTTCCTTTGGATAGTTATGTGTTTTTTTACTTTATTATACATTGCTTTTATAGCGCGATCATATTCCACAGCGCTTTACAGATAGAACCATCACTGTCCTCTTTGAGTTCACAATCTAAATTCCCTATCAGTATGGTCTTTCGAGTGTGGGAAGAAACCAGAGAACCTAGAGGACACCCACGCCAACACAGGGAGAACATACAAACTCCTTGCAGATGTTGTCCTTAGTGGGATTTGAGCCCAGGACCCCAGTGCTGCAAGGCTGCAGTTCTAACCACTGATCCACCGTGCTGCCCAGTGTTACTGTGGATGGGTCTTACTAAAAATAGTGTTTGCCATGATTCTTACTAATTGTGCAGATACACTTGTTAGCTACCTGCAGCTTTTGTACATTTTTATTTTTAGGATTTGCATACCAGGATATTTTTTTTTTCTTGCAGGAGCCCTTGCGCTAGTTGAGTTTGTTTTCTTTAACGCTAATTATTTTTAGCCTAAAACCATTCTTGAAAAGGAAATATTAGGATTTTTCAGAAAGTTTACACAGTTAAGTAGCTATAGAGGGAGTATTTGATTGGCATGACATTACCCAATGTGGAGACAGTGATACTTTTCAAAGGCAAAAGAGAAAATATAAAGTATAACTATTTAAAAGATTGTGATTAGATTCTGGTAATTAGATCCCAGTAGGCTATTTTCCCCAACCAGAATTAAGTGTAGGATGTCATTTCTATAAGAAGGCAATTTGGATTGGAATTTTTAATGAACATTATATAGCAAGAATGAAACCTTTTAATTCCTGCACCTGTGCGCCCCGTTTAATGACATGCAAATTAATTCTGAAGTATCTGACCTCTGTTTTTGCTTGCAGCCTACAAGCATTATTATTCAATATTTCCTCTCCGGTGTACGCTTTGATTAGATGATATGGCACAAACATGAATACATAATACACAGGTACGGTGATAATTTAACTCATACTGTGGAATGCTGAAAAATCTACTATAATCACGAAATTCTAAAAGCTCTGCCCTGCTCCTCTGATTACATTCATTATATTTGACAGAAGCAAGAAACCAAAATAAGACGGCGGCGGAAGGACCACTGATTAGATCTCTGGCCTAATGGATTAAACACCATATTATTTATTTAACACGTTAAAATGTCATCTTTGAGTTGAAGAATATTTGCAAAAGCCCTAAGCTTGTACGAAATCAGACTTTCATTATTGCATGAGCCGTTGTACAAATCGTCTATTTGGGCACTAGTTCTTCTAAGTTACAAATGTGTCCTTTCTTATCTTTCTTTTAATTGCACATATTTCTGAGCCTTGTGGCCCATGATGACCATCTTAAACAATTATTTATTTATTTTTTTCTTTGCAATATTCTGCCGACAGTTGTTTCTGCTATATGTGTCTATATGTGGACAGCCAGAGGCTGTGATGTGTGTTGCAGCCTTTCTGGGTTTTTTCTAGGATGTCCCAATATTTGATTGAAATTGGCAATCACTACCCAAATTAAAGAAAAGAAAAGATAAAGTTGGACACAAAGGAAGTATCTCCACACCAAATATCGTTAAAATTTTGACTTCATTGAATATCTGTAAACGTAACTGAGGTGTTTCGAATAGAAGATGATCCTCAGTTGTTACAATCCAAAATGTGTCAGATAATGTACAACTGTGTGTTTGTCTGGATTATATTTATAGTTATTCAATAAAGTTAATATTTAAATGACATTTGATGCTGCATATTTTCTTTTGCCTGTTGGAGCCCTTGCCCTGTGTTCCATTCACCTCCTAGTTGGTGAGTGAGCTGGACTTTTGCTTTGCACATGTGTATGTAAGGTTCTTAAACTGAGTTTAGGGCCTCACGACTAGTTTACTCTCATCTGAGAAAATCAGTCCTATTATGCTGTTTAGTGTGTGTTTAGAGTGTGTTTAGAGTGTGTTTAGAGTGTGTTTAGAGTGTGTTTAGAGTGTGTTTAGAGTGTGTTTAGAGTGTGTTTAGAGTGATCTTCTCGGATGTGGAAAAAAAAACATTTCTCCATCTTCTTCATTCTGTCTATCCATAAAAAACGGACCGCATTCAGATGTCATCTGCGTGTGGTCCGATTTTTTTTGACGGACCCATTGGTTTGCAAGGTCGAGTACGATCCGATTTATGAATGTGAATCGCGCATGCTGCTATTTTTTTTTCTCAGACATATGCATGGCCCCGTGGAATAACATTAGTCCAAGTGCAATCCAATGTTTTGTCAAATCATACTCTGGCCAAAGTACGGTCGTCAGCAAGAGCCCTTAGAGTCTCGGTGCCTTTAGAGGCCCAAAGAAAGTAATTCCCATAAGATTATAAGTGGAATATGTGAAGTACAAGGCTTTGTAACAGATTTGGCATTGTAGTTTTTGAAGAAAATGACCCTACAGAATGGATGTAAAAAGTTTACCATGCACATAGAGACCACAAAAAGATTTGTACCTTTGGTGGGGTCAGAAACATTTAGGTTGTTGACTGACATTCTTGCTAACCTCTGTAGAAACCATTATTACCGTTACTTTTCTAGTACATTTCATTTAGAGAAAGTTCTGATACCTTTTTTACATCAACTATTTCTTTTAGGATCAATTTTCCCTGTCCACTGAAATATATTCTAATCCTCCTTTTAATCTAGAAAGACCAACCTTGGGACTTTTTTTGGACAATTCCAGAAATCCTACTAATAGAGAATTATCGCAAAACCAAGCAGAAGGATGGCCATTTTGGGGTTGTTCGCAGGCATTCATGGAGTTTGCAGTGTATAGAAATTGTTCTCATTCCTAATCTAATATATTATGTTCTATCTTTTGTTAGAAAATCGCTTCACACAAGAAAATGATCCATTATAAATGACCACCACAAAGTGCGATCAGACGGCTGTAAAAACTGGACCTAGATCAGAACGCAGTCCCCAGCTTGGCCAGCTGCTCTCCCATCCTGGGTATAACAGATTCATGTATTTCTATGCGGCTATTACTCTCGGGTTAGGAGAGCCGCCGGCCAGTCCGCGCATTGCGTTCTGATCTCAGTCTGATTTATACGGCTGTCTGATTGTGCCCTAAGAGAAACTCATCCTGAGTGTTAAGTTAATTCAGCTCACTTTAGGCTTTGGTATGAAGATTAATCTTTCTAGATCACACATATAGGACAGAGAAGATCACAAAAAACAGAGCCCTGTTGCCCATGTGTAGTTTGTTCAGGATAATTGATTAATGATGTCTTTGCCCATAACAGGAGGTATTGAAAGTTCAAGTTCATTTGTGTTCAGGGAAACTTATTCAGCACCACATGTTCCTTATTCCTGTTGTGAATTTCAATTTTCTGTTTATCTTTGGGCACCGTCTAGGGGTTCATTATCCTTCAGGTAACCGCACAAATGTTGTTTAGAATCTCTGTATATAGTTTAAGTCTCAGACACATGACTGTAGTTGTATAGAGGCTAAATACAAAACTCATAGAAGCCTATGAGACTATAATCTCCAGTATATCCAAATGTATCCAGTTTCATAGGAAGACATATATTTTTTTTTCAGTCAACTTATTCAAAATCAAATGGAAAAAATGTCATGTTTTATTAGGTGTAGTGTTATGAAAGAAGTGTCGCTTCTATAGGATAGGCGATAACTGGCTGATAGGAGGGGGACCTACAACTAGAACCCCCTGCAATCCTGACCGAGAACAATGTTGTGAAATGCGCTATCCCATTCATACTCTGAGACTGCAGTGAAATTCAGACTGCTGTTGTCTGCTAATTCCAGCAGTCCCATATAGAATAAATAGTGTGGTGGCACATAAACACTACCGCTCCGTTCAGATCTTGTATGTCCTATTTTCCTGTTTTTGGGAGTGGTGGGGATTCAAAAGCTATACAATGTTACATTTGGGAATAACTCTTTAAACCTCTTTTTATACATTGTGGTAGATTGGCTCACTCGCCTGCATGTGGAGAAATACTCAGGAACGCTATCTCTGTAAACCTTTCACCGATTTTTTAATGATGCTGCATAAACCACTGCAGAGTTGGGAAAAAAACAAAAACTGCCTTTCTGGCCTACGGAAAAGCAAAACATAATACAAAATACAGTCCTTTTTGTTGCAGGAATCGCCCACTCAGGAAAAATAACATACAAGGTTCAGCCTTCATTATGAGGATACACAGCTCTGGAGTTCATATCTCCAAGCCTACTAAACACCTAATGTCTGAGAAGGCTGACTATTTACCTTATTATCCCCACCTCGATGTGGAAATATGGTTAACAACTTCCCACTCACCCTATAGTTTTTCACAAAAACCCAGTCCTTAAAATGCCTGCTTAACCCCTTTCAATGCATAGTGTGCTGGAGCAAACTTCTAGGTTTCAAATCACTGAAGACAATAGCCTCAGTGAAACATATCTGCTCTTCAGTACTTTGCCAGTGACCTTGTCAAAATCTGATTAAGTTTTCCCACGTTATTAGAGCTGGCATACCATCCTTAGATTTTTGTTATACATTATATGGCAGTGATCTCCAACCTTTCTTATCTTGGGAGCCAAATTCAGCTTTGAGAGAGAGTCGCGAGTCAAATTCAAAGCCCTGGAATAGTAATATCCAGATCTTTCCTCCCCCCATAGTAGTGACAGTCAAAGTTCCATTATCGGTATAATGATAGCCAAAGCTTCCCCACAGAAATTACACAAAGGCAGTATACTTTCAACTAGTGGTTCCCACCGTACCCACATTCGGTATTCTTGCATCAGGCCCTCCTACCACATTATCTCATTCAGTGTTAAGCATCAACTCTGTTTGGCAATATCATCCTATGTCCAGCTTAGCAATTATCTTATCTCTCCAACCCCAAGCCCAGTAATGGACGCATTCAGACCTGCTCTTAAAACTGTTTGCTAGACCTAGTCCCAAGTTGGCAGTCAGTCGCGAGCCACGCATTATGGTCCCATAAGCCACATGTAGCTCTCAAGACACAGGTTGGGGATCCCTGTTTCATGGTGTAGTTTTGTGTTTCATGTCAATGAGATTTGCAACTTTCAAAATATGTTGTTTTTTTACTTTTTTTTGCGATCATTCTGTTTTGCCTTAAATTCCCCTCACATATATGAAATGTCCAGAGCCTCACATATATGAAATTTCATGAAAGAACCTTCATATTCTTTGCAATTACTATCTACCAGGAGGCTATACATCAATATTTTCTAAAAAGAACAAGTGATATATTGCAGTACTAAAAAAAAGCACAATATACACAACAATGTATTATGTCCAACTTAGCCTGCCTTGTATTACTATGCACTTGGATGACCCCCAATCCAAAGGATTAATGGCTTTGAGGTCTTTGAATAGTCTGCACGAAAACAGCGTGCTTTAGATCCTGCAAACAATAAACTATGGTATGATAACCTGGCTTGTATTGCTTTTAAAATATTGTCTGCTCAGAAATCATAATGTAAAATGTTTGTCTATTACAGCTGGTAATAATATAATCCATGTGATCTATGGCATTTGTGAGATTTGTACTTTGTGCAAATTATATTTTTTATTAAACCCTGGGAGTATTGTCCTGAATTATTTATATTCTGTAAATGTGTAGAAGATCGTAGACTTTAAATCCCAAATTTACAAAGAAGCTGGAGTCTAGAATCTATTTAACTAAAAGATCTAGGAAGGGATAAAGGGATGTCTGTTTTGTAAAATTGAAATACATTGTGGTTATCTCTGTTGATGCAACTGGTGCATATATACAGGGGCCCAAGAGATAAAGGGAGCCCGTTACCACCTCCAAAGCAGCACAAAAAGGGATACATTATGAGGCTTTATAGGACTACAAAGGGCCCACATACTGTTAATGTACAGTGGCCCTCTTTTGTCAGTGGCCACACCTGACATAATGTAAATATTGACCGATTTGTGTGTGCCCACCAGCCACATCAATGCATAAAATGGCCCAGGAGAGGCAAGTCTGATAGAGTTTGAATCCCAGCAAAGAAAATGCATCTTGCAGTGGCTGGTGGGCTCTAGCAAACTTAATCTTATAAGTATATTCTGTACAGCAAGTAATGTCGTTTAAAATTTCTATATTCATTGATTGCATAGAGTATATATTAGTGTACACAAGGTGCTTCTGCATACTTTGTTATATAACAATATATTACAGTCACAGCAGCTTGCAACTATTCACATTTGTCTTATTCTGTAAAGAAATGCTTGTCAGATTTCTTATTTTTCTATTATCTGTTTATCTACCAATTTACCCATCTATTTGTATATTGGCAACAAGAATACCGTATATACTCGAGTATAAGCCGACCCGAGTATAAGCCGACCCCCTAATTTTGCCACAAAAATCTGGTAAAACTTACTGACTCGAGTATAAGCCTAGGGTGGAAAATGAGATTATGCTCTCTATGCTGCCCATGTATTATGCCCCCATAGATGCTCCATAGATTGTGCCCCCATAGATGCTCCATAGATTGTGCCCCCATATATGATCCATAGATTATGCCCCCATAGATGCTCCATAGATTGTGCCCCATAGATGCTCCATAGATTATGCCCCCATAGATGCTCCATAGATTGTGCCCCCATATATGATCCATAGATTATGCCCCCATAGATTCTCCATAGATTGTGCCCCCATATATGATCCATAGATTATGCCCCATAGATGCTCCATAGATTGTGCCCCCATATATGATCCATAGATTATGCCCCCATAGATGCTCCATAAGATAGTGCCCCCATAGATTATTCCCCCATAGATTATTCCCCCATAGATGCTCCATAGTATAGGCCTCAATTGCTGCTGCAACCGAAAAAAAAAAAAAAGACATACTCACCTCTCGTCGCTGAGGGCCAGGTGCCGGTGTCCTGAGCAGGCGGGGACATCGGCGCGCTATGGGGGACAGGTGCTGGTGTCACCGCTCGCTCAGGGCCCCGGCACCTGAGACATTAACCTGTCACCGCTGAGCGCCGATGTCTTCCGGGTCCTCCAGCAGTCAATGATCAGGCAGAGGGCGCTGCACACAGTAACTACGTCATCGCGCCCTCTGCCTGAACACCGCAGCAAGAGGACCCGAGGACACAGCGGAACAGGACAGGTAAGTATCGCTTATGCTTACCCTTCCGCCGGCCTGGTCTCTGAAGCCCCTGCTCTTCTCCCACGGTTCCGGCGCCTGTGTTCAGCGGTCACGTGTTACCGCTCATTAAAGTCATGAATATGTGCATATTCATGACTTTAATGAGCGGTACCACTGATGGCTGAATACTGGCGCCGGGACCGTGGGAGAAGTGCAGGGGCTGCAGAGACCGGGCCGGCGGAAGGGTGAGTATACAGGACAGCTGTGCTCCCCCTCCTCCGCCGACCCCCTGGTATATGACTCGAATATAAGCCGAGAGGGGGACTTTCAGCCCTAAAAAATGGGCTGAAAATCTCGGCTTATATTCGAGTATATACGGTAATAATTAAAAAACTATAGAGATGAAAGTAACTTTGCCTCATGTTCCTTTGAAAGAACTGTATAGTTGGCAGTTAATATAAATGTAAAATTAACTTTTTTTTCCCATTTACTCATATATGTACCGTATATTATTCTGGGAGGTTTTCAAAACAGGATGTATGTAAGGTAAAATAGCCATTAGGGGTTATTCACTTTTCAAAACTTCCTATCCATAGTTTCATTAAGGAATACTATAACCAGATTTTGAATGGAACAAAATAGGTTTTCTTAAGCTGACTACATGGGGTATATAGATTTGATGCAGATGTACAGGATAAATGTAATATGTTGATTCTAGGCTCCATGTTTTTTTTTAAAAAAGTATGTCTTGAAGGATACTGATTGTGGGATACCTTACTGATATTATCCCCGATGGAAACCAAATGGACAATCTTTCAGCCTCTATGGGGCAAAGTTGGAGCCTATGGGTACGTTTAGGGCAAATGTCATTAGATTTCCTAGTATATATGTTAATATCCCCCTCAGACCCTTTCCAAACAAATTTGGGTAAGGGCTGCAGAAAATTATACCTGTGGTCTTTGGATAATTTTTATATTCAAATTCTTGCAGACTGACCACATGGGAATAATAATTAATCACAGGACCCATAACAAAAACCTGCAATGTGACCACACTCCACCGTGACCAGTTTCAGCATCAAGTTCCAAAAAGATAATGATGATTTAGATCTTCCTAATTGCACAGGAATAATGCACACAGTCATGGCCCCATGTACAAATAATGCAAACAGTGACATGATAGTACAGTAATAATTTATTACAGCACACGTATGATACGCACAGTGACGTCACAATTCAGAGATAATAAACACTTTAATATCATAGCTCAGGAATGATGCACATAAATAGGTCGCTATGTACCTGTAACTTCAGCATAGGAGAAAAAATATAATGATGTCACCTTACAGAAAAAATGGATTGATGTCACAGCAGATAGTTGTGCCACAGAGAATAATTGACTCCCGTAGAAAGAGGCTCCAAAGTAAACCTAAAGGTGTGGTCTCCTAAATGTATACAAGATGCAGGTCTCACCCCGTGACCTGTAGGTGTCTCAAGATAGATGACCTGACACGTAACACTGTTAGTGGAGACGTGGTCAAAGTTCACTATCATTTATTCTTCAGCTCTAATCACTTCTCCACTGGGAGCAGCAGATACTTGGGCCCTGTTCCATAGATGGATGCAGGTCCCATTTATGAGACTCATATCTACTCTACATTATGGCATATTCTGTGGATACGCCATAAATGTATAAGACAAGTATTCCCCTTTAGGTTAATTTTGGAGCCTACCATCATCATCCCTAATTCTCATGTCCGAGCGGAATGTGCTCGCTGTTAGTTGTAGACTGCGCTAGGTTTACTTTTTTGGTTATGTCCAATATTGGCCATTTTATCTCCCTTTTACCTATCCTTGTAGAGAAGTTCCCTGCTCTGTTACGTTCGCACCTACTTGACCTCAGATTACTACAGGTGTGTATGGGAAGTTTCTAGATATTCCATCAAAAGGGGAAAGAAAAGGCAAAACGGAATTGTCTTGAGCCTCACATGAACCTTCTGACATCTGCGTCTTGAGTTTTCTAGCACTAATGATTGAAAGCTCCAATATCCCAATGTCTGGTATTCTCATTTAACTTCTTTATAACTTGCTTCCAATGTGAGCCGGTAGAGGGCTTTTCATATTGCGGAGTGCTGCGACACAGCTCATTGAATCATCTGAATAATTCCAAACATTTCTTCCATGAGTTTTATCACCAGGTTGTATAATAACAAAGTCTTCTTTTATGATCCTGAAATTAATGCATTATGTTTGCAGAAATTAGCTTCTTCCCATAAAGCTTCCGCTTGCTAGTAAATAAATTCTAGTCTAGCCCTTAGATCCATAAACTAAATGGAGCAAGCAGAAATGGATATGACACCTCTGTCACTGCTATTAAATCTGTATTTGTGAATACAATGTGTAAATCTAATATTCAGCCCTATAAATATGTACATTATACCCATCTCCATGTATTTCCTATTCAGGTCATATAAGCAGAGGAGTAAAGTATTGAAACCTCTAGTATTATTTAATCCTCTATGTGTACAATACTGTATGAATGAAAGAATTCTTCTGTCCTGTAATTTTAACTAAAAAATTAGAGAAAATGTAGTTTTGTTTAAAAATTAATCCGCCTTGATTTATCAATACTAGCGATGTTCATGCTGACCTTGATAGGGGTCATCTTGAAGTCAGACAGTCCTCTTAATGAATCAGGAGTGTTTGACAAGTGGTGTGTGCCAGTGTGTGCCTCACCACAAATCATACTCCAGTCATGGACAGGAGTAAGATTTCTGGCATAAGGAACTCCAAAGCTCATCATGAATCAGATTAGATGTAGTGACTTGTCCCCATCATGCTCCCATCCCTTCCCTGCTCCAACCATTTTGGTGGAAATGGCCAAAACTGTCAAAAATTGCTAATTTTTTGAGCAACTCCACGTTGTCCAAAAATTTAAAGACTTTTTTTTAAAGTAATTTAAAGAAAATTCTGGCTTAATCACTTGGATAATTTTGAGCCATTGACTTCTTCCTAACTACACTTGCATAAATCAAAATATCTATATGGAAACACACATGTCAGTACAGGGGTAGCACTGCTGCAGCCAGGCATGTCCTCTGAAAGCCGGGGAAGTGTCTGCTCCAGTAAGGGGGGAATTAGGAGAGCAGGGCAGGCCAGACAGGTGCTGGTAGTGGGGAACTCAATTATTAGGGGAACAGATAGGGCTATCTGTCACAAAGACAGGGATCGTCGAACAGTGTGCTGCCTACCTGGCGCTCGAGTCCGACACATCGCTGATCGGGTTGACAGATTACTGGGAGGGGCTGGTGAGGACCCAGCGGTCATGGTTCACATTGGCACAAATGACAAAGTTAGAGGCAGGTGGAAGGTCCTTAAAGATGATTTCAGGGAATTAGGCTGCAAGCTTAAAGCAAGGACCTCCAACGTGGTATTTTCTGAAATACTGCCGGTACCACGTGCCACACCAGAGAGGCAACGGGAGATTAGGGAGGTTAATAAGTGGCTCAAGAATTGGTGTAGGAAGGAGGGGTTTGGGTTCCTGGAGAACTGGGCCGACTTCTCAGTTGGCTACAGGTTCTATGCTAGGGATGGGCTGCACCTCAATGGGGAGGGTGCAGCTGTGCTGGGGAGAAAAATGGCTAGAAGGTTGGAGGAGTCTTTAAACTAGGGACTGGGGGGGAGGGTATTCATTTTATAGGAGGGGAAGGCAGTACAGATAGAGACCTGGGCACAAATAATGAAATTGGGGGTGGGGGTGGCATGGGGGGTGGGGTTAGAACAGTTAATAATTTAAGAAAGAATAGAGGTTCAGAGAGATACATAAAGTGCATGTATACTAATGCTAGAAGCCTCACCAACAAAATGGCGGAATTAGAATTAATTTTGTTGGAACATAATTATGACTTGGTGGGGATATCTGAGACTTGGCTGGATGAGAGCCACGACTGGGCGGTTAATTTACAGGGCTATAGTCTGTTTAGAAATGACCGTAAAAATAAGCGAGGTGGGGGTGTGTGTTTATATGTAAAATCATCCTTAAAACCCATCCTGTGTGATATCTGTGAATCTAATGAAGATGTAGAGTCTCTGTGGGTGGAGATTAGGGGAGGGGGGAAAAATAATAAATTATTGATAGGGGTTTGTTATAAGTCTCCTAAAATAATGGAAGCAACAGAGAATATCCTCGTAAAGCAAATAGATGAAGCAGCAACTCAAGGAGAAGTCATTATTATGGGGGACTGTTATGTTTCGGTAGCTGAGGAGTGCAGGTAAAAAAGGAAATACACCAGAGCAGTTGGAATCTATGGGATTGCAGTACCCTGACTAACCACACCAACTAGAGGCAGCCGTGGAGCGTTCCTACGATGGTCCTAGACGCCTCGTCACAGCCTGAGAAACTAACTACACCTAAAGATAGAAATAGGAAAGCTATCTGCCCCGGAGCAGAACCCCAAAGATAATAGAAAGCCCCCAAACAAGTAATGGCGGTTAGACAAGAGGAAATACTGACACAGAAAGAAAATAGTATGAGCAAACGCTGGGGCCCAAACTATCTAAATAGAAAAGGACAGGAAGGGTACTTACTGCAATCCCAGAAAACCCTGAAAAAACCAACTCTACTAATTTCAAAATCACCTGAGATCACACGACCTCTACCACCTAAATTAGTTCTCTGGTGTAACAAAAACAGCAGCCACTGAAAAAAACTGGAAAAAGCAAAAGTACAAAACACAGTGGCTGGACTAAACTGAGAGGGCAGAAGCCCCCGGAGGGGACCCAGAAGGCCCCCACAGAAGTGCAGGACCAAATGCAAAAATATAGCAAAAACACAAATAAGAAATTGTCTTATCTGATAGCAGGAGATGCAGACACGACACAGCAGGCTACAAGGGAAACTGGAAAGAAGGATTCAGACCAGAACAATTGATCACCGGCAACCCTGATGGGAAAATGATTCCCTTAAATAAGACCAATCAGCAACACCTGATTCCCAATCCTCACTAGTACCGCTTGCAACCACCAGAGGGAGCCCCGCCAGAACCCATCTCAAACCCATTCACAACAGTACCCCCCCTTGAGGAGGGGTCACCGAACCCTCATTTGAGCAACCAGGTCGGTCAGGATGAGTTCTATGATACGCACGGATAAGTCTCCTAGCATGGATGTCCGAAGCAAACACCCAAGAATTATCTTCCTGACCATAACCTCTCCATTTAACCAAATACTGGAGTCTTCGTCTAGAAAAACGAGAATCCAATATTTTCTCAACCACATACTCCAGATTGCCCTCAACCAAAACAGGGTCAGGAGGCACAGCACAGGAACCACTGGCTCAACAAACCTCTTCAACAAGGACTTGTGGAACACGTTATGGATCTTAAATGTCCCTGGAAGAAGCAAACGAAAAGAAACAGGATTAATAATCTCCATGATCTTATAAGGTCCAATGAACCTAGGCTTAAATTTAGGAGATGCTACTCTCATAGGAATATTCTTTGAGGACAACCAGACCAAGTCCCCCACTTTAAACCGAGGACCACCAGTCCTATGCCGGTTAGCAAACCGCTGGGCCTTCTCCTGAGAGAGGGACAACCTCTCCACTACCTGGTCCCAAATCTGCTGCATACGCTCAACAACAGAGTCAACACCTGGACAGACAGAAGCCTCCGTCTGTCCTGAAGAAAATCGAGGGTGAAACCCAGAATTACAGAAAAACGGAGACATCAAAGTGGCAGAGCTAGCCCTATTATTAAGAGCAAACTCAGCCAAAGGCAAAAAAGAGACCCAGTCATCCTGATCAGCAGACACAAAGCATCTTAGATAAGTCTCCAATGTCTGGTTTGTTCTCTCAGTTTGACCATTGGTCTGAGGATGAAATGCCGAGGAGAAAGACAATTGAACACCCAGTTTAGAACAAAAAGTCCTCCAAAATCTGGAAACAAACTGGACTCCTCTGTCAGACACAATGTTCTCAGGAATGCCGTGTAAACGAACCACGTGCTGAAGGAACAACGGCACCAATTCAGAGGAGGAAGGCAACTTAGGTAATGGCACAAGATGTATCATTTTGGAAAACCTATCACAAATTACCCAGATGGTGGTCATTCTCTGAGAAACAGGAAGATCGGAAATGAAATCCATAGAGACATGGGTCCATGGCCTCCTGGGCACAGGCAATGGCATCAACAAACCACTAGAGCGAGAGCAAGGCTTGGAGCGAGAGCAAGTCCCGCAGGACTGCACAAATTCCCTGACATCGCGAGACAAGGTAGGCCACCAAAAGGACCGACTAACCAAGTCTCTGGTACCAAAAATTCCGGGATGCCCAGCCAATGCGGAACAATGAATCTCAGACATCACACTCTTTTTCCATTGGTCCGGGACAAACAATTTTCCAACAGGGCAGCGCTCGGGCCTATCCTCCTGACACCCCTCCAGAGCAAGTCTCAAATTGGGCGAGATGGCGGAAAGAACTACACCCTCCTTCAAAATAACAGAGGGATCAGATAGCTCAGGAGAGTCCGCAAGGAAACTCCTCGAGAGGGCATCCGCCTTAACATTCTTAGTGCCAGGAAGAAAGGAAACCACAAAATTAAAACGTGTGAAAAACAAGGCCCACCTGGCCTGTCTAGGATTGAGTCGCTTGGCAGATTCCAGATAGACCAGATTCTTATGGTCCGTAAGGACCACCACCTGATGTTTGGCTCCCTCCAGCCAATGTCTCCACTCTTCAAAAGCCCACTTCATGGCCAATAACTCCGATTACCCACGTCATAATTACGTTCAGTAGGAGAAAATTTTCGAGAGAAAAAGGCACAAGGGTTACTTTTAGAGGTCTCTGGATCTTTTTGGGACAAAACGGCACCTGCCCCAATTTCAGAGGCATCAACCTCCACCTGAAATGGCAGAGAAACATCAGGCTGCCGTAGAACAGGAGCAGAAGTGAATCTCTGCTTAAGTTCCTGAAACGCAGAGACTGCCTCAGGAGGCCAATTCACCACATCAGAACCCTTTCTGGTCAAATCAGTTAATGGTTTAACAATAACAGAGAAATTACCAATAAATTTACGATAAAAATTGGCAAAACCCAAAAATCTCTGAAGAGCCTTTAATGAAGTAGGTTGGACCCAATCACAGATGGCCTGAACCTTGACCGGGTCCATTTCAATAACAGATGGGGACAAAATGAATCCCAGAAATGAGATCTTCTGTACGCCAAAAAGACACTTTGATCCCTTCACATACAGAGCATTCTCTCTCAAAATCTGGAATACAGTTCGAACATGTTTCACATGAGAGTCCCAGTCATTAGAAAAAATCAAGATATCATCCAAATAAACAATCAGAAACTTGTCCACAAAATCCCTGAAAATGTCATTCATGAAGGACTGGAAGACGGAAGGAGCATTAGTGAGCCCAAAGGGCATCACAAGGTACTCAAAATGCCCTTCAGGGGTGTTAAATGCCGTCTTCCATTCATCCCCGTGCTTAATGCGAATAAGGTTATACGCCCCCCTGAGGTCAAGCTTGGTAAACCAAGTAGCGTTTTTCACCCTGGAAAACAGGTCAGAAATCAAGGGTAACGGGTATTGATATTTCACAGTAATATTGTTCAAGAGACGATAATCAATACACGGCCTTAATGAACCATCTTTTTTGGCCACAAAGAAAAAACCGGCACCTAAGGGTGAAGAGGATGGTCTGATATGACCCTTCTCCAATGATTCCTTGATATAAGACCGCATAGCGTCATGTTCAGGTACAGACAAGTTAAAAAGGCGACCCTTAGGGAATTTACTACCTGGCACTAATTCAATAGCGCAGTCATAGCTCCTATGGGGAGGTAAGGATGCAGATTTACTTTCGCTAAACACATCAGAAAAATCAAACAAAAAGTCAGGAACATCCTCAGCCTGGGGGGAGGCAGAAAAAACAGGAGTGTTGGTATTAACACATTGGCAGCCCCAACTGGTTACAGACACAGATTTCCAATCCAAAACAGGATTATGAGACTGTAACCAAGGGAAACCCAGCACGATAATGTCATGCAGATTATATAGAACCAAAAATTTGCAGCACTCCTGGTGATCAGGTTCAACCCTCATTATCACCTGAGTAGAAAACTGGGGTTTATTCTCAGCCAAAGGGGTAGAATCGATCCCCAGTAGGGGAATAGACTTCTGTAGGGGTATCAAGGGAAATCCACAACGTTTAGCAAAATCATAATCCATCAGGTTAATAGCTGCTCCAGAATCAACGAAAGCCTGAGCAGAAAATGAGGACAGAGAGCATATCAGAGTGACAGTTAATAAAAACTTAGTCTGAACACTACCCAAGATAACTGAGCGTGCAAAACGTCTTCCCCGCTTAGGGCAGACTGAAATAGCATGAGAGGCATCACCACAGTAGAAACATAACCCATTGCGCTTTCGAAACTCATGACGCTGTGCCCCAGACACCACTCCATCACACTGCATGGGCTCAGCAGCTGGCTCACAAGGCAACACCACTCCACGCATACTTCTCCGCTCACGCAAACGTCTGTCAATTTGAATCGCTAATGACATAGAATCATTGAGACCAGAGGGGACAGGGAATCCCACCATAACATCCTTTACATTATCCGACAGACCCTTCCGAAAAAGAGCTGCCAAAGCGTCGTCATTCCATTTGGTCAGGACTGCCCACCTACGGAATCTCTGACAGTATAACTCAGCGTCATCAAGCCCCTGATTTAATGCCAACAAGGCTTTTTCAGCTTGATCAGTGACATTAGGCTCATCGTACAATAACCCCAAAGCCTGAAAAAATGCATCAACATCACTCAAAACAGGATCCCCAGGTGTCAGGGAAAAAGCCCAATCCTGAGGATCGCCGCGCAGGAGAGAGATGACAATTTGAACCTGCTGCGCTGCGTTTCCTGAGGACTTAGATTTTAAGGCAAAAAACAATTTACAGTTATTTTTGAAATTCTGAAACTTAGCTCGATCCCCTAAAAACAAATCTGGCATGGGGATCCTAGGTTCCACAACAGGCAACCCAGCAAGATATGCAGCAATACTCTGAACCTCAGTGGCAAGCTGATCCACACGGCCAGACAACTGTGCAAACTCCATTGGGAGAAAAGATCCTCCTCAGCACCCAGAGATACAGAGAAAAAAAAAAAAAATGCAACAAACAGAAAAATATCTCTGACAACTTTTCTTCCTTCAAAATATTTTTTCCCTTCTGTGAGTACCATACAATTTTTATGGCCGGTGATACTGTTATGTTTCGGTAGCTGAGGAGTGCAGGTAAAAAAGGAAATACACCAGAGCAGTTGGAATCTATGGGATTGCAGTACCCTGACTAACCACACACAACTAGAGGCAGCCGTGGAGCGTTCCTACGATGGTCCTAGACGCCTCGTCACAGCCTGAGAAACTAACTACACCTAAAGATAGAAATAGGAAAGCTATCTGCCCCGGAGCAGAACCCAAAGATAATAGAAAGCCCCAAACAGTAATGGCGGTTAGACAAGAGGAAATACTGACACAGAAAGAAAATAGTATGAGCAAACGCTGGGGCCCAAACTATCTAAATAGAAAAGGACAGGAAGGGTACTTACTGCAATCCCAGAAAACCCTGAAAAAACCAACTCTACTAATTTCAAAATCACCTGAGATCACACGACCTCTACCACCTAAATTAGTTCTCTGGTGTAACAAAAACAGCAGCCACTGAAAAAACTGGAAAAAGCAAAAGTACAAAACACAGTGGCTGGACTAAACTGAGAGGGCAGAAGCCCCCGGAGGGGACCCAGAAGGCCCCCACAGAAGTGCAGGACCAAATGCAAAAATATAGCAAAAACACAAAATAAGAAATTGTCTTATCTGATAGCAGGAGATGTAGACACGACACAGCAGGCTACAAGGGAAACTGGAAAGAAGGATTCAGACCAGAACAATTAATCACCGGCAACCCTGATGGGAAAATGATTCCCTTAAATAAGACCAATCAGCAACACCTGATTCCCAATCCTCACTAGTACCGCTTGCAACCACCAGAGGGAGCCCCCGCCCAGAACCCATCTCAAACCCATTCACAACAGGGGACTTCAACTACCCTGAAATACATTGGGGAACAGAAACCTGCAGTTCCAGCAAAGGTAATAAGTTTTTGGCAACTATGAGAGACAATTACCTTTCACAACTAGTTCAAGACCCAACAAGAGGGGAGGCACTGCTAGACCTAATATTATCCAACAGGCCAGACCGCATATCAAATATAAGGGTTGGGGGTCAATTGGGTAATAGTGATCACAAAATAATAAGCTTTCATGTATCCTTTAATAAGATGTGTAGTCGAGGGGTTACAAGGACACTAAACTTCAGGAAGGCAAATTTCCAATGGATGAGAAATGATCTTGGTGCAATAAACTGGGACGATATCCTGAGACATAAAAATACACAAAGAAAATGGGAGACGTTTATTAGTATCCTGAATAGGACCTGTGCACAGTATATACCCTATGGGAATAAACATGCTAGAATTAGGAGGAAACCACTATGGCTAAATAGAGCTGTAAGGGGCGCAATAAGGGACAAAAAGAAAGCGTTTAGGGAATTAAAGCAAGTAGGTAGTGAAGAGGCATTAAATAAATACAGAAGACTGAATAAATTCTGTAAAAAGCAAATCAAGACAGCAAAGATTGAGGCAGAGAGACTCATTGCCAGAGAAAGTAAAAATAATCCCAAAATATTCTTTAACTACATAAATAGCAAGAAACTAAAAAATGATAGTGTTGGTCCCCTTAAAAATAGTCTGGGTGAAATGGTGGATGAGGATGAGGAAAAAGCCAATATGCTAAATGACTTTTTTTCAACTGTATTTACACAAGAAAATCCCATGACAGATAACATGATCAGAGATAAAAAAATTTCTCCATTAAATGTCACATGCTTAACCCAGCAGGAAGTACGGTGGCGTCTAAAAATCACTAAAGTTGACAAATCCCCGGGTCCGGATGGGATACACCCCCGAGTACTGCAGGAATTAAGTACAGTTATAGATAGACCATTATTTTTAATCTTTAAAGATTCCATAATAACTGGGTCTGTACCACAGGACTGGCGTATAGCAAATGTGGTGCCAATATTCAAAAAGGGGGCAAAAACTGAACCTGGAAATTATAGGCCAGTGAGCTTAACATCTACTGTGGGTAAAATCCTGGAGGGTTTTTTAAGGGATACTATATTGGAGTATCTGAAGCTGAATAACCTCATGACACAGTATCAGCATGGGTTTACGAGGGACCGTTCTTGTCAGACTAATCTGATAAGCTTTTATGAAGGGGTAAGTTCAGGACTGGACCAAGGGAATGCAGTGGACGTGGTGTTCATGGACTTCTCAAGAGCTTTTGATACAGTGCCACACAAAAGGTTGATACATAAAATGAGAACAATGGGGATAGGGGAAAATATGTGTAAGTGGGTTAAGAACTGGCTCATGGATAGGAAACAAAGGGTGGTTATTAATGGAGCACACTCGGACTGGGTCACGGTTAGCAGTGGGGTACCACAGGGGTCAGTATTGGGGCCGCTTCTCTTTAACATATTTATTAATGACCTTGTAGGGGCATACAGAGTAGTATTTCAATATTTGCAGATGACACTAAACTCTGCAGGGTAATAAATACAGAGGAGGATAATTTTATATTACAGGAGGATTTATGTAAACTAGAAGCTTGGGCTGATAAATGGCAAATGAGCTTTAATGGGGATAAATGTAAGGTCATGCACTTGGGTAGAATAAATAAGATGTATAATTATGTGCTTAATTGTAAAACACTGGGCAAAACTGTCACTGAAAAAGACTTGGGTGTATGGGTGGACGACAAACTCACATTTAGTGGCCAATGTCAGGCAGCTGCTGCCAAGGCAAATAAAATAATGGGATGCATTAGACGAGGCATAGATGCTCATGAGGAGAACATAATTTTACCTCTATACAAGTCACTGGTGCGACCACACTTAGAATACTGTGTGCAGTTCTGGTCTCCGGTGTATAAGAAAGACATAGCTGAACTGGAGCGGGTGCAGAGAAGAGCGACCAAGGTTATTAGAGAACTGGGGGGTCTGCAATACCAAGACAGGTTATTACACTTGGGGTTATTTAGTTTGGAAAACGAAGGCTTAGGGGTGATCTTATTACAATGTACAAATATATGAGGGGACAGTACAAAGACCTTTCTAATGATCTTTTTACTCTTAGACCTGTGACGGGGACAAGGGGGCATCCTCTACGTCTGGAGGAAAGAGGGTTTAGTCATAATCACAGATGCAGATTCTTTACTGTAAGAGCAGTGAGACTATGGAACTCTCTGCCGTCTAATGTTGTAATGAGTGATTCCTTACTAAAATTTAAGAGGGGACTGGATGCCTTTCTTGAAAAGTATAATATTACAGGCTATATTCACTAGTTTCCTAGATACAGCGTTGATCCAGGGAGCTAGTCTGATTGCCGTATGTGGAGTCGGGAAGGAATTTTTTTCCCCAATGTGAAGCTTACTGTTTGCCACTTGGGGTTTTTTTGCCTTCCTCTGGATCAACATGTTAGGGCAGGTTAGGATAGGATATGGGTTGAACTAGATGGACTTAAAGTCTTCCTTCAACCTTAATAACTATGTTACTATGTTACATATTCCTAACAATACTGCATTAATGGCAATGTACTCATATCTGTAATTTAGAATCCATGGCAATTTTCAGGCTTAGGCAATGTTCTTACGACAGTACTTTGGTCCGTATTTCACATCAGTATTTGTAAGTCAAAACCAGGAGACTAATCAGAGAAAAAGTATAATAGAAACACGTCACCACTTATGAATTTTTGACCCTCTCCATTTTTGGCTTACAAATACAGATGTCAGTTCTTGTGTAAACCCCACTGTAAATTTGTCAGCATTGTTTCTGGAAAATCGTAAATGTCCTTTTTAGCACCACATCCATATTTTCAAGAATAAGAACATGTCATATACGAGTATGTGTCCATTTTTATTTTGAGCTGATGATTTTTTTTGACTCAGAATATCATGTACTGATGGAAGTGTTTGCTTAACAGTGTTTCTGTTATCAACTCTCCCCTTATTGAGAGTAGTATTCCCTAAAGCCCCCGTCACACACTAGTTTTGTGACGCAACAGCGATCTCCCCAGCGATATCTCTGTGTGTGACATTCAGCGACGATCAGCCCCCTGCTGGGTATCGCTGATCGTCGCTGAATGTCCTAGACATTTTTTTGATCGTCGGTCTCCTGCTGGCCAGCACGCATCGCTGCGTATGGCAGGCAGGAGACCAGCGATCAGCTGGTAACCAAGGTACACATCGGGTTTCCAGGCGCCGGGCGGCGCCTGGAAACCCGATGTGTATGTTGGATCTCAGCGCACTGCTGCAGGGGAGCTGGTAACCAAGGTACACATCGGGTTTCCAGGTGCCGCGCAGCGCCTGGAAACCCGATGTGTACCTTGGTTACCAGCTCCCTGCACCAGCGGGCTGGTATCCAACTTACACTGCGGGTAACTAAGCAACGTTACCCGCAGAGTCGCTGTCCTGATCGCTGCCTGTTTGGCAGCTCACCAGCGATCAAGTAGCGACACACCAGCAATCCTGACAAGTGCATATCGTTGTCGGGATCGCTGGTGTGTCGCTATGTGTGACGGGGCCCTTACTCATTAATTAACTTGATTGCACGTTTAGGAGAAAGTCCTGATGAGACTTAATTATCTCTCATTATCGGTGCCATGTGCTCCATATCAGATCTGTGGCCAAAGAAAAAACAAGGTTCGCCATGAAGAACAGAACCCTACAATTTTCTGTGTTTTACAAATTAACACACCAAATTAGTTTGAGCCGCACTTTGTCAGGCATTTTCGTATCAATTTAATTTTCCTCTCCTCGGCGTTGTCAGAATCTGTTGCTGGAATTTTTTTTTTTAATTGGCCACAGATCATGTCTGCAGTAAGCCATATATTCTGCTTTTTTGCTGGAAGGGACATCCAGAACAATTCTGCGTTCCACAGAAATAACTTGTTTGTACATAGTGTCTTGAAAAGAGCACCTTCTTCCACATGTTACCTGTGTCCCCTACATGGCATGTGGAAGAAGGTAAGATGAGACTATAGTAGAAGTTTTTGGGCTAAATAAAAAGCCCTATTTGTGGCGGAAAATGAACACTGCACAACAACTTTAAAAACACCATCCCCCCTTCAGACATAGTGGTGACCGCATCATGCTGTGGGGAGGCTTTTCTTCAGCAGAGTAAGGGAAGCTGGTCAGAATTGATGGGAAGATGGGTGGAGCTAAATACAGGGCAATCCTAGAAGAAAACCTGTTAGAATCTGCTGAAGACTTGAGACTGAGACGTAGGTTCAACTTCCAGTAGGACAACAACCTTAAACATACTGCCAGAGCTACAAAGCAAAGGCTAAGATCAAAGCTTATTTATGTGTTTGGATGGTGCAGAGCTAGATCCCACTAATAATTTGTGGCAAGACTTGAGAATTGCTGTTCACAGATGCCTCCATCCAATCTTACTGAGCTAGAGCTTGTTTGCAAAGAAGAATGGTAAAAAGTTCAACTTCTAGATGTGCAAAGCTGGTAGAGATAGACCCCAAAAGACTTGCAGCAGTAATTGCAGTGAAAGGTGGTCCTGCAAAGTATTGACTCAGGGGTGCTGAATAAAAATGCACATAACAATTTTCAGATTTATATGTTAGAATGCAAGTCCGCAAGGAAAGAGTCCTCTCCCCTCTGTACCAGTCTGTCATTGTAAATTTGTTTACTCTAAACGATAGCTGTACCTTTGTATGTAACCCTTTCTAATGTACAGCACTATGGAATTAATGGTGCTATATAAATAAATAATTAAAATAATTTAAAAACCATGTATCATTTCTTTTACACTTAAATACTTTCTACTATGTGTTGGTATCACACATAAAATCCAAATAAAATACATTTAAATTTGGGGGTGTAAACTGAAAAAAAATCTGGAAAAGTTCCAGGGGGTATGAATTTTTTCAAGGCACTGTGTCATGCGTCTGGGTTTAAACCCTTGAGCCTGTGACACAAGACCAAATTGACCTGTCATTGGCTACAGCAGAACAAAAAGTGAAGGCTCTGGAGTGGCCATCTCATTTTCCTGACCTCAATATCATTGTGCTACTCTGGGGAGATCTCAAACGCACAGTTGATGCTAGACAGCCCAGGAATTTACAGGAACTGGACGCTTTTTGCCAAGAAGAGTGGGCAGCTTTACCGTCTGATAAAATAAAGAACCTCATCCACAACTACCACAAAAGATGTCAAACTGTCATTTATGTTAGAGGGGGAAATACATGGTATTAAGAAATGGGGTATGTAATCTTTTGATCAGGGTCATTTGAATGTTTTGGGTTGTCATGATTTAAAAAGAGAAAACACAGTAGTTTGACAATAAATGGCTTCACTCAACCACTAACTATGAGTGGAGAAAAAGTTTTTGTGTTATCATTCATATTCTTTGATAAAACGCCAAGAAATCAAAACTTCTGCTGGGGTATGTAAACTTTTGAGCACAACTGTATATTTAGTGGGTTATTTTATTCGCTCTGTGATCTCTACTTTCTTCAGCACACTTTCCCTTTTTTAGGTAATTTACACTCTACTCTGCCTTTCGGTTCTTTTGGAGGAACGTGAAGCGCTCAACGGCTTATCAGGCAGCAGAGGTTGCCATCTTCTAGTCTGTGGTTAGGGCTATCTCAGCTCACGCAGGTACCACTAGGGACTGCGAGGTTAGGATCTCTATTTTATGCAGGCTCAGTTACAGTGTTCAACTTTACCTATTATCCCAAGTGAATGGCTACACTAGCATAACACACTGTAAGTCTCAGCTGCAACAATTCTTTATTAAATCAGACATAGCATATTCAACCCAATCAAACACAACACTATTGACCCTCTGCAAAGTGCTCCCCTGCTCTGGTAGGGGAGGATACGATGGGCCTCATTTTTGCACTGGTCTCTGTGCAACAGAGACCTTATTAACTTGACAAAATGAATCAGGCTTGAAATGCACGATCCCCAACAAAACAAACAAGGGGAATAGTGTTTAGTTTGGGAATTATTTTTAGTTGTCATAGTTTGTGAGCCCAGAGTTGACAAGCAAGCTGATGAACACAAAGAGAAGATGACTTTCCCAGCTGCTGTTTCTCTTAGGAGATCTTTATTGCTTTTTTAATTATGTTTCTGGTACTTTTTGAATTTAAACACAAACTTATTGGGCTACTCATCTACAAAAATATGAACTGGGCTATTCCTTATGTAATATAAGCCTAAAACATAACTATACCGATCACAGGTTTACAAAAAAAAAAGTCTTTGTCAGGTGGCAAGGTTTTTTTTTATTCGATTAAGGGTATTTTGAGGGTGCTGAATTAAAAAATCACATTGCTTTTGCGGAATTAGTTCTAGTTTTTGAGATAATTCATGCATGAAAATAATGCATTCCCCAATGTGACTTGGGTGTAATAACAAATGCAATAGCTTTTAGTCCTTTGACTCTTTAACAGTGTCTTAGGTAATGAAATAGAACTTATAATTATTTTGTATTTCAATTTGTAGGCTTACAATGCTATGAAAGCAACTTTTTGAAGCCAGAATTCTACTGTAATTAATTAACTATTCAATATCTCAGAAACTAGAGCCAATCTGGGAAAACTGGTCATATTTTGATGGGGATACTACGACAAAGAGGGGCCCGAAGATCGTGGCGTCTGGTCACACGAAAACCTGCAATGATTAGAACTGCTTCAGGGTTAATCTCCTACAGAGCTCCATCTGAATTGCCTCAGCTGTTCTGTGTTGGCCACTCTCCTCTGGCATATATGCAATCCAATGGCACTTGGGAATTGCCAGTGATAGTTCTACTTCCTGGTTCGGTGTTGGAGGAGAAATTCAGCGTTTGGAGCAGGTGGTTGGAGAGTTGTTCACGTGATTTCTGCTGGGAGTTGGTTTGCATGTTTATCCTCACCCTCTCCTATTTGGTATCTTCTACCCATATTTCTCGTGTGTTCCACTCTGTTGTTTAATGAGTATATTTGTATGATTGTAATTTTCTTTCATCCCATTCTGTTTACCCCTGTCAGTCTGGTTAGTGTAATCCTGTACACTTTAGCCTCCCACATCCCTGGATGGGAGAGAGAACAGATAAGGTTTAAAATAGGAGCATAGCATGGTACGTGACCACGGCATCTCCACCTTCCGGTGTAATCCAGGGGACAGGGATAGACTAGGGTGCCCCCTATTTTGGGGAATCAGGTAGGCGCCCACAGTCCCTAGTCACTACGTGACACTATATTCTTAAACAGCACCATAAAGTTAATATAAAACCATTTAGACATCTTTGGCACAAAAATCACAAAATACCAGTGCTGCATACTGTATCATTGATGTTTAAATCACTTTTTGCATTCATAACTCTAAAATTTCCCTAGATTCCATGGTGCGTCAACTTTTAAAGACATGTAAATGCTAAATAGAAACCTTTCCAAATGCTTAATTACATTACTACAATATTGCGATGCTAATGTACATTCCACACAAGAACCGAGGGTCACATTCAGAACTTAGTGTGGTACATTGGGGACAGGGACTAATGTGAGTGATGCTAATTGAAGATGAGAAAAGACTCTATATATCCTGTCAGTAGGCTTTTTGCATTTGACTAATGACATTGCTGATCCTTAAAAAGAATCTGTCACCACATTTGACCTACCTATCTGTATGTCTCCTATCAGATGTCTTGTTGATAAATCATCTTTTATCATTTTATACAAATGGCCTCAAGCAGTTAAATTTAAGATTCAGCATCAATTCAATGAAACATCTGTTGTTGGCCAACTCCTTGTCGACTTATGTTTCTACTTTGTAGCAAGTGTGTTGTTCATAATTGAGACTTTGTCAATAATGTGGTCACCAATTTAGTTAAGTGGGATTTATTGAGGGCTGGGGTGGGCAATAAGTGAAATACAGTCATCAGAACCAAAGGCTACAAAGAACCCTGGTGATGGAGGAGAAGTATGGCCTCTAATTGTGACAGTACATATGGAAACCTTCAAAAAGAACCTGAAGACCCACCTCTTCCGACAAGCCTACAACCTGCAGTGATCCTCAGTCTACTGAACCACCGCACGACCAGCTCTATCCTCTCCTAGTGTATCCTCACCCATCCCTGTAGACTGTGAGCCCTTGCGGGCAGGGTCCTCTCTCGTTCTGTACTTGTGTGTCTCTTGTCTCGCACATGTTTATTGTACTTGTCTATATTTGCCCCTTTTCACATGTAAAGCGCCATGGAATAAATGGCGCTATAAAAATGTATAATAATAATAGTAGTTCTAAAATAAGTCTATAATTATCTATTCTTGGGAGTCTCGAAGCCCATATGATGGTTATGTCCTTCAGATATTTTTAGTACTGATATATTCTACCTTCCATTTTACATTATTTTGTGATTTCCTACTTACAGGTATATGGTGATAAATGGACAGAATGATTACTAGTCATACATTAGAATAAGCTCTGTAGTCTTTGATTTCATATGTATCATTAAGACTTGAACAAATATATATTACCTTCTAATGCAGACTAAGAAGATAATCAGCGCAAATCTCTATATTATCCGCGGTATAACATCCCGTGTTGTGTATGGCTGAATGCTAAGGCAGTGATTTTATTACTTGCCTACTATCGGTGTACAGACCCATTACTGGATTTCATTTAATCTCCACAACTTTGGAATTAAAAGGAATATTTCTCTTTAATGCCTTGAACTATCGAGCACAGATATTACTGTTGATAAAGAAATGATCATCTTTCATCTGATATAAAACTTCTTTTCTGGTCTTGAAATGACCTTACAGTCTAAATGTCTTTTTTACAAGTCTGGATGTTCAGCCAAAGCCTCAGATGTGACCCTTCTTGGCAGGAAACCATAAGCATTGACGCGTCTTTCCTTTATAAAATGTTATCACTGAATTCCTTATTTGCGCAATATTTGGAAGATAAATTAGACTAAACGTAGTTCATATTATGAAGCTGAGTTATGATTTTGGAAAATGAGTAACGTGGAGCTAATAGTTTAACAAACTTGTCACTTTCACGAGAGCAAAAAAAATGTGACTCTGTTCGTATATGCAATAATGCTAGGTGCAGACGACCGTGTATTCTGTCATCTGATGGAATCAAAATGAGCTCCGATTCTCTTGGATGTGGAGAAGATGGAGAAAAAATTTCTGCATCTTCTCCATTCTGTCAGTCTGTGGAAATCAGACTACACTCTTGTTGTTTCGCACTTGGACGGAAAACACGGCCATGTGCACGAGCCATACAGCCTCTACTTTAAGTCGTGATTGTGAAAAGAGAAAGTCTCTAAAATGTACTGTGAAAAATGAGGATAATGTCCAATATTTATCATATTTAACTTGACATACTATGTGGATATGTATGTAATAAAATCACTGGTAAAACCTCTGCACCTATGAACATTTGTAAACGGACATGGTATGAGAAAAATTGGCAACATTTATCACTTAAAATTATAGCTCCCCATTTTTAGTTGTTTTAGGCAAAGTTCCCATGTTGAGATTTTGGTGTTGCAGATTTTCTGCATCCATTAAGTAAAATAGGTTACTTGTATTTTTTCAAAAATATGCAGCATAAAAAAATGGCCAAAAACTCATTGTGGGAATGTAGCCTTATGAGTCATTAATTTATTTATGCGTTCACATGTCTGAATCCTGCCCCATCAGTCAAGAGGACGGCATTATGAAAGTTTACAATCTCCAAGAGAGTGCAGAGAGTGTAAAAAAATATATATATATTATTAATGGAATACTATATATGTTAATCTATTGTGACGCTGTTGCATGTTACTACTATGAAATCTACTAATAAGTGATCATCTCTTTAGAGTTCAGCCCCATCGCTTAGCTTTCTAGCTTAGGCCTCTTTCAGTCATCTGATTTTCACATACATGCTCTATCCTTGTTTTTGCAAATTGAACCTTTAGGCTATGTGCACACGTTCGGGAATTGCCGCGGAAATTTCCACGGCAATCCCGCACCTCCCTGCCGAGGGAAATACGCATTTTATAGGTATGCGTATTCCCGCCAGAAACTAGTGTTTTGCAAGCGTAATTAGCTTGGAGAATGCTAGCATTTTCCAAGCGATCTGTGGCATCGCTTGGAAAACTGATTGACAGGTTGGTCACACGAGTCAAACATAGTGTTTGACAAGTGTGAGCAACTTTTTGCTATTAATGCCGCCTATGTCGCATCAATAGTAAAAAGATCTAATGTTAAAAATAAAAAAAAATAAATAAAAAATCGTGATATTCTCACCTTCCGGCGGCCCCCGCAACCTTCCTGGTCCACGCGATGCTCCCAGCAAGTTCCGTTCCCAGGGATGCCTAGCAACAATGACCCTAGATGACGTAGCATCATGCGAGACCGCTACGTCATCTGGTGTAATTCTCGCAAGGCATCACTGGGAATGGGATGGGCCGGGAGCGTCGCTGAGGAGCGGGAAGCCTGCGGGGGCCGCCGGAAGGTGAGAATATCTCTATTTTTTATTTTAATTATTGTTTTAATATGGATATGGTACCCAGGGTCTGGAAGAGAGTCTCCTCTCCTCCAGACACTGGGTATCATCCGCACATGAACCGCTCACTTTGCGCATGGTGGGCACAGCCACGTGTGGAAAGTAAACGGTTCAATGCATTCCTATGGCGGCAGAATCGCCACGATTCCGGAAAAAGAATTAACATGCTGCATTTTTTTTTCATTGATATGTTTTTTTTGCGGAAAAAAGTAGCATGTGCACAAAAATTGCGGAATGCATTCTACTAATAGGATTCTTAATGCATGCGTTTTTTCAGCGTTTTTGCAGCAGAAAACCGCCGCAAAAATGCTAAAAAAAAGCGAAAAATCCTCAACGTGTGCACATAACCTTAGAGAGGAAGAGGACTAGAACTCTAGCGCCACCTATTGAAAGTAGCAATCCTAAAAGTCAATATCGACCCTTTAACAAACATTGCCTATATGACTTAAGATAAAAGCCAAACCAGAATCTCAATTTGCAGACACGGTGTTTCAGGGTACTGCCCTTTGTCAGTGCAAAGTGTGAGGTCTGATTTGGCTAGGTGAGAGGTTTAAGACTAGGATCTAAGGGGTAACAGTTCTCCTTGTAGAGAGTGACATGCCAGGCCTGGCATGTTAGAATGAGGATACCTATACGACATGCATGTTTCTCTGGGACATTAAATATGCAAATTGCCTCTTCAGAGAGGAAGGAGGCTTTATCTCTCGTGCCACCTATTTCACTCATGAGGGAAAAACACCCCAAAATACAGTGTCTGCAAATTGAGTTTCTGGTTTGGCTTTTATCCTAAGTCATATGGCAAGGCTTAGAGTTGGCTCCAAATTTTGCGTTCTTTGGCATTTTCTCACTAGTTTTTCTGAACTAGACCAAAATGGGCAGCGCTGGACAAGGGGCACAGTGGTGGCTTTATGTCTCATATAATTCATGATG
>JARQOD010000005.1:502971669-503117627 GCA_033576555.1 Oophaga sylvatica
GTTACACTCTTTTCCCCAATTTTTGGAAAAAAAAACCCGCCATCGTGAAATAAAGCTAAAATTTTAATTTAGGGAAAAAAGTAGGCAATTGTTATCTGCTGGGTGCGGTACAAAGCGGAAACAAGGTTTAAATCATGTTTTGAATATTTTTGATGAGACGGAACACTGAGCGAGGGGTTTTTGGGACTGGAAACAAAATGAGCGCATTTGGGGGCAAAAAAATTTATTCACTTGAAAAAGCTTTTGTCGCATGTTTAAAGCTGATCCCTACAAAACGGGACTTGGCAACATCACCCATAAATGTGATTACATTTTAAGAGTAATATTATGTATGAAAGCTCCTGACATGTAAGTGCAGGGCCTAATCCTTCCTTTTGGGAAAGTCATTTACCCATTGGGTTATGTTTTTGGGAAAAACAAAACTTCAATCGAAAAGGGGGGGAAATTTTGGCTCAGGGGGTTTTGCTGAGATTTGTATTTAGTGTAAATTTCAGGTTTGAAATTTATTCACTGTATTTTTTTTCTTCTATACTTGACTTTAAAACCCTACAAAATTTTAAATTTAAAAAAATTTATCAATGTTTTTTCGGGAAATTTTTCCCAGAAGGTGACAGGGTTTAATTTGGCCACTTTGCCGAGGGGGTACTTTCTACAGCTTTTGTGTGGGCTATTTAGAAAAACCCTGGCCAGGATATTGTGAGTGGGCTTTTGTAGTAGCAGGCACCAGGCTAAAAAATAAAGCACCCTTTACAAAGCTGAAAAAAAAGAGCATTTTTAAATGCTGAATGGGGAAAAATTGTCAATTTCAATTTTCATGGTGTTTTTCCCAATGTGAATGTTTTTTTTTTTTTTTCTTCCAAATGGAGAGCGAAAACTCTAGGATTAAAAGTTTCTCAGGATAGAAAATTTTGAAAAATTTTTCGGCTTACAAAACTCTCCCATTGCGACCTGTCTCACAGCCTTTGGGTAGCCACCAAAGACACTGTAGCTTTTTCAAAATTTAGGCCGGGGGGGGGGCCCCCGATTTTGGGAAACAGCAGGGGCTTTGGGTGTAGCATATGTTTGCTCTGTCCAAAGCCTGCCTTCTGTTGAACGCAGGTTAAAACCGCATGTGCGGATTCACAGCATTCAGTACCTTTTATTTGGGGTAATTACTGTTCGAGACTCGCGCCCTGCAAAAGAAAATTTACATGCTGCGGTCTGGGAAGACGCGCCGCATGTCATTCTCCGCGGGCGACTGTGCACACATAATGGACATGGCATTTCTAGAAATCCCATCCACTATGCTGTAACGTCTAGCCGCTGTGGGTTTGACGCTGCATAAATACGTAGCGTCCAACCCACAGCAATTATTGATCGTGGGCACATATTCTGAAAGATAGTCATCTCACCTCACTCATCTTATATCTTATATACAATATTAAAGGGAACCTGTCAGTGTTTTAAAGGGAACTGTTATAGAATTCTGTGTATAAGCCCTGAAAGGTGATGGCCGTATCTTATATCGGCAAAAACTGCTGACAGGATCACTTTAAAGAGAACCTGATGGCTGATTCATGTAACCCGAACCATAGATCAAAGAATGGCTTAGTTTATTGCAGCAATTTAAGTTCTGTGAAACACTGTTGCGCTTAACCCCCTCTCGATTGATGACGTATATTTACGTCGTCGGCCATGTCCCTGCCTTTGATGCGAGCTGAGACACTGATCCCACATCTTTTCCCACTATTGATGGCTGATCCAAGTTCCATCCGCCGCTGTCATTCACTGATAGCAGCATTTAGCACTCTATGGCTAGGACGGCGCAAGCAGTAAGCTTAAACCAGTGGCTCCTCCGCTGATAAAGACAAGAGGAGCAGCAGAGGGGCCATAGCAGAGCCGAAGACCCCACCCACTGTCCCGCCCCGATGCACGAAGCTATGATTATGTGAAAACTTTACGCCCTGATCACACAAAATCCCCAAAAGCACGTTTCTTCACTACAGGTATCTTTTTAATCAGTATCACAGCACCAATATGGCAAAATCCTGCAGCTTCTCTTTAAACACGGACAGCACACGGATGACGCACTGGTGCCATTTGTGTTCTGTACATGTTTTTCACAGATTCATAAACTTTATTGACTCTTGTCGTCCATGCTACCAGAAAAAAATGAACTTGTCTCCATGTTTTTCACAGATTGTGTGTTCTGAAAACATGTGAATAGCAGATCGAGCCACAGAGGAATGATTTTAAGTTAAATTTCCCAAAATTCATGATTTCACACAAATTCCTAACATTTTGAAATTCAGTTTGCATAAGAAACTTCAAGCTGAAGCACCAGAGAAGGCAGGCTAATGTCTTATTGCGCGGCCACTCGTGCTTCCCGATAATGCCCTTAGGCTGGTTTTACACTTACCATGTTTTTGCGCCCGTTATTGTGGCCCCAATGCATTTCCAATGCAAAAATTCTACTGAGGGCCGTGTGCCGTATGGCCATGAGGGCCGTATATACGGGCGTGAAAAAATATCGAGCTTGCTCGATATATTTCACGGCTTATGGACATGCCCCATAGAAAATTAATGACTTCCGCAAAACCGGAAGTTACGGTGTTCCGTAACTTCTGGTTTTGCGGAACGCCATTTTTTTCTTTTCAATACTTTTCTTTAGTGTTGGAAACGGCGATCCACAAGTTTTTTGCTGTCCATTATTGCGCAGACCTTGAAAATTGCGGCGATACGGCCCACAAAAAAGGCCCGCAATAACAGGCCGCAAAAAACACGGTAAGTGTAAAACCAGCCTATAGCTATGATATCTAGCAGATTATCATATCTTGTACAGCGGTGTTTTTTTTTGTTTTTTTTAAATACAACAATGTCATCAAATTTGAATTTTAAAAAATCCTCTCATTTCTACTATATAATAACATTGCTCTGTTTATTGCATCCCTAAAATGCTGGCGTGTTTTACAGAATAATATAACTGGCTGCAATAGTCAGACTGCGATTTGTGCTGTCCGCGGATTGGGCAGCACGATTCCCTTGACAGGTTCCCTTTAAACAAGATTTATTTTTAATTACATATAAAAAATATATATTAACTTTAAACTATGTAAAATTTCAGTGAACAATACATATTGCCACAGAACAAAATAATTTGTAATAAATCTCATGTTTCATAAGACATTTTTATTACAATGGATCAAAAAAATTCTTTTTAAAACTTGGTGTGGAATATGTGCTGTGAATGTCAGAAAGTCCTTGACATCTCTTAATGTATTTGTGTTTTTCCTCCATGGTATATATTTTTTCTCTTTTGATATGCTCTGGCCTGGAACATTTGTAATGAATTTTTCGGTCTTCACATTCTTCAAGAGTAAGAAAAAGATCAAAATTTATTAGGATTTGTGTGAAAATATTTTTCAAATAATTACTTTTATTTATCCACACTGTGATTCTTCTTATTACAGTAAAATACCAAATCATTTCTCATTTTAAAACTATCGCATTAAAGAGCTGGGCTTATGCTAAACAATTCTTACATCATTTTCATAGAATAAAAAAATTCTTTACTGGCTCTTAACATGTAATGGAGCATAAAACGTTATGCATTTATTAATAATGAATCGCCCAATCCAGCCTTTAATGATTATAAAAAGAATATCTGCCGCATTCAAGACCACAATCCTTAATATTCTGTCTTGCAACTAATATGTTGCTTTATTTCCATTAAAAATATGGTAGTTATACAGTATATCTTGTACCTGAAGAGGTGTGTGCAAGTGCTGGTGTGAACCATGGCCAAAGTGGGGCTCCACTGTATTATTATCTATTGGGCCTTTTCGGTATGTGTACTAGAGTAGGTTATCAAGATATTTAGGATGGAGAGAAGGGAAAGAGATCTTAAAGGGAATCTGTCACCCCATTTTCGCCCTATGAGATAGGGCCACCGCCATCAGGGGCTTATCTACAGCATTCTGTAATGCTGTAGATAAGCCCCCGATGTTACCTGAAAGTGAAGAAAAACGAGTTATATTATACTCACCCAGGGGCGTTCCGCCGTCCGTTCGGGTCATATGGGCGTCGCGGTCAGGTCCGGGGCCTCCCATCTTGTGACGAAGCCGGCGTGTTCTTTCTGTCCCGTCGCGGCTCCTCTCTGACCTTTCCCGGTGCCTGCGCACTGTAGCACTCTGCTCTGCCCTCACCAGGGCAGAGCAGTGCGCCTGCACAGTAGCCGCGACGGGACAGAAAGAACACGCCGGCTTCGTAACAAGATGGGAGGCCCCGGACCTGGGGTGACAGATTCCCTTTAACTTTACCATAAGACTGATACGGTTTGTTTTTCCTCTATAAACATTATGCTACAGCTGCATCTAGATGGTGCAGATAAGTCCTCTTAGGATCTGTATACAAAAAATGGTAAAATATTTGTAAACAAGCCAATATTTGTTAACATGTTTTCTGCCTATGCACAGTGTACAAAGAAAGCTGTCAATCAGTGGTGTGGGCGGGGTTATACAGAGCTCAGCATTCAGAGCTTTTCTACATCTACAACAAAGAAAACTGTGATTGTATCACAACCAGTGTCGGACTGGGGTGCCAAGAGCCCACCAGTAACCAATTATCCTCAATCATAAAATTATGTAACAATGAACTGGGTAGATAAAAGATTACAATTCTGCCTTTGTCTGTACATAGCGATTCATGTATGTTGTGCCAAGTACTGCTCATAGAAGAGGGTGGTATCTCACTCTCGCACAGGGGCCCACCAGATGATTCTCCTGTGTTCCTGTGGGCCAGTCTAAGCCTGATCACAGCTACTGGACCCAGTGAACTAATACATCACTGGAATCAAGGTCTCTCTCCCTACATAATCTTGCATTCAGATTACACAGCAAAAACCTGCTGACAGATACTCTTTAACCTGCATTTACACTGGAAGATTAATCTTAAAACCCCTCATTTCACAATTACCTTTCATGGTAAATAGGCTGCCGGTCACTCGATGAGCAAGCAAAACGCTCGTTCATTGGGCGAAATGATCTTTGGCGCAGCTCAAAAGATCATAATTTTTATCCATGCATCGTCCGTGTAAACAGGACTCGCACTGCAGAGAATCTTGGCAGCCTGTGCGCACTGAGTGATCCATTATTCAGCGCACACTGCGATCTGCCTGTGTACACAGCCTATTAAATGACCGCCGGTCGGTAAAGTTTTACTGATCGGCTATTAAAATGTGCTGCACATCGATAAATGTAAACAGACCCTTAAAAAGTAAGTAAACTTTTAAAATACTGTTATCTATTTTTCAGAGCGGTGCAGGTCCAGGTCCCTAGGAGACATTGATGAACAGCTCTTTCCCCAGTGAGTGTACAGATGGATGCATCCATCCATCTGCCATATTGCTCACTTGGGCAGGAGCTGTGCAGTCCTGAACTAAGCACATCATAGCGATCTTTTGAGTGATTAGTGGGAACTCAGGACCAATACCCTACAGATCTACAGACAATTAAAATGGCTAAAAAAATGAGTTAAAAGTTTACTTAGGTTATTTTTAATGAGTCCCTGACACAATGGTGGTGATAATTCATATTATCATAAAGTAGCATTCACCTTTTTGTATTTTCCATAGAATATGACAGCCAAACATTAATCAGGGACTGTAAGTGATGGAGTCCCCAAGGAGGTGAAGGCACTATGATCCGTGCACATGTGCCATCCTGTTTCTATGACCATGGCCATGACCAAGATACAATTCTGCACACTAATTCTCAGTTCCACCATCACAAGCACTCGCCATCTCCATGTACATATGATAGTTTAAAAAATTATTAATATATATTACAGAACTATTACTTCTTTTCAAGCAGCATTTTCTCTATAAATATACCTAGAATTCAATTCTTTTTATACCCCCTTACACGTTCTGTAGATTAGTGGGGGTTCGAAGTATCCCACCAATCGTCAAGACTGCTCAAAAGTGTTCAGCTCAGCCAGCAGAAGCTCACATTCACACAGAGCCGTGTACAAGATTGATATAAAGTCTATATTCAGTTTTGCTATAGCACTCCCAGGGGAATAATCGAGTATTACACTGTGCCTGCTAAAACCAGTGGACTGTCTATTTAAGGCACTGACTTGCTGGGTTCACTAAAGTCACACATGTTCTTTGTTGATGATGTCTCTGGCCAGTAAAGGAGAGTCCTGAATGAGGACACTAATGGAGGGAAAAAACTAACTTCTCTAATAGGATATTTAGAAATATGTGTCAAAACTAGACAAACTTATGGGTAAAAGCTCATTTTCTTGAGAAATGTCTAACTTATCATCAGGAGGCCCATGAGACACTTGTTTGTGTGGCCAAGAGGAATACTGATTTACAGTTTAGTGTGGCTCCAGTAAATACGTTTTTCATCCATAAACTTCCCTTGCAGGGATGTAACAGAGGGAAAAACAAGTTAAAGTGTTATTTAACACATGCAGTGTCTGGATCTTTGACAGTAAACTGCTTTGCAGCAGTATGACTTGGACAAATGCCCATTCATTTAATGGTTTTCATCAGTTACATGTGACTTCTTCTTGTATTGTGCAATGCCTTAAGAATTAGGCTGTTTAATGCTAAAAATCTGATTGTAAAACTATCTAAATACTGTATATTGTAAATGCGTTTTGTCCTTCACCAAAACGTGTACGCGGGCAAAGCCCACAGTCAAAGTTCCTATATAAAGGGTAAAATAATGGGCTTTTCCACAGTGAATACAGATACCATGTTACCGTATCTGATCGTTAGACAGCTAATAGCAGAGGAACTTGTCTTTCTTGTGTACAGCATAACTAGTCAAGCTATTATCAGTACAGTGAATGTCTAATTAGACTTTTATTTCCTTTTTAAAATCAGAGAGTTTTTAGATCCCTTCCTGAACACATTGACAAAGCATAATAACAGAATAGGGCGAGAGAGGTATATTGTTAGTGTTTCTCTGCAGTGTGTGTATTATACACATATATAGATTTTTAGCACACACTATGGGCCTAATTCATCAAGGATTTTTCGCAAGATTATTGCACAATGCGAGGTTGTGCAAAAATTTTGTAAATTATAATGTTTTTTGGAATTCTTGCCATGCTTCGTCAAAGTGAACCTAGCTGGGGCAAGACTGGGATATGGTGACACCCACATGACTAGTGGCGGCATTCGTTATACCATGCTTCGTACTCCAGGAAAGACTAGAGTAAAATTGTGCCTCTTAATGAATCAGGAGTGTTGGACTCCACTCTGCCCCCTCATTAAGACCGGTGGGAAAACTATGATCTTGATAACTCTAGGCCATTATGTAGACTTTCTATGGGCACATATCCACTGGATAACTTCCTCACCCAGCACTTGAATGCCGACCTCCTTTGCACCTCTTCTGATTACTAGGCTATTGCAACATCAATGAATTGCAGAGGCCTATTGACTAGGCTTCACATGGCATCATGACATTTCAGGGGGCATTGTAATCGGAAGTGGTTCTCAGAATGCCTGTATTCAATTGCTATCTGAGGAAGTTTGCAGGACTTTGATCTTGCTGCCAAAGTGTACAGACATGGATGCCCGAAGTCCGACAAATCTTTTTGCTTAACTCTTAATTGAGACAAAATTCTATCCTTAAAGAGTGTCATAAATGTAATGATAAAATAGGACCAGTCTCTTAAACACAGGGCACATGTCACCCTGATATTAAGAATAGAAGCATGGCTTCATTATAAATTGTAAATTGAAAAAGAGCTAGCACTCAATGTAAAGGAGAAAAAAAGAACTTTTCCCTTTGCTTTGTAACCCCCCACTGTGAACAGGTAATTGAAGTATCTGATGGAGCGCAAACAAGAGTGGAAACAACATGCTGTGCGGTGATACTTATTTCTCCTGTGTAAATAAGTTTTCATAGCATCAAAGCAGCACAATTCAATAATGGAAAATTTGTTGGTGCCGAATACTAGGTATGAATATTATCTTTTTTGGTAACAAGTGTCATCGCTGTGTGGTCTGCGCATCAGCCCAGAATTAATATTGGCCAGATGGACAATGTTGTTTATGCCTTGTCTCATATCTATAGAAAGCTTAAATCATGATAGGAAATAAGGCATTAGTATCGCTCGCTTGGGACCTCTAGGGGGGCAGATATCCTTAAGAACCGGGATCTTATCATTTTTGGGACCTGAGCCACATCTCACCTACCAGGCACCATGTGAGGTCACAAGTGGAGTGACGCTTACCTGGTAAAAGAAGATTTTAACTTGGAGCCATTGTTAATTACTGGGAGATTGAAGTGTTCCCATCCTCAAGATCTGCCCCATTCCAAGTGACAGATGATGGACCTGAGAGGCTGCTGGAAAAAATAGTATTTTCATTGGTAATATTTAGGGGTACATAAGAATTTTTGATCATTTCCAGTATAAGGCTGAGATCACATTCTTGTGTTCTACTATGATCACTTACATTGGGGATGGTGTAAATCCCACAAAAATGCGATTCAGATGAAACCACTCACTATAATCAGTTGGACAGTTTGGAGTCTTTTTGGCATCTGTTCTGGTGGTATCCATCTTTTTAGGCTTACATACAACTGTGGTCAAATACACGTATGCACTATAAAGGCACCTAAAATGATGGTGCACTGCCGGAACAGAGACCAGATGGAGTGCAAAGTGACTCCATGCGCCTCAATAGCGAGTGGTTAAGTCGGGTGTTTTGTATGAATCGCGGAGGCAGAAAGAACCAATAGACAACAGTACAAGAATAGTTCTTATTTTTATTTTGCGCAGTTTACCGTTCGCATAGGTGATAAGACTGATTTATTCTTAGAGTAGTGTAAGCTTTTCAGGGGATATAGCTCTGGGATCGCCGTCTTGGGGAGACGGAGTGGCATAAAGAGACCATTCACAGACAGTGGTTCTGTTAAAAACTGGCCGCAACCAGTTTTATTAAAGTCCACAGCAAACAGAACATAAATTAAAACAAAATCATAAACATAAAGCCTAGGCGTGTCCCGCCACTAATTACACTTAGATAGATTACCCTTTCTATCCGGGTCCAGACTCTAATAGCCTGTGCCCAAAACAACACATATGTTCAGTAGTTACCAGCGTGCAGCTCACATGAAGCTCCAATGGCGTCTGAAGTCAGATCCAGACTGAGAGATAGAGCCCCCTCTGAACTTCTCAAGCAGGTACTTATGGCTGCCTAATTAAGCAGCTGTGTTCACTCCGGGTTGCACTGAAAACCTGTCCCAGATAGGAATGGAATGAACACCGCACTGACAACCTATTTTATGCGCCCCAGCTAAGAAACCTGGGCGAGATATACACGCCATCCAGCACACACCCCTTCACTGTCTCACATATCCCCCCCTCTTCTCCAGACCGGAGGACTGGTCAGAAATTCCGAAGAGACAGTGAACTCTGGACAAGGCATCAGCATTACCCTGTAATTTCCCAGGTCTATGCTCAACCGAGAAATTGAACTCTTGAAGTGAAAGGAACCACCTTGTCACCCTGGCATTCCTTTCCTTGTTCTGCTTCATCCATGTCAGAGAGCATGGTCTGATTGCAATTTAAATCTCCTACCCAAGAGGTAATACCGTAGGGAGTCCAGCGCCCATTTGATTGCGAGGCACTCTCGCTCCACAATGGCATAATTTTGTTCAGCCGGTGTCATTTTTCGACTCAGATACAGGACTGGGTGTTCTTCACCCTTCACGACCTGTGATAACACCGCCCCTAACCCCACATTAGAGGCATCAGTTTGAACAAGAAACTCTTCCCTGAAATTAGGGTGACCAGAACTGGTCTTTGACACAAAGCCATTTTCAACGACAGAAATGCTTTTTCTGCCTCCGGATTCCAATTTATCATTTTGGACTTCCCCCCTTTTGTCAGGTCAGTCAATGGGGCAGCAATGGAGGCATAATTTGGTACGAATCTGCGATAGTACCCAGTGATGCCCAAAAATGCTTTGACCTGTCGTTTTGTGAGGGTACAGGCCAGTTTCGAATTGCCTCTACTTTATCGATTTGTGGCTTGATCAGCCCTCTGCCAATCACATAGCCCAAGTACTTGGCCTCTTCTAGGCCAATTGCACATTTCTCTGGGTTTATGTTCAGCCCAGCTCCGCCTATCGAGTCTAGGACGGCTTGTACCTTAGCGAGGTGGCTCTCCCAATCAGAACTGAAAATTACCACATCATCCAGGTAGGCAGCTGCATAGGCTTGATGCGGGCGTAGGATCTGGTCCATAAGCCTCTGAAAGGTAGCTGGGGCTCCATGCAACCCGAATGGCATCACCAGATACTGAAACAAACCTTCCGGGGTTGCAAAGGCCGTTTTTTTCTTTTGCCTCCTCAGATAGGGGTATCTGCCAGTACCCTTTTGTCAGATCGAGGGTTGTAATATAACGGGCACCCCCTAACCTCTCGATTAGCTCATCTACCCGTGGCATCGGGTATGCGTCAAACTTTGACACTTCGTTCAACTTTCTGAAATCATTACAGAACCTCCAGGTTCCATTAGGTTTTGGGATCAGAACAATCGGGCTACACCACTCGCTTTGGGCCTCCTCAATGACCCCGAGGTCTAGCATACGTTTGATTTCAGTAGAGACTATCTTTCTGCGGGCTTCTGGAATTCTGTACGGTTTTATTTTGACCTTAGTACCGGGCTCAGTCTCGACATGGTGTTTTACGAGAGAAGTCCGGCCGGGCAAGTCAGAAAACCTCTGCCGATTTTTCTGCAGAAACTCCCGTACTTCCTGTTTTTGGTGCACGGACAATGTCTCACCAATGGTCACAGGAGGTAGAGATGGTTTTACCCCTTTCTCTACTTCACCCGAGGCCAACAATGCCTCTCTGTCCCTCCAGGGCTTGATCAGATTGATATGATATATCTGGTAGGGCTTCCGTCTCCCGGGTTGGTGTACTTTGTAAGTAACCTCGCTCACTTTTTGTACGACCTCGTATGGACCATGCCACTTGGCCAAAAACTTACTTTCCACCGTGGGAATTAGAATTAGGACTCGATCCCCGGGATTGAAAGACCTAATTTTTTGCTGACCGATTATAGACTCTGCTTTGAGCTTCTTGGGCTCTCTGCAGATGATTCTTCACCAACGGCATAATTTTAGCCATCCTCTCTTGCATCTGGGCAATATGCTCTATAACACTCTTGTATGGAGTTGTCTCGGTTTCCCAAACCTCCTTGGCTATGTCCAGCAAGCCCCGCGGATGCCGACCATACACCAACTCAAAGGGAGAAAATCCCGTAGAGGCCTGGGGAACCTCTCTGACCGAAAACAATAAGTAGGGTAACAGGTAGTCCCAGTCCCTCCCATCTTTCTCTACTGCTTTCTTTAACATATGTTTTAATGTTTTATTAAAACGTTCAACCAACCCATCCGTCTGGGGGTGATACACAGATGTCCGAATGTGCGAGATTTTAAGCAACTTACACAGTTCCTTCATCACTTTGGACATAAAAGGTGTGCCTTGGTCCGTGAGGATCTCTTTAGGAATTCCTGTCCTGGAAAACATATGAAACAGTTCCCGTGCAATATTTTTAGATGCCATATTTCTTAAAGGGACCGCCTCGGGGTACCGGGTTGCATAATCAAGGACAACTAAGATGTATTGGTGTCCCCTGGCTGATTTTACAATAGGACCTACCAAGTCCATTGCTACCCTTTCAAAGGGGATTTCTATAACCGGCAGCGGGATTAATGGACTCCGGAAGTGAGACACCGGAGCATTTATCTGACACGAGGGCAGGTTTTACAATAATCCTCCACATCTCGATAAACCCCGGGCCAGTAAAACCTCTGAAGAATTCTTTCCTGGGTTTTGTCCATCCCCAGGTGCCCACCCAGCACGTGGTTATGGACAAACCTAACACCATACTTCTATATGACTTAGGTACCAGGAGCTGACTCACGGCCTCTCCCTTTACTTTAGTGACCCTATACAGCAGGTCATTGTTCATGGCAAAATGGGGAAATTTTTCATCAGAGCCGGGCTCTTGTGGGATCTCATTCAGAACAGTTATATTCTCCCTGGCATGTTTAAGAGTGGGGTCTTGCAATTGCTCACTCCCAAAATTGCCACGGGACACCGGTAGGTCAGGGACATTCTGTTCTAGAGAAACATCCTCCCCCTCCCCCAACATCACCTGAAATGGAAATTCATCATTTTTTTTACAGTCATCATCATTATCAATATCATTATCATGATTACTATCAGCATCAGCATCATTATCATGGTCATCATCATTATCATGATCATCATCATTATCATGGTCATCACATAAGTTTAACGGCCCACTAGCCTTGTGTTCCGCCCCTCGGGACTGCGCACCCTCAGTAGGAGCTTCATCACACTGTCCAGCAGAAACATTTTTTTTCCAAAGACCCCAAAACAGGGGAAAGTCACGACCCAATATGGCGGGATGCATCAAGTTCTTCACTACCCCCACTTCATATGAGACCTCCCGAGTTTTGTGACGAAGTCTGAGGAGGTTACTGGGTAGACTTTGACGTCTCCATGTATGCACACCACGCTTAGGTACCTATCTGTGACGAAGTTCCCATCAGCCAGACTAGCATGTATTAGAGTCACTCGACTTCCTGAGTCGAGTAGGGCCTGTACTGGGCACCCATTTATCACGACCTGACACAGCTGTGGGCCAGTCTCCTCGACTAGGGTGGCCACGCACACGGGCTCGGCGAGGAACGAGAGAGACTGTCCAGCGTCACAGTCCATAGGTTCCCCCACTAGTGGACAATTGGCTGAAATATGACCTTGTTCACGGCATCTCCAACACTGTCTCAGGTCAGGGTGTTCAGACGGGGAGACCTTCCTAGGTCTGGGTTCTCCTGGTAGGTAAGTATCACCCTTCCGCTCATACATGTCCCCTCGGGCTGACCCGGACTATCAACAGCCCCCCTTGCCCCCACAGCTGGAACCCTCTTACCGGAAGATGACGGAGGCCGGGTATTCCGAACCGATGATCGCTCGGACGGCTGGTCACGTAGATAGTCTTTGGTGGCGAAATACCTTTCTATTAGGCTGACCAGTTGATCGGCATCTTTGGGTCTCCCTGTCCGACCCAGAGCTGGACCTCAGGGGGAAGGGCCCAGATGTACCGGTCCAGCACCACCTTTTCAACCATTTGGGCAGGGGTGCTGACGTCAGGTTCCAACCACTTTTTTACCAAAGAAATCAAGTCATACATTTGTGAGCGAGCAGGCTTGTCTCGCCTGTATCTCCAGTTATGGACTCTCCTGGCACGGACTGCCCTCGTCACACCCAGGCGGGCAAGAATCTCCGCTTTCAACTTAGTATAGTTTTTGCTGTCCTGCTCGCTGAGGTCAAAATAGGCTTTTTGGGGTTCCCCAGTCAGATAGGGCGCGACCACCATAGCCCATTCAGATTGTGGCAGATTCTCCTTCTCTGCCAGTCTCTCAAATATAGCCAGATATGCCTCCACATCGTCATGAGGCGTCATCTTCTGCAGAGTCTGTTTTAACCGCCTTCTTTACAGCGGATAATGCCGGTAACCCGGCGTCTTCATTCGGGGACGAGGTGCTAGGAGTTTTTTTTAGTGCTGCAACCTGCTCCAGTAACAACCGGTTGGTTTCCTGCTGTTGCTGCTGGCTCTGCTGGGCCTCTAGGTGTTGTTGCTGCATGGCCTGCTGTTGTTGCTGCATGGCCTGCTGATGTTGCTGCATGGCCTGCTGATGTTGCTGCTGCATGGCCTGCTGGTTCTGGGCCAGCTGCTTAACGAGCTCCTCCATACTGCCGGACATCTTGGGCTGGCTGACAGCCTTCACCCAAGACATATACACTTCACAGTCTTCTCCACAATAAGTTCAGTTTTGCGGTGCAGACACCCTTTTTTTTTTTTTTTTTTCAAAGTCTTCAGCCACTGTGCTGCCCGCATTCTCCACCAATTGTAAGCTTTTCAGGGGATATAGCTCTGGGATCGCCGTCTTGGGGAGACGGAGTGGCATAAAGAGACCATTCACAGACAGTGGTTCTGTTAAAAACTGGCCGCAACCAGTTTTATTAAAGTCCACAGCAAACAGAACATAAATTAAAACAAAATCATAAACATAAAGCCTAGGCGTGTCCCGCCACTAATTACACTTAGATAGATTACCCTTTCTATCCGGGTCCAGACTCTAATAGCCTGTGCCCAAAACAACACATATGTTCAGTAGTTACCAGCGTGCAGCTCACATGAAGCTCCAATGGCGTCTGAAGTCAGATCCAGACTGAGAGATAGAGCCCCCTCTGAACTTCTCAAGCAGGTACTTATGGCTGCCTAATTAAGCAGCTGTGTTCACTCCGGGTTGCACTGAAAACCTGTCCCAGATAGGAATGGAATGAACACCGCACTGACAACCTATTTTATGCGCCCCAGCTAAGAAACCTGGGCGAGATATACACGCCATCCAGCACACACCCCTTCACTGTCTCACAGTAGGTATACCAGATTTATAGCTTTTTTATGTTTTGCTGTTATCACAATGCTTTTTTCTTTAAAAAAAAAAGTTATTTCGTTGCCATATTCTGAGAGCTGTAACTTTTTATTTTTTGGTGAGCAGAGCTGTTTTAGGGCTTATTTTTTGTGCAGATTTTTTTTAAAGCATTTTGGAGCACATACCGTTTTTGGATCACTTTTTTTCCCATTTTTCTGACAGAGAATGAACAAAAATTAGCAATTCAGTTATTGTTTTTATCTATTTTTTTCTGCAACGTTCATCGTGCACTAAAGTTGATGAAACCGATTTATTCATCCAGTACGATTACAGCGATACTTGTTTCATATAGCTTTTTTTGATGTGCTACATTTACAGACTAAAAAAAAATACTTTCCAAAAATGAATTTGGTTTTGCATCAACATATTTAATTTTTTTTCTGAATGAGCCATATTAGGGCTTGTTTTTTGCAGGATGATTTGGTGTTTTCATTTAGAACATTTTTTTACATATGAATTTTTGATCGCTTTATATTCAATTTTTTGTGTCAGTATGATGAAAAAGTGTCATTTTTGGTTTGTGTGGTTTTTTAAAATTATTATTATGGTATTTGCCGCATAGAATAAATGAGATTACAGTTTTATAGATCGGGTCCTTCCGCACTCGGCGATGCAAATTATGTGTACTTTTTCTTGCTTATATTTGTTTTATCACAGAGGTTGCATTTTAGTGGCAAAACCTTTTTACATTTTTTATTTGACTTTTTTACTTGGCCCCATTGTGGGACATGTATATATTTTACTTTGATCACTGGTCTCATACACTGCAGAGACTGTGGGACCTGACTTATAGGTGGATCTTACAGACCACCGTACCCTAGGGTCATCAGATGACCTCAGGGTACCATGGCAATGATCCACGATTGCGATTCTGTGGGGGGTCAATCCTGCCAAAGGGGGGTTTTAACCATCTTTAATTTTTTATTTACTGGGATATCGATAGCGGTATTTAAGGGGGTTGATCGGCCCCGATCAGTTCCAAAATATCCGTGAGCTGATACTGCAAAATGTCAGCTGTCAGATACAGCTGTCATCCATGGAAATCCTGGCTGTGGGCCTGCACTACTCTCTTATTCCCATTTGCCATTTAAAAGGCAAATGGGAATAAGCCCCTTATAAGGCCCCTTAATGACCACTGTTTTAATAAGTATCGGAGGTCATTAAAAGGGTTAATATGAGATTTGACTGGTAAATATCTTATATTGGATGATGCTATTCTTGCTTCTATGGTCACATTGTTACGATACAAGTTTTGACACTCATTTTCATTGCTCAAAAAATGCAGTTCCTTACACACTGGCGAACAGAGACAAAAAGGAGCCCCTGTGCAAGAACAGTATATGAGCTCCTTCAAGTCCAATAATATCGTCTATGGCAGAAGCTGGTTTCTCCTTTGGAGGTGGATGCAGACCTCCTTTCCAGTTGGGCTCGTGTGCAGCTACACAGGTTGTACCAATTTTATGTCCGCCTCTGACATCACAGTTCCAGCAAAGTGGATGGAATTTCATAGAATTTGAGATCTGGAACAGGTCAATTTCTCTTGCGGTTATGCTGAATTTTACGTGTCAATTCTCCCTATAGATTTGCATCAGATGATCTGAAAAAAAATCTGCAGGTGAAAACACATGTAATCCATTCTATCAATAAAGTTTTGTCAAATCCAAATACCAGGAAGCAACTTTATTTAAAAAATGACAAGCTATATACAGTAACTAATAGGTGCAGAAAATATGCAACATCCAAGTCTCACCAAATACTCATCGTGGGAGCGTACCTGAGGCTTCATCTCTCAGCTCTGCAGCTGCTAAAGTTTCTACATTTTTAGATTTTTGCGAGACTGGTTTAATTGATTGTTTAATAGCAATTTGGGCTTTATTCCAAGTCTTAACGCTCTGCAATATAAACCATCAGGAATGGTAGACTAGTCTAATTTTACATCTGAGACCAGTCTTTCATAAATACAATCTGAAAACTAATCCTTGACATTTTTTCCCTTATACCTGAACATTATTAACCTGAGGCTCTAGTCACATCACAGTGACATTTTCAGTGTTAAAAACCTTTAGACCCAACCAATGGCAAATAGTGTTTGTCAGAATTCACTAGGCAAGTTTACATTGGTACATATATTTTAAGTACCTGTATAGGATCAGCACAGTGGTTTCTGACCACATGTGGGGCATCTACGCGCTCAGAAGAAACTGGGTGACAAATTTTGAGGTACATTTTCTCATGCTATTCCTTGTAAAATTGAAAAAATTGTGGCTAAAGCAACATTTTAGAGGAAAAAATACAATTTCTTTTTATTTTCATTCCACTTTGCCACTTTGTATTTATTTCTGTGTAGCACATGAAGAGCTAAGCCTTTCCCGACAACATTTTTAAAGTGTTTGAGGTGTGCAGTTTTTTAGATGGTATCATGCTTGGGAAGTTTCCATTATATAGACCCCTCAAAGTCCATTCAAATCTGAATAGTTCCTTAAAGAAATAGATTTTAAAAATGTCTTGAAAAAAATGAGAAATTGCTGCCAACCCTCCTAAAATCCTAACAAAATAAAATGATGTTGGAAAAAGATTCAAATGTAAAGTAGACATACGGGAAATGTTATTTATTAATTATTTTGTACACCATGACTAACTGGATACAAAAATCGAAAGTTTGAAAATTGCGATTTGTTCAAATTTTTAGCCGTTCCAATGTTTTCACGGGCACAAAATGTATCAACCTAAATTTACCACTAACATAAAGTACAATATGTGACAAAACAAACTCAAAATCACTGGGATCCATTGAAGTGTTCCAGGGTTATTAGCACATAAAGTGACACAGGTCAGATTTTAAAAAAATTGGCCTTGACATGAAGGTCAAAATTGGCTTGGTCACTAAGGGATTAAAAAGTTACTATTATTTTACATTTATGTTTAATAAATCATTAATACATATTAATAAATCATTAATATATATTAATGCATATTAATATATGAAAATAAGCAAATTTGTAACATATTTTATCAAAGAAATTAGCTTTTTTCTCCTCCTGGATCTTTCATTCTCAATTCATGGTTACATAGATTGAAAAAAGAGCTATGTCCATCAAGTTCAACCTTTCTCCTCCAATTGTACATTATTCGCTAAATTAACTATAACCCCGAATGTTTGTGTTTATTAATTGCTGTAAAGTCTGTATTTAGTGAAAACAGACTCTCATTACTGAGATAAATAACAGTTGGTACTGGAGGAGCTAGAGACGACACAGACATTCTGCTGAAAGTTGTCCTGAAACGACAGTTACAGTTCTGGATAGAACTTTATGAGCACCAATTGTTATTTCCTATCTCAGTAATGGGAAAATCTGTATTCGCTGAAGACTGATTTTACCTGTAAATATTGAGAATGATTGATAAGTCCTTGCGGAAAAAGAAGCAGTTTCTCTGATAAGAGTTATTACAAAGTTCCTTATTTTCACATCTACTATTGATTAGTGAAATCATCCACATTTTATTTGTGGCCCTGAAAGAATCCTTGCTGAGTTCATGAAGATGTTTCACATAAATCGGCTGTATGTATTTGCTTGCATTTGCCTCCAAAGCAAGGTTACCGCATGAAGTACCTGTCGAACGTTTACTTACATATCAGTCCTCCCAACTGGCAGAAGTGAAGAATTTGGTAGCGCCCTCAGTCAGGTCCACTTTGACTTCCGCTATAGTTTCTGTGTAAGCCATTGGACCATAATACGTTATACTAAAACCCGGCCGCCATGAGTCCCTTATCAGTAGCGGCTTATAACAATTCCATTACTTAATGGCTGATTATTTTTATCTCTTGAACATATGTGAAAGTCACAGGGACATAATCTAGTTGTGTAATTGCCTCCATTATATACACTACTGGTTATGAAGATAAATTAGAATGCATAATTTAGAAACTGATAGAGTTGTTAAACATTTATGATGAAGATTTGCATGCAAAGTAGACTTTGAGGTTTCTTAGTTTTCTAGTCTTTTTTTTAACTGTTGAAAGCCAATCTTTATTTGCCCATAAACAAAAATGATTGCTTTTTTCCATGCTATTTTTTCAGTTTTAGAGATTGACGTCTGTTTTTTCCATTTTGCATAATTTTTTCTAAATACAAAATGTTCCTTGCCAAAATGACTCAACTGAGATGTTTTTTTCGTTCTCTGTCAATAACTTTTTAAGAAAAATAAGTATGCGTTTCATGTTCAATCCTTTGGGGTTAAAGGACAACTTCAGCATTTACCCTTCAGGACTGGCCAGTTATTCATTTTTGTACTTTAGTTCTTCCCTTCTTCCAAGAGCCATAACTGTTAGCCATCAATGATAGCTTTTTAATTTTTGTTGTGGAACGAGTTGTAGTTTTGCCTGTTACCTTTCATTTTACTTTATCACGTACTGAAAATGATAAGAATGCATCATTATCGTGCAGTAAAAATGACCTGACAACATAATATTTGAGGTTGATATGATTATAGCAATACTGAACTCGTATAGATTTTTTTCATATTTAACCCCTTAACGACCAAGCCATTTTGTAGGTTAAAGACCAGGCCAATTTTTACATTTCTGACCACTGTCTCTTTATGAGGTTATAACTCTGGAAAGCTTCAACGGATCTTGGCGATTCTGAGATTGTTTTCTCGAGACATATTGTACTTCATGATAGTGGTAAAATTTCTTCAATATAACTTGCGTTTATTTATGAAAAAAACGGAAATATGGCAAAAAATTTTGAAAATTTTGCAATTTTCAAACTTTTAATTTTTATGCTATTAAATCAGAGAGATATGTCACAAAAATTAGTTAATAAATAACATTTCCCACATGTCTACTTTACATCAGCACAATTTTGGAACCAAAATTTTTTTTTGTTAGGAAGTTATAAGTGTTAAAAGTTGACCAGCAATTTCTCATTTTTCCAACAAAATTTACAAAATCATTTTTTTTAGGGGCCACCTCACATTTGAAGTGAATTTGAGGGGTCAATATGACAGAAAATACCCAAAAGTGACACCATTCTAAAAACTGCACCCCTCAACGTGTTCAAAGCCACATTCAAGAAGTTTATTAACCCTTTAGGTACTTCACAAGAATTGAAGCAATGTGGAAGGAAAAAATTAACATTTAACTTTTTTTCCCAAAATTTTTCTTTCGACACAATTTTTTAAAATTTTGTCAAGGGTATCAGTAGAAAATGAACCACAATATTTGTTGTACAATTTCTCCTGAGTACATCGATACCCCATGTGTGGGGGTAAACCACTATTTGGGCGCATGGCAGAGCTCGGAAGGGAAGCAGCGCCATTTGACTTTTTTGGCTGGAATTGAGATTGGACGCCATGTCGCATTTGGATACCCCCCACAAGTAACCCCATTTTGGAAACTAGACCCCCCAAGGAACTTATCTAGATGTGTGGTGAGAGCTTTGAACCCCCAAGGGCTTCACAGAAGGTTATAACGTAGAGCCGTAAAATTAAAAAATCATATCTTTTCCACTAAAATGATCTTTCCACCCCCAATTGTTATTTTCCAAAGGGTAACAGGACCCCAAAAGTTATTGTGCAATTTGTCCTGAGTATGCTGATACCCCATATGTGGGGGTAAACCACTATTTTGACGCATGGCAGAGCTGGAAAGGGAAGGAGCGCCTTTTTCAAATGCAGATTTTGATGGAATGGTCTGCGGGTGTCATGTCACGTTTGGAGAGCCCCTGATGTGCCTAAACAGTAGAAACCCCCCACAAGTGACTCCATTTTGGAAACTAGACCCCCCAAAGAACTTATCTAGATGTGTGGTGAGCACTTTGAACCCCCAAGTGCTTCACAGAAGTTTATAACGTAGAGCCGTGAAAATAAAAATATCATATTTTTTTCCACAAAAATAATCTTTTTGCCCCCAAATTTTTATAAGGGTAACAGGAGAAATAGGACCCCAAAAGCTATTGTGCAATTTGTCCTGAGTACGCTGATATCCCATATGTGGGGGGGAACCACTATTTTGACGCATGGCAGAGCTCGGAAGGGAAGGAGCACCGTTTTTAAATGCAGACTTTGATGGAATGGTCTGCGGGTGTCATGTCGCGCTTGGAGAGCCCCTGATGTGCCTAAACAGTAGAAACCCCCCACAAATGACCCCATTTTGCAAACTAGACCCCCCAAGGAACTTATCTAGATGTGTGGTCAGCACTTTGAACCCCCAAGGGCTTCACAGAAGTTTATAATGTAGAGCCGTGAAAATAAAAAAATCATATTTTTTTCCACAAAAATTACCTTTTTGCCCCAAATTTTTATTTTTCTAAGGGTAACAGGAGAAATAGGACCCCAAAAGCTATTGTGCATTTTGTCCTGAGTACGCTGATATCCCATATGTGGGGGGGAACCACTATTTTGACGCATGGCAGAGCTCGGAAGGGAAGGAGCACCGTTTTTAAATGCAGACTTTGATGGAATGGTCTGCGGGTGTCATGTCGCGCTTGGAGAGCCCCTGATGTGCCTAAACAGTAGAAACCCCCACAAATGACCCCATTTTGCAAACTAGACCCCCAAGGAACTTATCTAGATGTGTGGTCAGCACTTTGAACCCCCAAGGGCTTCACAGAAGTTTATAATGTAGAGCCGTGAAAATAAAAAAATCATATTTTTTCCACAAAAATTACCTTTTTGCCCCAAATTTTTATTTTTCTAAGGGTAACAGGAGAAATAGGACCCCAAAAGCTATTGTGCATTTTGTCCTGAGTACGCTGATACCCCATATGTGGGGGGAACCACTGTGATCGCCTTACTGCGATCTTTGGGAGGCACAATGAACAAATCCACAAAAGGTGAAGAATTGGTTTTCTTTTTTACGCCGTTCCTCGTGCGGTATTAGTGATTAGGCGACTTTATTCCTCGGATCGGTGCGATTACAGCGATACCAGATTTACACCCTTTTTTCATGTTTAGCTTCTGTCACACACTAAAAGATGCTTTTTCTTGGAATGATTTTTTGTAAGAAATTTTTGCATCGCCGTATTTTGAGAGCTATAATTTTTCCATATTTCGGCCGACAGAGTTATCTGTGGGCTTATTTTTTGCGGGACGAGCTGACGTTTTTATTGGTACCATATTCAGGCACATAACGTTTTTTGATCGTTTCCTATTCCGATTTTTGTGGAATCAGAATGAACAAAAACCAGCAATTCAGGAATTGTTTTTTTTTTTTTTTTTTTTTCCTCCGTTCCGTGTGTGGTAAAATTGATAAAGCAACTTTATTCTTCGGGTCACTACGGTTATGGCGATTCCTCATTTATATATATTTTTTTATGTTTTGGCGTTTTTTACACAATAAAAAATTTTATAGAAAAAATAATTATTTTTGCATCAGTTTATTCCGCGAGCTATAACTTTTTTATTTTTTCGCTGATGATGCTGTATAGTGGCTTGTTTTTTGCGGGACAAGATGACGTTTTCAGCGGTACCATGATTATTTATATCTGACTTTTTGATCGCGTGTTATTGCACTTTTTCCAAGAGGTATAATGATACCGCTTGGAAAAAGTATAATTTACTACTTTTTTGTGTTTTTTTTTTACGGCTTTCACTGAAGGGGTTAACTATGGTTATGCTTTTATAGATGGGATTTTTACGGACGTGGCGATACCTAACATGTGTATGTTTTTTGTTTTTTATTTTTTTTATTACATAAAAATGTGTATTTTTTAGGGGATTTTTTTTAAATTATTTTTTAATATTTTTTTTACAATTTTTTTAAAAAATGATTTTTTTTTAACTTGTCCCTTTATGGGACTTTCACTTTTTTTACTTTTTATTGCAGTTACAATGCATTGCAATGCTCTGGCATTGCAATGCATTGCAACTATAGTGGAAGCTGCTGTGACAATGATCACAGCAGCTTCCCGTAGCTAAATGACCCGGAGGTTGTCATGACAACCCCCGGGTCATCAAGGCAGAGATCGGCCCCTGCAAATACATTGCAGGGTGCCGATCTGAGGCAGAGGGAGCTCCCGACCCTCTGCCTCCCCCCCTGAGCTCTGCGATCGCGCTCGATCGCAGCAGTCAGGGGGTTAACAGCCAGGGGTGGTGGGGGCTCCGCTCCTGGCTGTCAGTGCAGGAAGCCTGGCCACTGCAGCGCCGGCTCCTGCACTGATCGCGCTGGAGAAGCTGAAATTTCAGCTTCTCCTGCACGATCGCTGCTGTGTTTGGTCAGTCAGATTGACTGACCAAGCACAGCGCTGTAGGTGCGGGGACCGATGGCAAAGGTCCCCGCACCGCTTGCCGTGCCTGTCAGCTGTCTGTGACAGCTGTCGGCACTGATCTACCACTGCGTGTTTACACGCAGTGGTAGATCAAAGCCATGACGTGCAGAGTCCGTCCTGGTGCCGAAACTGACACCTTGCCATGACGGACTCTGCATGTCAGTGGACATTAAGGGGTTAAAAAAAATAAACAAAAATGTTGCCTGTGTCACCATTTTCTGAGACCTGTAACTTTATAAACCTTTAATTTTCCATCAATGGTGCAGTGTGAGGGCTTATTTGTTGGATAGGTAGCACAGTAACTCAGTGGTTAGCACTGCAGCCTTGCAGCACTTGGGTCCTGGGTTCAAATCTCCCCAAGGACAACATCTGTTCTTCCTGTGTTTACTTGGGCATCCTCCGGCTACTCCGATTTCCTCCCACATTTCAAAGACATACTGATAGGGAATCTAGATTGTGAGCCCCAATGGGTACATTGGAATTAATGGTGCCATATAAGTGAGTAAAATAAATACTAAGCTGTAGTTTTTATTGATAGTATTTTGGGAATACTAAATCATCACTTTCTATTGCATTTTTGAGGGATCTGGGGTGACCTCATCTGGCTTATTTTTGTGCTTTTATTTTTTTGTTTTATTTAGTCATTCAACGTATGATTAAAATAATGTTATATTTTGATAGACCAAACTTTTACAGATGCAAGGATAACAATTATTTAAAAAAAAAATTTTTTAAATCTGTATATATAAAGTTGAATGTGTGTATGTGTGTATCACCAACCAATCACGGAGTATCTTACATTTAACCAGAGCTGTATGTATGAAGCCATCTCTAGCTCTCTGCTGACATCAAGTGGACTATTTGTGTAACCACATCTTTATTTCCAACTATAACTGATTAGAGCTTCACAAACTGTGATAACACAGTTCACTCTTCACCTAGAGGCGTGTGGGGAAAATGAGAAGTGTGGTGCTGCTTCAGTATGAGGCTGTGTATAGAGAAGAGTGAGGCGCTGCAGGTGGAGGCTGTGTATAAGGCGATGGGGACAATGAGAGAAGTGAGGTGCTGCTTCAGTATGAGGCTGTGTATAGAGAAGAGTGAGGTGCTGCAGGTGGAGGCTGTGTATAATGTATAAGGCGATGGGGAAAATGAGAGATGTGAAAGGAGAAATGAGAGAAGTGAGGTGCTGCTGCAGTATGAGGCTGTGTATATAGAAGAGTGAGACGCTGCAGGTGGACGCTTTGTATAAGGACACATTCACATGTTCAGCGTTTGGTCAGTATTTCACAATACACTGGGGGGTCTCACAATGTGTCCTCCCCCTCTCACCCCGCACACTCCCCCGTGTCATATCTGTGTATATAGAAGAGTGAGGCACTGCAGGTGGACGCTGTGTATAAGGCCACATTCACACGTTCAGCATTTGGTCAGTATTTCACAATACACAGGGGGTCTCACAACATGTCCTCCCCCTCTCACCCCGCACACTCCCCCATGTCATATCTGTGTATATAGAAGAGTGAGGCACTGCAGGTGGAGGCTGTGTATAAGCGACGGGGAAAATGAGAGAAGTGAGGTGCTGCTGCAGTAAGAGGCTGTGTATATAGAAGAGTGAGGCGCTGCAGGTGGACGCTGTGTATAAGGCCACATTCACACGTTCAGCATTTGGACAGTATTTCACAATACATAGGGGGGTCTCACAACATGTCCTCCCACTCTCACCCAGCACACTCCCCCGTGTCCCCATATGACTCCGCTGCCCTCAGCCTGTCACAGCCCTGTCATGGCCAGCGCTCAAGCTGGCCTCACGCTGCACACGGAGGGCTCACAATACACAGGGAGTTTCACACTGCAAGGTGACGGGGTGCTCACAACTAACCACAGTTAGTTACTATGCCCGGGCAATGCCAGGTTGGTCAGCTAGTTTATTATAAAACTGGGAAAAGTGAGTGATTTAAAGTTTTATATTTTTTAAAAATTTTTATTTAACATATTTTTTTTAGTCCCTCTAGGGAGCTTTAAAACCTGAGATCGTTTAATTATACTATAACATTCAATACTGTTGCTTTAATGTGTTGTTTTTGCCAGTCTAAAAACAACTGATGATTTTGACAAACATGCAACTGGTGGATCTCTATCAAATGCCATGGTGGATCTCTAGTAAATATCATTCCAGCTAGTTGAGATTTGGTTTAAAAGTCTTTTTGCTTCTAAAAACAGCAACACTTTTGTCTACGGGCCATGTTTGTTATTGCAAGTCAAACCCAGTTAATTAAGTGTGGTAGAGCTGCTATAGCTTTATTTCAAAGAAAATACTAATTACTTCCGGACCCTCCATAGATTTAAACCATTTTGGTAGTTCACATATTACTCCGCAATGTCGTTCTAAACAGTCTTTGGAGAGTTAGCAGCTGCACCAGATTATGCAGCTGCAGGAATAGAAATCTGTGTATACAGTATAGGAAGCGCTAACAACTTATTCATCTGGTTCCAGCAGTCTGGTGTTGGAAGGGAGCAAGAGCTGCTGTTGGTCCTAACAGAATCAGATCTGCTCTGCTGGATAATCAGTAGGCTGAATTTGCAGGAGAAATCAGATATTCAAAAAAAATATTTTAAATATTGAAATGCTTCCCCAAATGTTGATTATGAAAAGGGAAAAATATTAATTGAAAGCAGTTGCCAGTCAAAATTGCTGTTATTAGTAGTGTTGAGCGATACGATAATGCAAATATCGGCTATCGGCCGATATTAGCTCTATCGGCCTTTCGATAATTCGTTTCGATATTTTCGTCTTATCGAATACCGGAATCGGAAGTTCCCATAACTCTTTGCGAGGCAATGTGATTTTAGTCAGCCAATGAGGAATCCTAAGAAGTGTGGGCACATCTTGTACTGCTGCGGTCATGTTAACTAATGGCATGGCTGTGATTGGATGCTGAAATGATGTCAGAATGCACTATAAAAGGCGCCGCCGCCATTTTAGCGTCACTGTGCTGTGAATTCAGTAAGGGACAGAACGCTGCTGTGCTGACTCTGAGGGACAGTTAGAGATTGCGATTTAGTGTACTGTGCTGTAGGCAGGCTAGCACCAACCGCTGTGTAAAGCTTCCTTTTGCCTGCAGTGTTGTTTTAACAGCTCTGCAAGGTGTGTGTGAGTGCAGGTGACGCTGCAGTTTGCTCTGCATGCAACGCTGTCTGTAGGCATCTGCACATGTCACTCACAGACTATTTTTATTTTCCTTCAGTGTAATTCTTGCAGCTCCATGCAATTTAACTATTAGTGTGACGCGCTTCCATCCGTATACAATACCTTGGTTGCAAACACTATAGAAGTAGACAAAGGAGTAGCCTTTCACAGATTGTGGACAGTTGTGTTTCAGTGTTCACTTCAGTCTGTGTTTTTTATTTTTTGAGTGCACATCACGCTCCAGTTACTTGTTCAAGCACTGCTGCTTGTACTCTGCTGAGCGTGTCTCAGTGGCTCATCCTTTTCATTTATCTCCAATTGTTTCTGCTCCATTCCATTTAAAATATAATCTATTAGTGTGACGCGCTTCCATCCGTATACAATACATTGGTTGCAAACACTATAGAAGTAGACAAAGGAGTAGCCTTTCACAGATTGTGAACAGTTGTGTTTCAGTGTTCACTTCAGTCTCTGCGTAATAACCACACTTAGGCCTTATAACTTTTCTGACTTTCTTTATCAATCTACCAAGATGAAGAAGTCAGTGAGTAAGGCACGTGGTCGTGGCCGTGGAGTTTCAGCAGGGAGAGGACGTGGGGATTCTGTGTCTGCTGCCGCCCTCAGTGACACAGCATCCACCATTTATCCCCGTGAGCGTTCCTTTATGCGCACTTTGGTAGGAGCTCGGCGTGCCCCCCTGCTGCGGGAAGAACAAATTGAAGCCGTTGTTGGTTGGATGGCAGCCAATGCATCGACTTCAATTCCTTCCACCTCCTCTCAGGAACACAACACTGTTGAGCAACCATCTGTCTGTTCACCGCCTGTCAAATTGCCCAGGCAGTCAGAGAGTTCTGTACAGGAGCCAGCTGAGTCTCTGCTTCTGTTCTCAGAATCTGTTGGCTCGCAAACACGGGCACAGGCAAGCAGCATTCTGCAATTTGAAGAAGAGGGAGTATGCAGTGATGCGCAACAGCTGTGTCTCTCTCAATCTGAAGAGGCGGGTGAGCCAGTGCCGATGGACAGCACACCGCAGAACGCATCTGATGATGATGAGACTCAGGTGCCATTTTCTGTTGAGCATGGTGCTGGCCAGACCACCCAACAGCAGCAGGTGTTGGAAGAGGGTAGTGGAGATGATGAAGTCCGAGACCCAACATGGCGTGAGCAACAGGAAGGTGGTGGGAGCAGCTCTGAGGAAGAGATTGTCCCAACGGTACAAAGAGGAGGGAGAGGTAGGCTGCAGACTCGCTTGCCTGTAGCCTCCAGTTTGGCACCTGTTGGGAGCAGTTCTCTTAGAACTGTCAAAATTGGCGCTCCCATGACTTGCACTGCGTGGTCCTTTTTTGACAGACTTGTACATGATATTTGCTATGTTCAATGCAGGCTGTGTAAGCAAAAAGTTAAAAGAGGTAAAAATATCAGGAACCTGAATACCACAAATATGTGGACACATGTACGGACAAAGCACGTAGCTGAGTTCCAAAGACACACTGGAGATGTAGGCCAACCTACAGCAGCACCTACATCTTTAGGTCATGTTCGAGCCTCTACCTCCAGCTCTCACAGACCTGTTTCGGCTTCCTCACAGGATCTCCATGGAAGAACCTCGGTCACTGTTGTCCATAGAGAAACTGTTATTCCACCCACTGCAGCAAGTTCACAGTCATCGTCACACTCCCAGAACAAAAAACAGCCATCGGTAACACAGGCATGGGATAAAAGACGGCCATACTCGGCAAACCATCCACGAGCACAGGCTCTGAATGCTGGCCTTGCAAAACTCCTGTCCCTTGAAATGCTGTCATTCAGGCTGGTGGAGACTGACAGTTTCAGGAACTTTATGGCATTGGCAGTCCCACAATATAATGTGCCAAGCCGATTTTATTTCAGCAGGCAAGCTGTCCCTGCTCTGCAAAAACATGTCGAGGGAAACATTAAACATGCGCTACTAAACGCCGTCAGTAGCAGGGTCCACCTGACCACCGATGCGTGGACCAGTACCCATGGCCAGGGACGATACCTTTCCCTCACTGCCCATTGGGTCAATGTTGTGGAGCCGGGTACAGATCTTGCGAGTGGCGCTGTACGTGTTCTGCCAACTCCAAGGATTGCAGGAATCCAGTCTGTGCACATTGATTCCTCCTCCTACTTCAGTTCCTCAGAATCATCGCTGCACGAGCCGTCACGGTATACCTCCACATGGACCCGTGAACGCTTACCTGTTGCGACCGATATGAGCACAGCCGTGGCCAAACGTCAACAGGCCGTACTGAAATTAATTCCCATGGGGAATCGAAGCCACACAGCGCAGGAGCTCTGGGATGCCATCAAGCAGGAGAGCGATGTGTGGTTTTTGTCAGCTAATCTCCAGCCAGGCTTGGTAGTGTGTGACAATGGCCGAAATCTGGTGGCAGCTCTGGGCCTTGGCAACCTCACTCACATACCATGTCTGGCACATGTGCTCAACTTGGTCGTGCAGAGTTTTTTGAGGGACTATCCGGATCTTGATGCACTGCTGCACAAGGTCCGCCTAGAGTGCTCTCACTTGCGACGTTCCAGCATGGCCAGATCGCGCATTGCAGCTCTGCAAGTCAGATTTCGCCTTCCTGAACATCACATCATATGTGACGTACCCACCAGGTGGAATTCCACGTTACATATGTTGGAGCGGTTGTGTGAGCAGCAGCCAGCAGTAATGGAGTATCAGCTGCAACAGGCGCAATCAACTCGCAATTTGCGCCGTTCACACTTCACCACTACTGAGTGGGCCTCTATGAAGGACATCTGCGACGTTTTGCGTGCGTTTGATGTCTCAACGCGGATGGCGAGTGCAGATGATGCACTAGTCAGCATGACTGTCCCCCTTATCTGCCTGCTTCAGAAATCACTGAAAGCACTAAAGGAAGAGGTTTTGAAAGAGGTGGAGGATGAGGAGTCACAAATTCAATTACCTTCAGGACAGTCAGCGCAACGTGGTTCCTCACAAAGGGCTGGGCAGGGCTCACTTTGTGAGGAGGATGAGGAGGAGGAGGAGTCAATGGAGGAGGAAGAAATCCCTAGAGAGGGAGGTACACAACGCTCTAGTCAGTATGTAGAGCGAGGGTGGGGTGATGCAGAGGAGACAGAGATGACGCCTCTTCCAGAGGACAGCCTTTGTTGGGCAGTTGGGAGTCTGCAGCACATGGTTGATTTCATGCTTCAGTGCCTGAGAAACGACCGCCGCATCGCCCACATTCTCAGCACATCAGATTATTGGGTGTACACCCTCCTAGACCCTCGCTACCGGGACAACTTACAAACCCTCATCACACCGGTGAACCGGGACCGTAAAATGCAGGAGTACCAAGACACACTGGTGCAATCCATACTGTTGTACATTCCAGCCGAGAGAGGTGCTGCTGCTGCTGCTACTGCTTTACAAAGCAGCTCTGTGCGTCGAGGCAGTGTAGACACCTCTACAACAAGAGGGATCAGAAGCAGCGCCTCTGCACAGGGCAAGAACTGTATGTTACAAATGTGGCAAAGTTTTGTGACAGCGCCAGCAAGGTCTACACCATCCGAGACGGCTCCAGTCACCAGGAAGAAACGTTTCCGTAAGATGGTGACAGACTACTTGGCGTTCCCTCTAAGTGTACTCCCAGATGCCTCTTCCCCTTTCAAATTTTGGGTCTCTAAGTTGGATACATGGCCAGAGCTTAGCCAGTATGCATTGGAAGTGCTGGCTTGCCCTGCTGCCAGTGTATTATTTGAGCGTGTCTTTAGTGCTGCAGGTGGTGTAGTAACAGACCGTCGCATGCGACTATCCTCAGAGAATGTAGACCGGCTTACTTTTCTGAAAATGAACAAGGCATGGATATCACCTGAATTTGCCTGTCCGTTTTCAGATTAAATAACTGTTTGGCAACGTTTTCCATGTCTCCTGTTATGTTCATCTTTCTACCACCTGAACTCTACTCCCTGGGCTACAACACCGCCATTTGTTGCTCGTAAGTAATTGGCAGGGGTACTGACTCCTGGCCAGCCTGGTTACAGCACGACAGCTGTTTCCTGGCAGTGTGAACGTCAATTATCCTCCAATAAGTTGTGCTGTCGTGTTGCATTCGGGTTAGCCGACTCTATGGTGCCTGCAGTTTAGGTGACTCCTATGTGTGCTGTGGGATATGTAAATAAAGGCGGTTTCCATTGTGACAATAGGATAAGCACCCACTGTAGGACTGTGTGATTCGGTAACTGCGGACGGCTTGCGTCCTGTCAACTTACATTTTCATGGGTGCGTTCTTCTACCCGTCCGGGGTCCAGTACCGTCAAGTGGTTCTCCCCAGTGCCTTTGGCCTAGGTGCCTCCATCTCCGTATCCGAGTTCCAGCAACGTCTGCTGGTCCTTGGTAGTGCTTTGGAGCACAGGTACCTCCTGCTTAGTAACCGTGTCACAGTAACGTTAGCTGGTACTCGGTTGTGACATTGCCTCTTTTCCTTCTGCTACCCGTCCGGGGTCCAGTACCGTCAAGTGGTTCTCCCCAGTGCCTTTGGCCTAGGTGCCTCCATCCTCCGTATCCGAGTTTCCAGCAACGTCTGCTGGTCCTTGGTAGTGCTTTGGAGCACAGGTACACTTCCTGCTTAGTAACCGTGTCACAGTAACGTCAGCTGGTACTCGGTTGTGACATTGCCTCTTTTCCTTCTGCTACCCGTCCGGGGTCCAGCACAGTCAGCTGGTCCTCGTTACTTCCATTGTCTCTTGCTCCATCTGATACCCGTCAGGGTTCCAGTAACGTCAGCTGTTTCTCGGAAATTAGACGACATTAAAGACCACCCAGAAGAAGATGACGACAACAAGGACGACGAGCATGAAGCCAACCAGCCTGAACACCATCACAAAGAAAAAATAAAAGATTACCCAGAAGAAGATCACCAACAGGACAAAGAAGGTTAAGACAAACTACAAGATAAAGAACAAGAGACAGAAGAACAATAAGCAAAAGATCAAAAAGCAGAAGAACATGAAGTATAAGACCAAAATGAAGAGCAAAATATATGCTCTAAATTCTAAGCAGAAGAAGACTAAGCAGTGTATGGGGGTGAGTCCGTTCCTCCTCGTGGTGCCCCTGGAAAATGCCTGCTGCTGCAGGCTAAACTGAACACGGACAAATACTGTTGTAATTTAAATCTTTTGTGAGTCGTGACAGCAAGAACGGAAGGATGAACAATTCATACTTTTACAGATTACAAGTACAGGAATCTCTGTCACAAATAAGAATATGATGAAGAAGATGAAGAGGAAGAAGATGAAGAATTTGAATATGAAGAAGATTAATTAGTTTAATAATAACAATATGAGTAATGTAAACAAAAACATGAATAGCAAGAAGTTTAAGAAGAAGATTAAGAAGGTGAAGATGAAGAATAATTTGATGAGAAAGATGATGCTGCTGCTGAAGATTATGAAGGAGAAAGTGTGGCACTGGCAAAAGTTAAAAAGGTGAAGAGCATGGAAGTTGTGAAACATACATATTTGCCAAAATAGAAAAAAGGTTAACAACATTGTCAATTTGTTAGTCAATCCAAACGCATTTCCAAAAAAAAATATATTAATGCTATTCCAATGCATTGGGTTAAACATGTATGCCTTTATTGTCTCCTCAACCTCCCCCAATACATTCTACATTAGTCTTTGTTGTTTTCCTTCATGTAAAATTAACCAACAAGGCAAGAATGGTTTTTTTTAATTTCGATATTTTGTTCCCATAGACTTACATTGGACTTCCGCAATCGGAATCGGATATCGACGATATTTAGTGCTATCGGCGATACAATTTCGATACGATATTTTTAGATATCGAGCAATATCGCTCAACACTAGTTATTAGCCTTGCCCCATCAGAAAACAAATGTCCGATATCTAAAAATTAATTAAGGATAAGAGAGCAAAATTTGAAATGTATTTTAGTAGTTCTTTGTGGTCATAAAAAATAATGATAAAGAAACATATTGGTAAAAAAAATATGAAAATAACATAAAAATTAGGCCCCATGTACACACACAAAATAAAAGCTGCGAAAATGTTATATAAGAGAGAAAAAATTGTAGAGCTCTTAAAACTGAATGTATGAAGAATTCCAGAAATGTTGCTGGTCATGAATTTGGGAAAATAGCCCGGTCTTGAATTGGTTGAATATATTAAAGGCTTGCCAGTAGAGTTGAGCGATACTTTCCGATATCCAAAAGTATCGGAATCGGAATGGTATCGCCGATACCCAAAAAATATCGGCGATACCCGATACCGATACCGGAAATCCAATGTAAGTCTATGGGAACAAAATATCGGAATTAAAAAAACCCCATTCTTCCCTTGTTGGTTAATTGTACATGAAGGAAAACAACAAAGAGTAATGTAGAATGTATTGGGGAAGGTTGAGGAGACATTAAAGGCATAGATGTTTAACCCAATCAAATGGAATAGCATAAATATTTTTTTTTTAAAGATGTTCGGATTGACGAAGAAATTGACAATGTTGTTCACGTTTTTTCTATTTTGGCAAATATGTATATTTCACAACTTCCATGCTCTTCACCTTTTTAACTTTTGACACACTTTCTCCTTCATAATCTTCAGCAGCATCATCTTTTTCATCAAATTATTCTTCATCTTCACCTTCTTTATCTTCTTCTTAAACTTCTTGCTATTCATCTTTTTCTTAACATTACTCATATTCTTCTTATTAAACTATTATTCTTATTCATATTGTACTTCATCTTCTTCATCATATTCTTATTTGTGACAGAGAATCCTGTACTTGTAATCTGTCAAAGCATGAATTTTTCATTCTTCCGTTCTTGCTGTCACAAAAGATTTAAATTACAACAGTATTTGTCCGTGTTCAGTTTAGCCTGCAGCAGCAGGCATTTTCCAGGGGCACCACGAGGAGGAACGGACTCACCCCCATACACTGCTTAGTCTTCTTCTGCTTATAATTTAGAGCATATATTTTTAGATCTTCTGCTTATTGTTCTTGTGTCTCTTGTTCTGTATCTTGTATTTGTAGCACAACCTTGTACCAGCTGATGTTACTGGGACACGGTTACTAAGCAGGAGGTACCTGTGCTCCAAAGCACTACCAAGGACCAGCAGACGTTGCAGGAACTCGGATACCGAGATGGAGGCACCTAGGCCAAAGGCACTGCGGAGAACCAGTTGACGGTACTGGAACCCGGAGGGGCAGCAGAAGGAAAAGAGCCAATGGCACAACCGAGGACCAGCTGACGTTACTGGGACACGGTTACTAAGCAGGAGGTACCTGTGCTCCAAAGCACTACCAAGGACCAGCAGACGTTGCTGGAACTCGGATACCGAGATGGAGGCACCTAGGGCAAAGGCACTGCGGAGAACCAGCTGACGGTACTGGAACCCGGACGGGTAGCAGAAGGTACCCATGGAAATTTAAGTTGACAGGCCGCGAGCCGGCCGCAGTTACCGAATCCCACAGTACTACAGTGGGTGATTGTCCTATTGTCATATCGGAAACAGCCTTTATTTGCATATCCCGCAGCACACATAGGAAGCACCTAAACTCCAAGCACCATAGAGTCGGCTAACCCGACCGCAACACGACAGGACAACTTATTGGAGGCTAAGTGACGTTTACACTGACAGGAAACAGATGGCGTGCTGTAACCAGTCTGGGCAGGAGTGAGTACCCGTGCCAATGACACTTCCGAGCAACAACTGGCGGTGTTGAAGCCCAGGAATGAGAAGACAACAGGGTGGAGGCAGCATGACTTTTTGCCCTTCACACAGCAGGGGAACAGCTGACATTACTGAACGCCAGTAACACTATAGCTTGTGTATTGGTGGACACGACACTTCTGAGCAGCAACTGCCAGTGTTGTAGGCCAGGGAGTAGAGTTCAGGTGGTAGAAAGATGAACATAACAGGAGACATGGATAACGTTGCGAACCAGTTATTTAATCTGAAAACGGACAGACAAATTCTGGCGAGATCCATGCCTTGTTCATTTTCAGAAAAGTAAGCCGGTCTACATTATCGGAGGATAGTCGCATGCGACGGTCTGTTAGTACACCACCTGCAGCACTAAAGACGCGCTCCGATAATACACTGGCAGCAGGGCAAGCCAGCACCTCCAATGCATACTGGCTAAGCTCTGGCCATGTATCCAGCTTAGAGACCCAAAACTCGAATGGGGAAGAGCCATCTGGGAGTACACTGAGAGGGAAAGACATGTAGTCTGTCACCATCTTACGGAAACGTTGCCTCCTGCTGACTGGAGCCGTCTCGGATGGTGTAGACATTTGTGGCGCTGCCACAAAACTTCGCAACATTTGGAACATACTGGTCTTGCCCTGTGCAGAGGCGCTGCTTGTGCTCCCTCTTGTTGCAGAGCTGTCTCCACTGCCTCGACGCACAGAGCTGCTTTGTAAAGCAGTAGCAGCAGCAGTGCTCTCGGCTGGAATGGAGAACATTATGGATTGCACCAGTGTGTCTTGGTACTCCCGCATTTTACGCTCCCGGTTCAACGGTGTGATGAGGCTTTGTAAGTTGTCCAGGTAGCGAGGGTCTAGGAGGGTGTACACCCAATAATCAGACGTGGTGAGAATGTGGGCGATGCGGCGGTCGTTTCTCAGGCACTGCAGCATGAAATCAACCATGTGCTGCAGACTCCCAACTGGCCAAGAAACGCTGTCCCCTGCAAGAGGCGTCATCTCTGCCTGCTCTGCATCACCCCACCCTCGCTCTACATACTGACTAGAGCGTTGTGTACCTCCCTCTGGAGCGATGTCTTCCTCCTCCATTGACTCCTCCTCATCCTCCTCACAAAGTGAGCCCTGCCCAGCCCTTTGTGAGGAACCACGTTGCGCTGACTGTCCAGAAGGTGATGGAATTAGTGACTCCTCATCCTCCACCTCTTCCAAAACCTCATCCCTTAGTGTTTGAATTTTTTTTTGAAGCAGGCAGATAAGGGGGACAGTCAGGCTGACTAGTGCATCATCTGCACTCGCCATCCGCGTTGACTCATCAAACGGACGCAAAACGTGGCAGATGTCCTTCATAGAGGCCCACTCAGTAGTGGTGAAGTGTGAACGGCGCAAATTGCGAGTTGTTTGCGCCTGATGCAGCTGATACTCCATTACTGCTGGCTGCTGCTCACACAACCGCTCCAACATATGTAACGTGGAATTCCACCTGGTGGGTACGTCACATATGATGCGATGTTCAGGAAGGCGAAATCTGACTTGCAGAGCTGCAATGCGCGATCTGGCCATGCTGGAACGTCGCAAGTGAGCGCACTCTAGGCGGACCTTGTGCAGCAGTGCATCAAGATCCGGATAGTCCCTCAAAAAACTCTGCACGACCAAGTTGAGCACATGTGCCAGACATGGTATGTGAGTGAGGTTGCCAAGGCCCAGAGCTGCCACCAGATTTCGGCCATTGTCACACACTACCAAGCCTGGCTGGAGATTCGCTGGCAAAAACCACACGTCGCTCTCCTGCTTGATGGCATTCCAGACCTCCTGCGCTGTGTGGCTTCGATTCCCCATGGAAATTAATTTCAGGACGGCCTGTTGACGTTTGGCCACGGCTGTGCTCATATCGGTCGCATCAGGTAAGCGTTCACGGGTCCATGTGGAGGTAGACCGTGACGGCTCCTGCAGCGATGATTCTGAGGAACTGGAGTAGGAGGAGGAGTCAATGTGGACAGACTTGATTCCTGCAATCCTTGGAGTTGGCAGAACACGTACAGCGCCACTGGCAAGATCTGTACCCGGCTCCACAACATTGACCCAATGGGCAGTGAGGGAAAGGTATCGTCCCTGGCCATGGGTACTGGTCCACGCATCGGTGGTCAGGTGGACCTTGCTACTGACGAGGTTTAGTGGTTTAGTAGCGCATGTTTAATTTTTCCCTCAACATGCTTTTGCAGAGCAGGGACGGCTTGCCTGCTGAAATAAAATCGGCTGGGCACATTGTATTGTGGGACTGCCAATGCCATTAAGTCACGGAAACTGTCAGTCTCCACCAGCCTGAATGACAGCATTTCAAGGGACAGGAGTTTTGCAATGCCAGCATTCAGAGCCTGTGCTCGTGGATGGTTTGCCGAGTATGGCCGTCTTTTATCCCATGCCTGTGCTACCGATGGCTGTTTTGTGGCCTGGGAGTGTGAGGATGACAGGGAACTTGCAGCTGTGGGTGGAATAACACTGGGTCTCTAGACAACAGTGACAGAGGTTCTTCCATGGCGATCCTGTGAGGAAGCAGAACCAGCTGTGTGTGAGCTGGAGGAAGAGGCTCCAACACGAGCTGAAGATGTAGGTGCTGCTGTAGGTTGGCCTACATCTCCAGTGTGTCTTTGGAACTCAACCACGTGCTTTGACCGCACATGTTTCCACATATTTGTGGTATTAAGGTTACTGACATTTTTACCTCTTTTTACTTTTTGATTACACAGCTTGCATTTGACATAGCAAATATCATCTGTAAGTGTGTCAAAAAAGGACCACGCAGTGCAAGTCCTGGGAGCGCCCGTTTTTGCTGTTGGAAGAGAACTGCTACGAACGGGTGCCAAACTGGAGGCTACAGGCAACCGAGTCTGCAGCCTAACTCTCCCTACTGTTTGGACCGTTGGGGCAATCTCTTCCTCAGAGCTGCTACCACCACCTTCCTGTTCCTCACGCCATGTTGGGTCTTGGACCTCATCATCTCCACTACCCTCTTCCAACACCTGCTGCTGTTGGGTGGTCTGGCCAGCACCATGCTCAACAGAAAATGGCACCTGAGTCTCATCATCATCAGATGCGTTCTGCGGTGTGCTGACCATCGGCACTGGCTCACCCGCCTCTTCACATTCAGAGAGACACAGCTGTTGCGCATCACTGCATACTGCCTCTTCTTCACATTCCAGAATGCTGCTTGGCTGGGCCCCTGTTTGCAAGCCAACAGATTCTGAGAACAGAAGCAGAGACTCAGCTGGCTCCAGTTCATAACTCTCTGACTGCCTGGGCAATTTGGCAGGCGGTGAAGAGACAGATGGTTGTTCAACAGTGCTGTGGTCCTGAGAGGAGGTGGAAGGAATTGAAGTCGATGCATTGGCTGCCATCCAACCAACAACGGCTTCAATTTGTTCTTCCCGCAGCAGGGGGGTACGCTGAGCTCCTACAAAAGTGCACATAAAGGAACGCTCACGGGGAAAACTGGTGAATGCTGTGTCACTGGGTGCGGCAGCAGCCACAGAATCCCCACGTCCTCTCCCTGCTGAAACTCCACGGCCACGACCACGTGCCTTACTCCCTGCCTTCTTCATCTTGGTAGATTGATAAAGAAAGTCAGAAAAGTTATAAGGCCTAAGTGTGGTTATTCCTCAGAGACTGCAGTGAACACTGAAACACAACTGTTCACAATCTGGGAAAGGCTACTCCTTTCTGTACTTCTTTAGTGTTTGCAACCAATGTATTGGATACGGATGGAAGCGCGTCACACTAATAGATTATTTTTTTTTCAAATATAATGGAGCAGCACCAATTGGAGAGAAATGAAAAGGATGAGGCACTGAGACACGCTCAGCAGAGTACAAGCAGCAGTGCTTGAACAAGTAACTGGAGCGTGATGTGCACTTAAAAAATAAAAAACACAGACTGAAGTGAACACTGAAACACAACTGTCCACAATCTGTGAAAGGCTACTCCTTTGTCTACTTCTATAGTGTTTGCAACCAATGTATTGTATACGGATGGAAGCGCGTCACACTAATAGATTATATTTTAAATGGAATGGAGCAGAACCAATTGGAGATAAATGAAAAGGATGAGGCACTGAGACACGCTCAGCAGAGTACAAGCAGCAGTGCTTGAACAAGTAACTGGAGCGTGATGTGCACTCAAAAAATAAAAAACACAGACTGAAGTGAACACTGAAACACAACTGTCCACAATCTGTGAAAGGCTACTCCTTTGTCTACTTCTATAGTGTTTGCAACCAATGTATTGTATACGGATGGAAGCGCGTCACACTAATAGATTATATTTTAAATGGAATGGAGCAGAACCAATTGGAGATAAATTAAAAGGATGAGGCACTGAGACACGCTCAGCAGAGTACAAGCAGCAGTGCTTGAACAAGTAACTGGAGCGTGATGTGCACTCAAAAAATAAAAAACACAGACTGAAGTGAACACTGAAACACAACTGTCCACAATCTGTGAAAGGCTACTCCTTTGTCTACTTCTATAGTGTTTGCAACCAATGTATTGTATACGGATGGAAGCGCGTCACACTAATAGATTATATTTTAAATGGAATGGAGCAGAACCAATTGGAGATAAATGAAAAGGATGAGGCACTGAGACACGCTCAGCAGAGTACAAGCAGCAGTGCTTGAACAAGTAACTGGAGCGTGATGTGCACTCAAAAATAAAAAACACAGACTGAAGTGAACACTGAAACACAACTGTCCACAATCTGTGAAAGGCTACTCCTTTGTCTACTTCTATAGTGTTTGCAACCAATGTATTGTATACGGATGGAAGCGCGTCACACTAATAGATTATATTTTAAATGGAATGGAGCAGAACCAATTGGAGATAAATGAAAAGGATGAGGCACTGAGACACGCTCAGCAGAGTACAAGCAGCAGTGCTTGAACAAGTAACTGGAGCGTGATGTGCACTCAAAAAATAAAAAACACAGACTGAAGTGAACACTGAAACACAACTGTCCACAATCTGTGAAAGGCTACTCCTTTGTCTACTTCTATAGTGTTTGCAACCAATGTATTGTATACGGATGGAAGCGCGTCACACTAATAGATTATATTTTAAATGGAATGGAGCAGAACCAATTGGAGATAAATGAAAAGGATGAGGCACTGAGACACGCTCAGCAGAGTACAAGCAGCAGTGCTTGAACAAGTAACTGGAGCGTGATGTGCACTCAAAAATAAAAAACACAGACTGAAGTGAACACTGAAACACAACTGTCCACAATCTGTGAAAGGCTACTCCTTTGTCTACTTCTATAGTGTTTGCAACCAATGTATTGTATACGGATGGAAGCGCGTCACACTAATAGTTAAATTGCATGGAGCAGCAAGAATTACACTGAAGAAAAAAAAAATAGAGTCTGTGAGTGACACGTGCAGATGCCTACAGACAGCGTTGCATGCAGAGCAAACTGCAGCGTCACCTGCACTCACACACACCTTGCCCAGAGCTGTTAAAACAACACTGGCAAAAGGAAGCTTTACACAGCGGTTGGTAAACTATCCTGCCTAAAGCCCAGTACACAAAATCGCAATATCTAACTGTCCCTCAGAGTCAGCAGAGCAGCGTTCTGTCCCTAACTGAGTTCACAGCACAGTGACGCTAAAATGGAGGCGGCGCCTTTTATAGTGCATTCTGACATCATTTCAGCAGCCAATCACAGCCATGCCATTAGTTAAGATGACCGCAGCATTACAGGATGTGCCCACACTTCATAAGATTCCTCATTGGCTGACTAAAATCACATTGCCTCTCAAAGAATTATGGGAACTTCCGATTCCGGTATACGATATAGGAAAAATATCGGAACTAAGTATCGGAATTCCGATAACGCGAATATCGGCCGATACCCGATACTTGCGGTATCGGAATGCTCAACACTACTTGCCAGTCATTTTGGGCTGGACGCTTTGTCTTGATGCTCTCTCTTAGGCTAGGTTAACATTGCGTTTAACCAGCCCATTCAACGCATAGCGTTGACGGGCTGGTAACGGTATAGCATAACGCGATCGCGTTATGCTATACCCGCTAGCGCAGATGATTCATCTGTGCTAGCGGTGACAGAGCCTCAGACGCTGCAGTCACTGAATGACGGCACATCGCGAACGCATGCCGCTTTATGGCATGCGTCGCGATGCGCCCGACAATGGGGGTCAATGGCAGCGTTAACGGACTGCATTACACCGCGTTATACCGCGATGTAACGCAGTCCGTCTAACGGACTGCCTAAATGCAATGTGACCTCAGCCTTAGAATAACCTACTAGTTCTACAAAAATGTGAGAAAGTTGCAGCTGTAACCTCTTCATGCCTTTTGTCTATAGCCACAAATTGTAGATGTGTTTGAGTTCTATGACATTATGTTGGAGTATGCTTGGGGGAAGACATTAATTTTATTTTTTCTGCATTCTCAGCCAGAAAAATAGTTATGCTGTTTTATTTTTTTTGAAGCCCTAAAGAGTCATTTCACATGATAGATATGTTACTTTACACGGTGAAATTTTTCTCTAGTCCACTTGAGCACACCAAGCTGAAATATCGATATTGTATTAGGTCCTGGAGTAGCAGCATACGCAGGTATAAATAGAAACCTATAGTGCAAGATATAATATATGATTTCAGGATTTTTGACATGTAAGATGTTATCTGCTGCCAATTACTGAAGTATTCTACACTGACATTTACAAGATGCTGTATATTGCCAGGTGGCTTGAAATGAAATGACAGGTTAACTATGCTATTGGAAAAATGAAAACCTAAAATATACTTATATAAGTATCTTCCTAGTGCATTAGGTATATTTATATACCTTAATAGGAAGCCCAGTATGATCAGACTCTCTGCACTAGTTGGTGGTTTTGTGAAACTGCAGTATACTGTAAAATAATATTACCCCGATATGTCCACTCACAATATGTCTACAACTTCCTTTAAAAATGGTCCAAATGTGTAGAAATGACAATAGGCAATTAAGAAGTTGTCATTACAGCCAATCACTGGACCCTGATGAGGCACAAAATATCTTCCTGTCCTATAAGAATAAGTAACCCACTATTAAAATGGTGCTATTGCCAATTTTAGCCTAGATGTTCCCAAAAGTAATCTCATAGAGATTATTGAAATGATTTTATCCAAATTTGTGAAGAATTTTTAGCAATTTACAGAACCAAGCAAATTCTAACAATTTAAATTCAATTTGTATGGATTACCTGAAAAGGCTGCTGCCATTTTACAAATTACAGAACACTGCATCACCCAGAGAGTAATCATATTACGTCAGGCACGGCCGGTGGGCTTTCCAATAATGCCTTTCAGATATCACATTACATGATATAAAACAGTTAACAAGGAAGGCATTTTCATAGCCTGTATAAAAGCAGGATCAGGGAATGCAGCAATCGTTTAGAGGTGAATCTGGATAGAGTGACAGGACTCTGTTGTCGGGTGTCCCATGAAGAGGGGCTCCTTACCTGTTCCTAATGCCTGGGGCAACCAAGCTCGCCCTATTCCCCGGATTACTTCTGATGGTTAAGACACCGGGGCTATGTACCTTGCCTTAACTCTCGAATCCGCCCTCAGTCTGTACCCTTCCCGTACCCAGGGATGAGGGGATTAGTAGTGTACCGTATTAAACGAGCCAGACTAACAAGCTAATATGAACAGGGATAATGAAAAATAACAATCATACAAATATACTCACACAGATGAATGCAGTGAGGAGTGGAAAATGGGGTTAAACCAAAATAGAAGAAGGGGAATTATCACACAACCAAAACCTAGCAACAGTGACAGATGAATCCACCAAACACCTTCTCCAATAACAACCAACAACAACCTTCAGCCATGCAGCAAAAGCTATGTCTGACAATGAGTGCTAGCCCGTACCCAGATTATATAGGAAATGGGAGTGGCTAACAGTGAACAGGTGAGCCTTAATGCAGGAAAGCTTCCAGGAGCTCTCAACTGAGCAGATAAACCCCTGCACTGTTGAAATAATCTTGCATCGTTTAATATGAAGGTGAAGTGCTTCTAATCAGTGCAGGAGTAGGAGAAGTAAGACGCTGCAGTCTTCTGGCTCCTCCTTGTCATGGTAAATCTGTGACAGAGAGGATTTCAAGGCCTTTTCCATAGAGATGATGGGGGAAAAAAGCCATAAAACCCTGACTAAACTGTACAGATAATGTATGATAGTTCAGCAATGAAGGAGTTGCCATCTATTCACCCATAGCTATATTTTGTATAGGATAACAATGACATTAATAAGGATATTTTAGTGCTGAAGAGCTTGATAAGAGTTCGATACAGTCATACGAGGCAAAAGAGGGTCATACACATCTTCTTAGGGCTTTTGAAGGTTTTGAAGTATTGGCAATTTACCACAAATCATTTTTTTTAACTTTGCGATGACTGCTGAAAAATAATTTCCGCATAACAAAGTGTTAGCCTGATACTTGGCTTAGTTGCCATATTGAACATTGTAATATTTCATGGTAGTTTTTTGTTATTACAGATAATGACATTTAAAGAAGCACTTAATATATTGCAGTCATGAGATTAAATATGTGCTTACAATTGCTTGTTTTGCCTTTCTACTCTTTTTTGCCTGCATGTGCCATCCCCCTCAACTCCTGACCCAGCTGTTCTACTTCTCCCCCTGCCACTAACTTTTTCTGTGATGACTCATGCAGGGAAAAGTGACTTACTGTTTCTACACAGAGCTTTAGTCCGTTTTTAATCACGTAATGTCACAGACCTAACAGAAAAGAGAACATTTAACTCGGTAGAAAGGCAAAATTAGAAATTGTTAATCTTTTGAATAAAAACTTTATTTAAACAATAATTGATTTTTTGATGACCCATTTCCTTTAAGCTTTCAGAACCTTAAATCTACAACCTGCTTTTTTTTTTTTTAAATCCACTTTAAAAATTCAGACTACTGCACTTAGGAAAAAAAAAGCTCATCCGAGTCTGAAAGTTCTGAATTTTCATTTTGTAAACTAACTGCAATTAAAGAGAAGCATTTCTTATTCATAGTGACTGCAAAAAGCTTTTGCTTCTCTTCCATCTAAAATTAACTGAGAATTTGTGTACTACTCAGTGGAGCAGGGCCAGCTGATATCCAAACTGTCACAACTGCTGTATTAGGCAGGTTTGAGGGACGGAATACGAGGACGGTAATTGGCAATCCATTTCTTTATTCCTTTTGTAAGCCATTCCTGACAAATTAATCACCATCAAAAGTTGGCTGCAGGAGAGAGGAAACCTATACTGCGGTAAAGAAAAATGAGGATTCTTTGTCGTCTGACAACCTAATCATTCAATTCACCCCATTAGGCCCGGCTTAGGGGACTGTGCATTTTGCTTGACTTGAGTACCTCATATAAACAAACTGTTCCGTCTCCAGCCCACAGCCTCGCTGATGTGATAAAGGTTATTGAGTGGTGGTTAGATAGCTCGTCAATCAATGAATACACTAAGGATCACATGGATTAGTCATAATGAGAAAGAGCCACCATGTGTAGTTTACAAGATCAGTAAAGATAACACGATCAGAATGAAAGCCTGAAGAGTGATTTGAAGGCTTGTCTCTTGGGTGCCCTTTGACACCCTGGTAATTGGGACATTTCTGGGCAATGGATAATAGTCCATACTGTAAACGCCGACAAGCTCTAGAGAGACTAGACGTGTTTATCTTCCTCTCCTTTCTACTCAATTAATACAAAATCAATATTTGAAATTCTAGTAAAAAGGGAGAACTTTTGCATAGCTGTGTTCTATTACTGAAACATTGACCAAGGTTATGCTACTTCAGACTTCTGATAACCTCACTGCACCTAATAATCGAGCTTGCGTGCACAAGTACAGTCAGATTTTATTACATCTGAAAAAGGCAATCTATGAACTCAATTGTTACAGGTTTATTATCAAGATTTGAAGTTCACATCTTTTCATAGGATATTGATCACAATCAATATATCGGGGCAGCTCTGCAATTGGAGACTCGGGCTCAGCACAGCCACGTCTTGAGTGCAGGACAGAAGCACATACATGACAGCTGCACTATTCAGTGTTTCTAGGACTTCCAGAAATTTCCCAGAGCAGCAATCTGTTTTCTTTATCAGTTCCATAGAGAATGAATACAGCGTATATCAATCATGTGTAACGTTGCCCAGGGTAATAGTCGTAGGTAAGTGTCATGAGTCCAACACCTTGGCATGCTACAGAAAGCAGGCGCCTGTTTTCAGTGTGCTTGTGTGTGTTGCTGTTGTGGCTATGTAAAATTATTGTCCCTTCTGGACTGCCACGCAACAAAACAGTAGTCACATTCTATGCCACAACAGCATTGATGTCTTCAGGGGAACAATGAAGCAGGTCCATCTTCTTACATTTCCCCCTTCTTTTATGATGGTCATCCTCGACCACCTGGAACCTGCAAGACACCAATGCATAAAACCAAACAAATAAAAAAAATAATTCTTTGCTTCTCCGGAAGGCAGATGTTTTCTTTCCTGTTTCTTTGGGTCAGCGTAGTTCCACTAGGCTGGGACCCCGGAAACAATTGTCCATGTCCATATTTGACAGAGGCTCACAGGCCAACACAGCAGCCCTTCCTGTCCAAGGGCACAATCCTCAAGGTTCTTGACCTGGCTGGAACATCAGCAAGTCTTTTCCCACCCTCACCCAAACTTTGGTCCTTACGACCAGAACACAGTCCATGGGAGGTACAGTCCATTGTTCCCCAACTGTCCATAGGATGGGGACAAAGCCCATATAGAACAAAGTCCATAGGGACATTGGGACATAGTCCCCAACTGGTTGGGCAAGACCCCTGGCTAAGGGTGTAGAACCCTCTCACAGTGCAAAATCCTTCAACAAGAGGGGGGATAAGCAAGGGGGCAAACCAACCTTCAGCCATCCGCGGTTACCACAGGCCTACCTGGCCTTGAGGGTATCTTCAGCAGTCCCTCCAATTCATTTTAGGTAAAACACACAGGCCTTCCGCTATGAAGGTACCAACAGACCTTCCAAAAATAACAAAGGTGAGTCACCTTAATCATTGTTTCCTGACACTTGACTGGTATCCAGCCTTTAGATAGGTGTTCCTTGGAATTTGACCACTCAAAATAGCCCGCTAGACTAACCGAGTAACTGCCACTGCCTAGAGGGCACCTTGGTTACTGCTCAGGTATCTCCTGGAATTTCTCAGTCTTTTTCCAGACTCCTCATAGGCAGAACCAAGCCACTTCCAGACTTAGTCATTACTGGATCTACATGCACATCTGCATCAGGCTCCAAGAGTGAAGTCAAAGCCCAAAGTCCTTCCTGGAGCTCCTCTACCATCTTCTTCGGGTCGTCATACCACTGCTCAACACTTCTGAGGAATTCACCTCTGCTTCTTTGGGTTGACAACTGAGCACAATGCAATAATTGTTGGCGCACGTCTGTCCTTACTGGACGGAATGGAGTTGAGGCTTGCATACCTTCTGCAGTGGGCTCTGCCTCCTCTTGGTACTGTGGAGCAATCACAGACTCCCCTATCTTGTGGATTGGAGATAAATCTTTAATCTAAGGATCAAGATTGAAACAGTGACAACACCATCAACAGTTACCAAGGCGGCTGGTCACCTAATACTGACCTTACTACAGACTAATTGGTACCTTACACAGTTGCTAACCACAGCCAAACTCTCACTTTATCACTGTTCACCAGGAGTCATTCAATAAATATCCTAGTAACCACCATCTACAAAATAATGATTTTAAATTTGACCTCCAATTACCACAAGGTGAGTATCATCCCATATTACCTCCACATACTTTGGCTAAGTACTCTGAAATAGCTTGTTAACATCATTTGTAGAAATCAGCCTTGTGAATGTCTGGAGTATTGAGTCACAGTCTTCTCTCTTTCTTTGAAAGTATCCCTTCACCAAAAGGTGATCTGGTTTGGACAATTCTATTGCAAATTTTAAGTACTTATGCGAAAAGTGGATCGATGGGAGATCTACAGATAGAAATGTTGTTTTTTTGTTATAAAATACTATTATAATAATACTAAGATAGTACCACTTGTCACTTTAGTTCTTAATTGTATTTCTCATAAAATTACAGTTTTAGATTCTTTTCTCAGAACCTTGGGGTGATCTACTATTATACCTCCTGAAAGTGAGGAAACAAACAACTGGGAGTTACCCTAACTCTTCAAAAGAGGGTGACTCTACATTGGCACTGTCAGCTCTTCTGATGGGACAGTATCAGAGCGTGCAAGGACCTCCAAGCGGTAACTCCAAGTTATCAATTTATTAATACATTTCTAGAAGGAACAACATCGTAACAGCATAATACAGAATTTTAAAAAGAGGCATTCCAGAAATGCTATGTCATGGAGAACACAAGTATTTATTGAAATAGACATGTTAAGAGATTGGGTATGTCTTCTTTAAGAGAGTTGTCTCAAGTTCTTAAATAGGTCAAAATTGAAAAGTGCTTGTAAAAAACAGCAACTTTGCAATTTATTTCCTATTAAAAATACTCTCAAATTTTAAGAACAAAAGGATTTTTAATTTTATAGTGTACCGCTCGTTGGGTAGGTCTAAGACTGCAGAGTGGCCAGTTATATAGGTAAGGAGTTCATGCTGCTTGAAGGGTCTATGCTTTAGAGTCTTCTCAAAGTGCTATGAAGCTGGCCAAATTGTTATATGTGGCCATCTTCAGATCCCCTGTGTTTCTTAAATGCTACAGAGGCAAAGCTGCCTCTACTAACACCATGGAAGAGCGCTCAGTTCAGACCTGCGGCTCAACCATAACTCTGGACCAAACTGTCAGTCTTGAGAACCTCACTGTCCCCCGCAACCAAGGTGGCAGAGAACATCCTTTAAGGAGCTATGATATTATCTTCCTCTTTATATTTTCATTTAACCTAGCAGAAATTCTTAGAAAATGTTTTTTTAAGGTACCTTGTTTTGTATAATTATATTATAATTGGTGTCATTTCCCTTTTTATTTCCACTTAGGCAACAAAATCAATACAGGGGTTTCAAACATTGAGGCTATTGAATTTATGTCATGAAACATGTAGTTAAAATAAAAGATCTTGGTGTATTGTCATGGAAGCATGTTAAAGAAGCTTACTGCTGGGCATACTTGTACAAGCATTGAGTCAATGGGATGAAACCATTTAAACGCAATCACCTAGGTCCCTAATCATAATTTATCTTCCTTCAGCTGCTCATTACCTGATGGAACAGTGTAGAGGCACAAGCCATGACAATTTATAGGCTATTAGAGCAATTGTCCGAAACCAAGCCATGGGAAGCATAGGACCATTCAGTGCTAAATTGCCTTTGTTCACGTGCCTAAGCTAAGTAAATGGATATTTTCAATTTAAAAGATTGCAGGTCCTAAAAGGAACAAATAGTGACCATGATTAGTCTAATGCAGGCAATTATTTACTCGCCCCAATGATCTACATCTTTTCAATATTATCTGCCTTCTCTACTGGTTTAGTCTGGAATGTTGATGAGATTGTTCATAAGAATAATCTAATGTTAAATTGATTTGTCCACAATTCAGGTCACGTTATTCACATCAGTGATTTTTTTTTCAAATCTTCAAAAAAGTGAACGATTATCATCAGTGTGTTGGATATGTTTTCCCTGTTTTTTTTTTGTCTATTTGTCTGCTTTTACAATCAGTGTCATCTGTTTTTCTCCTATGCAAAAAAAACTGATGGTTTCCCAAGATTCTTTCCTAGGAATTGGTCTGTGAAATATGGACCAACAACATGTGATAAGTGCACAGAAAATAAATTTGGTTTTTATATAATTACAGAACAAAGTTTATTGTTCTTCATCAACTTGACATCTCCAAAATAAGAAAAACCTTTCTTCAGCACAAACGAATAACCAAACATTCCTTTTTTTGGCACAAATAAATAACAAAACAGTCCTCTCTCTGGGCAAGACAAAGTAAATCAAACGGTCTCATCAACAGGAACCTCTCAGGCTACAGTACAGACTATCCACCAGCTCTGTCTTTCTCGAGCCTCTGCACGCTATTACTACCTGAGCTAGACCAGGAGAATATTATTATGCCAGTAAGATCTGGACTGAAGCATGTGATCGTTCTTTCCCACCTAGGCTTTTTTGGTTGCTCCTAAATCTCTGACTCAAAATACAGTCAAAGTAAAAACCATCTCAGTAACACATACCTGCCATCTAGAACCTTACATCCTGCCTTCCTACAAAATATATGTACATTATTCATCAGAATTCTACAAACCAAATAGAGACTAATTCCAATATTGCTAAAACATAAAGCATGAGGTGAGATACTTTGCTAATTTTTTGATCAATGTGTGTGAGCCAACAACAAGGCGACCTCTCCCAGATGGAGACAGAACCCTTGTGCCTGGTCCTTAAATGAACTATAGAAGCATATGATTCAGTTATACATTGATCTAATTAAGAACAGTCTTGATTGGTAAAGATAGGTGAGCAGTGTATCATGAAAGTAGTTGCATGACCTTGCAGAATATATAGAAGTTGGCCAACATCACTTACAGTATCACATGAATATGCAGGTGCAAGAATGCTAACAGAACACTCTGCAAACATACATGATCAAAGTGTCACTGGATCCTACGTTTCCCATATTAATATGAATCATAGGTACAGAGAGAGGTGGCTTATAGAATAGGGTCTCAACTGAAAGAGGTCACCTTGTCATTATCAAATGCATATCACACACTTAGCATTTGCCTTCTCTCAATAGAAGAGAGTTGAGAGAAGCTGGGTGAGTCTAGTCTAGTGACCACAAATTTGCAACTCGCATACACTGCACCGGAATACCAGAGAATCGTGACAGCAAGAAAATTGCCCAGTGTCCTGATTCAGTAGTGACTGCAGACTATCCCTCAGTTCCACTACTGTGGGGAAGTTGTGTCACACTGTTCCTATCTTTTTACTCACTTATGGCACTTATTTTGATGTCACTAGGACTTCTCCTATTTGTCTGAATGTCTTTGGCTGCTTGCCCTTAGCCAATTTTTCTGACTTTAGGAAAAAGGTCAAAAGTCAGGATACCGTATCATAGTTACTGGACTGTTATCTTCATGGTATGTGGTTTACTATAGTTTGCTCTCTGTCTTACTGTTAAGGGTATGCCACACTAAACAACATCGCTAACGGGATCGCTAAAAAACGTCACTATTTAGCGATCCCGTTAGCGATGTTGTTGTGTGCGGCATCTGCCAGCGACGAGCTTCCTGCTGTGATCTCGCTCGTCGCTGGAATCGTTCCGGACCCTATTTTCGTCGCTGGCGCCCCGCTGGGTAAGTATATATCGCTAAGTGTGGCACCTTTTTTAGCGATTTAGTGGTACTTTTGTACCACTAAAGTCGTTAAGGAGATCGCTAACCGCGATAGCGTCCTAACGACATCGCTAAAATAGGTAGCCACTAGCGATATAGAAACAATCCCGCTAGCGATCTCATTAGTATGCGACGCTAACGAGATCGCTAGCGGGATTGTGTAGTGTGGCAGTACCTCTAGTATGCCAATTTTATATGTTATTTGTTTAAAATAACCCTGTGTCAGAGGCCTCTCACCTAGCAAAATCAAACCTCCTGCCTTGCGCTAATGAGGGGAAAACACTTTGAAACACATCTGCAAATGGAGTTCCTTGTTTGGTTTTGTATCCAAAGTCATGTAGAAAGACTCATTAAAGGGTCAATATTGACTTTTAGGATTTCTGCCTCCAATAGGTGGCACTAGAGTTTGTCTTCTACTTCTGAAGATAAAAGGTGAAGGAGCGTACAGTGCTGTTACTGGTGAGAAGTACATTTAGCTGATAGCGTTGTGCAGGATTCATGCACAATTCTGAATGAAGCACTAGTTTAATCCATTGGCTGCAGCCACGCCCACTATACCGTGGACTGAAGAGGTCGGGAATGACAGAAGAAACAACAATAAAAAAATCCATAGACTAGATGTGCGCTGCCAAGGAGTAAGTAATTCAAGTGGGTAATAAAAAAAAATCATAAAACTATGCGTTACAGAGTCGATTAGACTCCTTCATCAGGTATATGCTCACAGGATATTGTTCGTTTCTTTATAGAGCTATTGATGGAGTCTGATCGACTCTGTAACGCATAGTTTTATGATTTGTTTTTTATTACCCACTTGAATTACTTACTCCTTGGCAGCGCGCATCTAGTCTATGGATTTTTTGTATCGTTTCTTATCTGAAGATGATATTTGCGCTGTTTAAAATCAGCTCCTTGAAAAGGAAATCATGATAATGATCAGATGAGGAAACCACCATGGCTATGTTGAAAGTGAACACCAGGGAATTCCATAGACTTTTCATTTTCAGATATGAGTTGTTACCATCATTCTAACAATGTCACATTGTATTTCCAGTTTTGTCTTGGTCATTGATAGTGATGAGCGAGTATACTCGTTGCTCGGGTTTTCCCGAGCGCGCTCGGGTGATCTCCGAGTATTTGGGCGTGCTCGGAGATTTAGTTTCTGTTGCCGTAGCTGCATGATTTGCGGCTATTTGACAGCCTGAATAGATGTGGGGATTCCTTAACAAACAGACATTCCTCACATGTATTCAAGCTGTCCAGCAGCCTTAAATCATGCAGCTGCAGCAACAGAAACTAAATCTCCGAGCACTTCCAAATACTCAGAGACCACCCGAGCAACGAGTACCGTATATACTCGTGTATAAGCCGAGATTTTCAGCACCTTTTTTCGTGCTGAAAATGCCCCCTCGGCTTATACACGAGTCATAGGGCAGAAACCAGCGGGGGAGGGAATGCCGTGGCAGGAGCCGGTGCCTGGGATCATACTCACCCCTCCCCGTGCCATCGCTGAACGTCCCTGCAATCCTCCGTTCTCCCCGTCTTCCTGCAGCTCTTCAGCACTGAGCGGTGATGTAATACCCGCTCATTAAGGTCATGTAATATGGACGTGACGCCACTCCCATGGGCGTGGCCTCCATATTCATGGCCTTAATGAGCGGTATTACATCACCGCTCATTGCTGGAGAGCTGCAGGAAGACGGGGAGAACGCAGGATTGCAGGGACGCTCAGCGATGGCACGGGGAGGGGTGAGTATGATGGAGGAGAGGACAAGGAGCACGGAACAGGACGGGGGGGAGAACGGTGGACGGGGGAAGCATAGAGGAGGACGGGGGAAGCTGGAGCAGGACGGGGAAGCATGGAGGAGGATGGGGGGGAGAACAGAGGACGGGGGAAGCATGGAGCAGGACGGGGGGGAGATCGGTGGACGGGGAAGCGTGGAGGAGGACGGGGGAAGCATGGAGCAGGACAGGGGAGGATGGAGGGCACAGAGGAGCACGGAGCAGGACGGGGGGAGAGGATGGAGGGCACAGAGGAGCACGGAGCAGGACGGGGGGCACAGGAGGACGGAGAAGGAATGGGGGAGCACAGCGGAGGACGGAGCAGGAGGGGGAGTACAGAAGAGAATGGGGGAGCACAGAGCTGGATGGGGGAGCAAGGAGCAGGACGGGGCAGCACAGAGCAGGAGGGCAGTTTATACACCCGGCTTATACATGAGTCAATAATTTTTCCCAGTTTTTTAGTGGCAAAATTAGGGGGGTCGGCTTATACACGGGTCGGCTTATACACGAGTATATACGGTATACTCGTTCATCCCTAGTCATTGACAAAGGCTGTGAATTTTGTTAATGTCTACTTTTTCATGATAAGAATTCAATACATTCTCATGACATTCTAGCAAAACTCTCGACAGTCTGCAGTTCGCATCACAAATACTGGGTCGCTACATGTAGACATTATAGAGGTTTTTACTCACTCAGCTGCTGTTGAGGTAGGCACATTAGTCAGTTTCATTAAAATGTCCAGGCATGTTTATTAAGACTGCATGAAACGCTCAGGAAACCAAACGAAAGACACCCTTTTCCAGCGCAAAGTGAAAACTCAAAGTAAAAAGTCAATACAATATTGCGGGTTTGCCTACTCAGGTTAGTGTCCAGTTCTTAAGGCCTTAGCACAGACCAGCACACAGGAGATCCTTGGTCTCCATTTTATCTGTCAAACCATGCACCCCCTCCCCCCCCCCTTCCCCCGTGGTGGGGATATCTGAGCAGTCATTCCATTCCATCTCTTTTGTCTGCTCGTAAAACCCGGCCTTGAAATGCCCTATTAACTCTTTCAACACTATACGTGCTTGAGAATGCTTACCTGCGCTTACATCACCAAAACTACCAACCTCGATGATGCATACCTGCAGACCTGTCCGTAGGCCGTATTACAACATATACAGCAGAAACATCTCTGTATGGTGCTTTCCAGACCACAGCTCAACATTTAGAGGAGCCATTTGATGTCTACCTGTCTATCCATAATGTACTCCCTCTTAGGGTATCTTATATGCTCTAATTTAAGAACTGTGGAAACAGGCATTACAGACATTGATATTTCATGAGCCTAAATACTCCAATTTTATCGCTATTCATGACAGTGTAGGTATGGAAGTGAGAGCTCCTGCAGAGGCTAGTATTATTGTGATTGGAGACACTGGCACTTATCAACTGTGCAACACATCACGTTCTTTAAATCAATTCACACAGACTTGGTCTAGCTCTGTCATCAAAGTCAGACTTTGATGCATCCCTAATTTATTGATCCTTCACCTCTTTCTACTGTCATGACCTCTTGGCTGCTGTTAAAAATGCAGTTAAGTCACTTAAACTCTATACTAATGGAAGTAAATAATTGAAATTGCAATGATTTTATATGGCTACAAGAATTAAATGCACACTGCAACAGTTCATTAAAAAGAGCATTTTTGGACCCCGTATTTCATTTTTGAACAGATATGTCAAGTCTGATGTAGATAATGAGTGTGCATATTGGCAATTCTTCTGTCATCTCTAATGAAGAGTCTAGTTTGTGAAATCTCATAGCAGAAGTTCTCTCCTTGGCCTGTGTAATTAGATGTCAGTTCATTTATTGAATGCTGGTAATCAGATGCGGTACCAGAAGACAGAACATTTGGCATTTTAGAAAAGCAGGAAACTCAACAGGTGAAATTGAGAGGAATCAATGTTTCATAAAAACATGAAGGGCTCCCGGGGATATTAGACAGAGAAATCAACAGCTTACAGTACTTTCTGTTTCCAGCATCTGATTTATTTCTTAATTTTAAATCTCTAGCTAGAAGATATATTCCACTTCATTTACAAACCTTAATCTTATCTGCTAGCTGGAGCTTGCATTTCTTATTATCGGATATAATAAATGTATCTCAAATTCAAAATATGATGTCCATGAGGAGAGGAAGAGACAGTATGAAATCAATTACTCTTAGTCCTCTCCTGCACCTAACAATTCATCGTATGGATAAAGTGCATGTTATTTTACTTGTATGGACCTGTTAGTGAGCAAAGACAAAACTCAACTGATATCGACTGATCTAGGACTCGTCCTGGAAGTAGCGGAATCCATAATTATATCCACGTTAACCAAAATAAAAGTAGATGATGAGATTGAAATAGGAATTCAATCATCTATTCTATTGTGTTGGGTTCTCTACCTTGTGTTCTATACATTCCTTTTATTAAATGAATGAATTAATTTTATGAAAATATATGCTATACTCAACTGGTGAGCAATTCTAGTTCCCAATCCTCACAAAACCATTCTCATGCTCTTTCTTGTCCTAAATAGTTACAAAATTGTATATTTCTTAGTATATCTAAATAGTAGTTTTTGCTTTTTTAAATATACCTCCAAATCCCCTACATAGATGAAAAGTTACACTTTCAAGTATAATTCAGGACTTTGAAAAAGCAATCAAATCACTGTAAGGGGGTCATAAAAACTGTGTTGTGCCCCAAACACGTCCCGGTACAGAATGTATAACTGTATATATATGGCTGCTTTGTAATATTGTTAAACCATATATTTATTACTGTTATTTGTAATATTATGTATATATTTACTGTTGCCCTATGTGCTGCTGTACAATGTATATTGCTTTCTTACAGGGAAAGTGCAGTACTCAGTTCAGCCCACTAGAGGGGGGCATTATAGGACAGTGGCAAGCAGAGATAGGAATTTAAGAATATTAGCATAGAAAATAGTTAATATAGGAGGGGCCAGCTGTGGATAAGTAGGAGGATTTCCTGGATTATAGTTAGTAGGGCCAGGGTCCAGATAGCTCGGGTGGGCTTTAGATCCCCGGCAGTAGAGCAACTCCGTAATGTTGCAAGTGAGAAGCCCAGCCGTCCAGGGCCAGTGGGCCAGAAGTGCAGCAACACCTACAGGCAGGTCGCTCCATAATGTGGCAGCTCACTGCATGGGCAGATACCCTCGTGTCTGGGGCAAAATGGATCAGGGAACTCCTAAACGTAGTGAAGCTAAAAAGGGAGGATGCTGCTGTATCGGACTAGATGATACGACCCGGGTACCATCTGAAGGATAAGGGGAAGAGCACAGGGAAAGAAAAGGATATGGATTGTGCAGAACTCTGTGTTGATGCTGTAACTGATGTGGACGTGCTGCGATCGAGTACTAGTAAAGTTCTACGTTTGAAGTTAAAATTGGACTCTGCCTCTTTATGTGCCAGATTTAATGAAGAATTGTTCCTGCAACTAAAGGTGGTCTCTGAGTACCAGGCAAGTGAAACAGTGAGACTTTGTGTATGTGATGCGGGTGGCCAGGGTGCGCTACAGCAGACAGCTTTGTGGGCCACAACTATGGCCCTGGCTGCCCCTCACATCACACTGTAGTCATCTTTCCAGGGTTCATCGTTGAGTCTTTACTACTTCTGCCATTATCGGGATTTGGCTGTGGCACTGACATCACTTTGACAACGCGGCAGTCAATCAGTGAGCCCAGCAGCTTTGAGTGGAGCATTTCACTGCAGAGAGAATGCCCAGCTCTGAGCTCACAGATTGGGTGCAGTACTGTTGACGTGATGCCAATATCCAGATATCGGTGCAATCCCAGGTCCCAGCTTATCCACTTGCAGGTTATGCTCGACACATGAGCTGTGTGAAAGCTACTCTCAATAGCTAAGCCAGCCCCTTTTTTATATGTTCACTTGACAAACTAGTTTATTTTAATGTAAATTCGGCCTCATTCACCCAGCACTAACTATGTGTAGAAAGAGGACACATTTTCCTGTGTTGGGCACAAGAAGGAATTGGAGCTGGTGGAAGCTGGGACTTCTCTGATATTTGAAGACCTTTGATAGAACAAATAAATCGGCAAGTACAGATGGACAAACCATAGGAATGATAGACTCACCACTCGCTGCACATTAAAATAAGCTTTATTGGCAGTTCCAAATAAAGATTGTGGAGACAATATAGCTAACAACCGTTTTGCATGTAAGTCACGCTTCCTCTGAGCCATCATGACTTACACACAAGATGGCTGTCAGCCACATAACTGCCACAATCTCTGGAACTGCAGATAAAGCTTATTTTAAAGCGCAGTGGTAACTACCTTATTTTCTCCTTACTTTACTATTTGGACTATTTCCTGGTGATCACCACCAAGACGGTTAGTTTCATCACTGCTGTTTTAATGCACACAGTGTCAATAGAAGCAGTGCCAGATCCCAGTTTTTCTACAACTAGTGACAAAAATAATAGACTTATGACAACCTGAAGCCACCACTAGCAGGAGCTTACTGTATGTATTATCACCTATATAGCAGCTGTCAACTATGCTATTTACATGGTGTTCCACCCATCTAGATGACGAATGCTGCATATGTATGTACAATGTAAAACAATGTGCCTTAAAGGTGTTGACTTCTGAGAAGTCTATAGTCACTCTGTTACTGCAGACCTCTCAATCCTTAAGGCATGCGCACCCCACACTGTCAGGATTCTCCAGTATTGCCAATTAGAGTGGGAGTTCACATGAATGCAAGTATTTGCGAGACTGTGCACGTCTAGTCAGAATGTGTCCGAAACTGTAAATCACACACATGCGTGACCGTCTGCTCTCAGTGACATTATTGAAGAATCCTGATAGAGCGCAATGTGCTCGCTGTAAAGATTCAGAATTCTGCAATCACAAAGAGTTACTGAAGACTTTTATCAGAAGACTAGACAAAACCTTAGGTTCTTAGCTTAGCTTTAACGGTGGCTCTAGGTAACCTTGTCTAACTATATCTATAGAAGTGTTTTTCAACTACTTGGTACCAAACTAAAGTAAGCCAAACTGCTACACATTTGTGTTAAGAAAGTAATCAACATAGGATTTTGGATGTTAAATTATGTGCTGTTAAACAGTGAACACTTCAATTCAGGCTATGCTTTCATAGCAATTTACACAAACTGCATTTTATTAAAATTGTTAATAAAGTAACTGCTTTTAAGAAGGAAATGATCTATAAAATATAAAGTTCTTTATATCTGCACATGGGTTGCACCTTACTGCTGGAGAAGCTGGTCACTCATATTCTGAGGCATCATTACATACAATAATAGGTTAATTTCTCTATTCCCCATACATTTTAATAAGGAGTATACATAGATTACCTACACCATACATTTTTTTCCCCAATTGTAATTCGGCATGACAGGTAAGCTTTCTACAACATAATAAGAACAATTTATTATAACAATTAATTGGGGGTAGTAAAGCGCAAATGTATTCATTATAATTATTTTTCTATGAACTTTGTCACTAGACATAGAATTAATATTTCATTACTGGCATATAAATACGAAATTATATCTGAACCTATTATTGTCACTGGTTGGTTACTTCATTTTGATTAAATCATACATGACAATATCCATTATATTCATACATAATAGGAGCAGTAGTTAATTCTGCTGAATATATAACAAACTCAAATAAATCTGACATTTTAATGTTGATAATTTCCATTTTTATTGGTATAATTTTGAAACAAAGCATTGCTTACTTTGAGTGATAAATTGATAGCGTATGACTGAAATTACAATAGACCCTAGAGGCCTTATGTATGGGTATTGTTGTGAAAAAGGCAGCATGATCCTCAGGGGCAGTGCCGGATTAAAATTCTTAATGTCACAGTTAGTGGCTTTATCCAGTACTTGCTTTAAATGGAATCTGTCAGTAATATTAACCCCCTCAAGTCACATACAGTATATGGCATGCAGGTCTTTGAAGCTAAATCCATTGGCACATTTGTGTCTTCTATCTTTTGTTGCATTTTTGATAAATCATAATTTTAACCCATTTGCAAAGGAGGCGTTGAGTACTCTGGGCATTATAGTGCACTACCCAGGCTTTGCCTCCTGAGGTTATTTCCTAACATAGCACCAGCCTTTTTAGTTTGAGCAATAGCTCACTGCCTGATTTCCTACACAGACAGTGAGCTATCAATTAAACTGTGTCAGGGGCTCAGGAAGTACTGTTATAATTCCCGAGCACTTATAGCTACTTTACAACTTAATTAAAACACTGATTTGTCTAAGACTTATGGAATTCACATTAGTGCATTGAACTTATACATAGCAGCTCTACAAAATAGAATTATCCATTTTCACGCCACTTTGGATAAGCTTTGCCGAAATGGGAGGAGAAGCCAGGGTGGGACTGGGACACTGCCATAGCTCCCGACAAGTTTATTAAATCTGCTTAAGTGTTCTACACCAGAAATGATACTCAAGTCCAGTACTGGAATAGAATTTCTGGAGCAGATTATGGAGTCAAACGCCACTTAGGAGAGGCACCAAACTCATTAAGTGGCACGCATCTCATAAAGAATTCAGTGCTGTGTATCCTGACAAGACAGGAGTTGCGAGGACCCTTTGTGTTTTTGCCATTGTCACATCTGTGAGGATTCAATATTGTCCCTTTTTCTTCCTGTTTAATATATGAGGGAGCAGATCTTGAGAGTCCAAACTCGATACCGATCCTAAAAGCTTTTAACAGAAGACAACCCGATTTGCAGTTAACTTTAGAGCCAGTTATTTTCTATAAGTAGCTATTTCTATTACTTATAAGTTGGTTTGCAAGAAAATTAATTGACCATCTGGCCTGTGAGTGAAAGGAGAACACATAATAATGCAATTAATACATCATGTCATACTTAAAATTTCTCCTGGAATAGCTGTGAGAGGCCTAGAAAAAGAACTAGATCTCCTAAAACATTTGACAATTCTCACAGAAAAGGCCAAAACCTTTTGGAAAGTAATGTTCCTGGAAAGTTTCTTGTGTGCGTGCTGAAAATCCCTGTTACCAGACAGAGTCCCAGCACCAATATGCATGGGCGAGGTATTGGGGTGTGTTGGGGCTGTTGGAGCATGACACGAGTAGGCATATGGTCATTAAAAAATATTTGTTCTAGTTGTTTCTATTCCAATGAAAAGCCTCTCGGATGACATTTATCTGTGTTTTAGATGTACAATAAGTAGAGTTGAGCAAAAACATCCAAAGGACCTTTGTCCAATGGCCAAGTCAGTAGTACATGACTATGTGACCGGAGTCCTGCAATCCTCCAGGTGGGGAGTTTGACTTGGGTGGTTCACCTGTCAAACCATAACACAGGTGTCTTGACACCTCTTTCTGTTAGTAGGCCTGGCACAATGTTATGGGTGCCATGATTAATAATTACTATCATTAACTTTGATGTTCCAAGGAGACACTCCCACATTGCCATCTTTGCTCTTTGCCCAGAGTGTCTGTGACACCAATACAAACTCCAAGCACCTTCGCTGAAGACTTTCCCCATACACCTAATTGATCTTGCTTATTATATCATTGCATATGCAAATGTGTATTATTTTCTTCATATTCTTGTACCTAGGTTTTCATAAATCATTTGCAATGAATGTCTTTCAAATCACATCTCAGCTTTGGTACATACGCGGCATTTACTTAATCATTCAGTGTCAGCCTAGGCATTCAATAAATTTGTTATAGACAAGCGTTTTTAATGAAGTCATCCTCTTTGTGCATGCACCTCTTACAAATGACTTAATTCTCATCGATCTCTCCTTGATTGTATGAACATGTCAATAAACAAATGTAGCATAGAAACAGAAAAAATAGGATCTAATAAATCAGACAAGATAGGCCAAACAATGGATTTATAACTCAATATCTACCTGTGTGCCATTGACCTTTTGTATGATTCAGTAATGTTAAAAAGAGGGTGATAGGTGGCGTATAAATCATACACAGATAGCTAGAGGAAAAATCAATGCAACATTTATGAAATAGGAAAAAGCAACCAACTGTATTGAGACTTTGGAAATCGTACCTGCTTTTCTGTAATCCAGAGTATTTTCCATAACAAAGAGGCACAAAAGATGAAAATACCTTCAAATTACAAGTATGGAAGAAGCTATTTATATGGATATTTGGAAACTGTGATCTCTTTCAAGACGCTGTTTATATTTTATTACAATGCAATCATTTCTCAGCAAAAGCCGTTCTATTAATATGTTTAAAATTCATAAAGATGAAGATATTAATTTTAGATTTTCTTTGAATTGTATGGAAATATGCAATATGCTTTTCATCTTTAGGCTTAGAATCCCATTTCTTACTTTTTTAGATTTTCCAGTGAAAAACACCCAATATCAGTCTTGTATTATTTGTGATCATTGCAGTATAATAACATCGACAATTGAATAATAATAATAATAATAATAATCTTTATTTATATAGCGCCAACATATTCCGCAGCGCTTTACAGTTTAACAGTTTCAAAACCCAAGTCGTAAGTAACAACGTTAACAATACAATAATTAAAGCAAAATAAGCCGCCCCTGCTCGTGAGAGCTTACAATCTACAATGAGGTGGGGGGAGATACAAAGTACAGGTGTGTATATACAATGGTACATTTACAATGATGGTCCAGCCATCTTGAGGGAGTGAGGGATGGATGGAGATAGTGAGTGGGCTACACATACACACTTACACATAGAATGACTTTGATTAGTGAATGTGATAGGCCGCTCTGAACAAATGTGTTTTGAGTGAGCGCCTGAAACCATGCAAATTGTGGATAGTCCTAATTTCTTGGGGTAGAGCATTCCAGGGGATTGGCACAGCATGGGAGAAGTCTTGGAGTTGGGAGTGGGAGGTACGGATTAGTGCAGAGATTAGTCGAACGTCGTTTGCAGAGCACAGCAGTCGGTTAGGCCGATAGTTAGAAATGAGGGAGGAGATGTAGGGGGTGCTGCACTGTGGAGAGCTTTGTGGGTGAGAACAGTACTTTGAATTGGATCCTATAATGAATGGGCAACCAGTGTAAGGACTGGCGAAGAGCGGACGCGTCCGAGTACCGATTAGCCAGATGGATGACCCTGGCTGCTGCATTAAGGATGGACTGGAGAGGGGATAGTCGAGTAATGGGGAGGCCAAGTAATAGAGCGTTGCAGTAGTCCAGGCAGGAGTGGATCAATGCTACATTGAAGGTTTTTGTTGTTTCCATGGTGAGAAAAGGGCGGATTCTAGAGATGTTCTTTAGGTGTAGGCGGCAAGAGCGGGCAAGAGATTGTATATGGGAGGTGAAGGAGAGATTGGTGTCAAACATAACACCCAGACAGCGAGCCTGCTGCCGGGTTGTTATTATGGTGCTGCCCACGGAGAGGGAAATGTCAGATTTAGGGAGGTTAGTAGACGGCGGAAGCAGAAGGAGTTCAGTTTTGGAGAGGTTAAGTTTCAGATAGAGAGCGGACATGATGTTGGAGACTGCGGACAGACAGTCGGTGGTGTTCTGTAGAACAGCGGGGGTAAGGTCGGGGGATGACGTGTATAGTTGTGTGTCATCAGCATAAAGATGGTACTGAAAGCCAAATCTGCTGATGGTCTGTCCAATTGGGGCTGTGTAGAGAGAGAAGAGAAGTGGGCCAAGGACTGAGCCCTGGGGTACACCGACAGTGAGAGGAAGAGGAGATGACGTGGAGCCAGAGAACGAAACACTGAAGGAGCGTTCAAAAAGATAGGAGGAGAACCAGGAGAGAACAGTGTCCTTAATACCTAGTGACTGGAGCCTAGACAGTAGGAGACAGTGGTCAACTGTGTCGAAAGCTGCAGAAAGGTTGAGAAGAATGAGCAGAGAGTGGTCGCCGTTACGTTTTGCTGTCAGAAAGTCATTGGTCACTTTGATGAGTGCAGTTTCAGTCGAATGTAGGGGCGGAAGCCGGACTGTGAGGGGTCGAGAAGGGAGTAAGTGGAGAGGTAACGGGTGAGGTGGGAGTAGACTAGGCGCTCCAAAAGTTAAGAGATGAAGGCAGATTGGAGACCGGTCTGTAGTTGTTTGTGCAGGAAGGGTCGAGAGTGGGTTTCTTTAGTAGTGGAGTAATGATGGAGTGTTTGAAGGAAGATGGGAAAATGCCAGAGGAGAGTGAGAGATTAAAGAGTGTAGTTAGGTGAGTTGTGACAACTGGAGAGAGACTGGAGGAGATGTGAGGGAATGGGGTCGGTAGTGCATGTATTCGGACGAGAGGAAGAGAGGAGTCTGGAGACTTTTTCTTCTGTGATGGGATCAAATGTGGAAAGTGAGCCAGGGGAAATGCAGGGTGGGATGGGAGTCACAGCATTTGGTGGTTGAGAGCATATTTCCTGACGGATAGTATCTATTTTTTCTATAAAGTGGGAGGCCAGGTCGTCAGCACAAATGTCTGTGATAGGGGCTTGTGCTTTTGGCCTGAGGAGGGAGTGAAAAGTGTCAAAAAGTTTCTTGGGGTTGTTGGCTAGTGAGGAGATCAGGTGGTGAAGTAGGTCTGTTTGGCGAGGTGAAGGGCAGCATTATAAGTTCTTAACATGAATTTAAAGTGGATGAAGTCTTCTGGTGTGCGGGTTTTTCTCCAGAGGCGTTCAGCACTCCTAGAGCATCGCTGAAGAAGTCGAGTTTGCAATGTGAGCCAGGGCTGTTTTACTGTGTGTTTGGAGGTTCTGAGGGTGAGCGGTGCTACTTGGTTAAGGGTGCTTCTTAGAGTGTCATTGTAGTGCTGAACTGCCAGATTAGGACAAGAAAAAGAGGAGATTGGGGACAGTGATGAGTGTAGGGAGTCTGAAAGTGTCTGAGGGTTAATGGCTTGTAGATTTCTGAATGTATGGTAGGTAGGAGTGCACTGGGGTAGTCGAGGATTTGTGAGGATGAAGGAGAGAATGTTGTGGTCAGAGAGTGGAAGTGGTGAGTTATTTAGGTGGGAGATTGAACAGAGTCAGACAAAGACCAGGTCAAGGGTGTTACCATCCTTGTGTGTCTCAGAGGTTGAAAGCTGTGAGAGGCCTAGAGAAATGGTTAGTGATAGAAGCTGTGATGCAGATGTGGAAGTAGGGCTGTTAATGGGGATGTTGAAGTCTCCAAGGATAAGGGTTGGTAGTTCTGAGGACATGAAGTGCGGCAGCCAGGCTGAGAAGTGGTCAAGGAACCGGGTGGGCGAGCCTGGGGGCCGATATATGACCGCTATTCTGAGGGAGAGGGGACTGAAGAGCCTGATGGTGTGGACCTCAAAAGAAGGGAATGAGAGTGATGGAATTTGCTCTAATGAAGTTCAGCTGTGTTCGATGAATATTGCAAAAATAATATTCGCTACCAATCGTATTCGGAACCGAATCTATTCTACTCCTGTGTTCTTTATCAAGGAGTCATTGCTAGAATACTTTAGCGGTGGCTTATCTTGCAGAAAACAAAAGAAGCATCCATTATAAATCCAACAGACCAGTTCCTTCCTTCTCCAACATTTGTCAGGGAAAATTTGTTGGCCAGTGCCACCGGCGGCTTCAGTCAACTTTATTCTAGTATGTTTGAAAGCCTTAAGACATAAACATCATAGAGGAGGTCATCTACTGAGATGCATCCTTTATGAATGGAAAGTCACTAAGTGGATACCATTCAGGTAGACCCCCTGTTGTATTACATGTCACTATTCATTTCAGATGCACAGCAGCTGCTGAAGGGTGAATTTATCGCTGGATCAAAATTTGGGTATTATTTAGAAGCCAAATTCCTGAATCACCTGGCACTTTTACAAGAACACCCATGTTACACATCGATGGGTACAGAGCAATAAGGTGGAAGTTACTAATTTTAGCAGCTCTTCTAGGAAAAGGTGTTTTCCAAACTGTTTATTTTTTTACATGCATTTAACCCTGCTATTCTCCTCGTGACCACTATACACTTGTTATCTTCCTGTCATTTTTGACCGGACCTAATAAAGTCTTGATTTTTAGCTAATTTAAGTGTTTTAATTGAATGATTTTTGCAGTATTATATTGTATGTGAACCTGGTTGTTTATAAACAAATGAAAAATGGAAAGAAAAACTTACTGGTAATTTCTCCGGTATTGTTAAACCATTGACTGATTTGACCAAAACGGGTTCCGTTGTGGTGAATTGGCCTCCTGAGGCAGTTTCTGCGTTTCAGGAACTTAAGCAGAGATTCATTTTTGCTCCTGTTCTACAGCAGCCTGATGTTTCTATGCCAATTCAGGTGGAGGTTGATGCCTCTGAGATTGGGGCAGGTGCCGTTTTGTCCCAAAGGGATCCAGAGACCTCTAAGAGTAACCCTTGTGCCTTCTTCTCTCGAAAATTTTCTCCAACTGAACGTAATTATGACGTGGGTAATCGGGAGTTATTGGCCATGAAGTGGGCCTTTGAAGAGTGGAGACATTGGCTGGAAGGAGCCAAACATCAGGTGGTGGTCCTCACGGACCATAAGAACCTGGTTTATCTCGAATCAGCCAATCATCCTAGGCAGGCCAGGTGGGCCTTGTTTTTCACACGTTTTAATTTTGTGGTTTCTTTTCTTCCGGGCACTAAGAATGTTAAGGCGGATGCCCTCTCGAGGAGTTTCTTTGCGGATTCTCCTGAGTTATCTGATCCTGCTGTTATTTTGAAAGAGGGTGTAGTTCTTTCCGCCATCTCGCCCAATTTGAGACTGGCTCTGGAGGGGTGTCAGGAGGATAAACCTGAACGCTACCCTGTTGGGAAATTGTTTGTCCCAGACCAGTGGAAGAAGAGTGTGATGTCTGAGATTCATTGTTCCGCGTTGGCTGGTCATCCCGGGATTTTTGGTACCAGAGACTTGGTGAGTCGGTCCTTTTGGTGGCCTACTTTGTCTCGTGACGTCAGGGAATTTGTGCAGTCCTGTGGGACTTGCTCTCGTTCTAAGCCTTGCTCTCGTTCTAGTGGTTTGTTAATGCCATTACCTGTACCCAAGAGGCCATGGACCCATATTTCTATGGATTTTATTTCCGACCTCCCTGTCTCTCAGAGAATGACCGTTATCTGGGTAATCTGTGATAGGTTTTCCAAGATGATACATCTTGTGCCATTACCTAAGTTGCCTTCCTCCTCCGAATTGGTGCCTTCGTTCTTTCAGCACGTGGTTCGGTTACATGGCATGACATTGTGTCTGACAGAGGAGTCCTGTTTGTTTCCAGATTTTGGAGGACATTTTGTTCTAAACTTGGTGTTCAGTTATCTTTCTCCTCTGCATTTCACCCTCAGACCAATGGACAAACGAGAGAACAAACCAGACCTTGGAGACTTATTTGAGATGTTTTGTGTCTGCTGATCAAGATGACTGGGTCTCTTTTTTGCCTTTGGCTGAGTTTGCTCTTAATAATAGGGCTAACTCTGCCACCTTGATGTCTCCATTTTTCTGCAATTCTGGGTTTCACCCTCGATTTTCTTCAGGACAGGCGGAGGCTTCTGTCTTTCCGGGGTTGACTCTATTGTGCAGCGTATGCAGCAGATTTGGGACCCGGTAGTGGAGAGGTTGTCTCTCTCTCAAGAGAAGGCCCAGCGGTTTGCCAACCGGCATAGGACTGATGGTCCTCGTTTTAAAGTGGGGGACTTGGTTTGGTTGTCCTAAGAATTATCCCTATGAAGGTTGCATCTCCAAAATTTAAGCCAAGGTTCAATGGACCTTATAAGATTATGGAAATTATTAATCCGGTTTCCTTTCGTTTGCTTCTTCCAGGGACATTTAAGATCCATAACGTGTTCCACAAGTCCTTATTGAAGAGGTTTGTCGAGCCAGTGGTTCCTATGGCTGCGCCTCCCGACCCTGTTTTGGTTGAGGGCAATTTGGAGTATGTGGTTGAGAAAATATTGGATTCTCGTTTTGCTAGACGGAAACTCCAGTATTTGGTTAAGTGGAGAGGTTATGGTCAGGAGGACAATTCTTGGGTGTTTGCTTCGGACATCCATGCTGGGAGACTGATCCGTGCCTATCATCGAGCTCATCCTGATCGGCCTGGTTGCGCAGGTGAGGGTTCGTGACCCCTCCTCAAGGGGGGGTACTGTTGTGAATACTCTGGAGGCGACTTCTGAGCTGGGGCTCCCTCCGGTGGTTGCTGAGGGTAATGAACTAATTGCTGAATGGCCTTCAGCTGGCTCTGAATGGTCTGATATAAGTGACCTGAGTTCCTATCAGCCTTGCCGGTAATCAATTGTTCTTCCTGGTCTTGCTTGGAGCTCAGCTTACATTCCTGCTCTCATTCAAATAAGTGATTTGCTGTTTTTTTCCTCTGGTTGGATTTTCCTTGCTGTTTGCTGCTTGCAGTGGACTTCAGCCTGGTCCCCTTTTGGGGCCTGGCGCTGCAATTGTGCTCATTTTGTATTTGCACTTTTGCTCTGTTCCTTTGTCACTTTTTATTTGCTGAATTGCTGTGTGTTACACCAGAGATCTGATTTAGGTGGTAGAGATCGTGTGATCTCAGGTTTTTTTGTTAATCAGAAGTGTTGGTATTTTTGTCAGGGTTTTTTTGGGTTGCAGTCAGAATTCTTTCCTATACTTTTCTGTGTAGACCAGTGGTTCTCAACCTTTTTAATGCCGTGACCCCGCAATACAGTTCCTCATGTTGCGGTGACCCCCAAACCAAAAAATAAGTACAGTCCTCCATACAATATTATGGGCACCACATAGTCCTCCATACAGTATTATGGGCCAAATTTAATGCTCCTTAAAGAATATTGGACCCCAAATAATGCTCTATACAAAATATGGAGCTCTCCTCTGCACTGTGCTGCGTTCTGCACTGTTACGGCTCAGAAAAGGGCACTGTGGAAAGACTCCCCATTATCATCATCATTACCTCCCCATCACATCATCATCGCCTCCCATCATCATTGCCTCCCCATCATCATCATCATCATTGCCTCCCCATCACCATCATCATTGCCTGCCCATAATCATTGGCTCCCCATCATCATCATTGCCTGCCCATATCATTGGCTCCCCATCATCATCATTGCCTGCCCATCATCATTGTCTCCCCATCATTATCATTGCCTGCCCATCATCATTGGCTCCCCATCATCATTGCCTGCCCATCATTATCATCATCATTGGCTCCCCATCATCATCATTGCCTCCCCAATATCATCATCATTGCCTGCCATCATCATTGGCTCCCCATCAACATCATTGCCTGCTTATCATTGCCTCCCCATCATCAACATCATCATTGCCTGCCCAGCATCATCATCATTGGCTCCCCGTCATCATCGAGGCCTCCCCCCACCACCATCACACATACAGCACCACACACAGACAGCACCGCAGCACTCTGTCACATACACACACGCAGGCAGACACACACACACACACTGATACACACAGACACATACACCTCACATCTCACCTGTCCAGCGCCCGCGCTTACTCTCTGCCACAGCCGGCCGCTGAATGATGACGTCATCCAGCGGCGCTGCTGTGACAGGAAGCGCGGGCGCCCTGCAGGCGCCCCCTGGAGCCCGGAGCTGCGGAGGCACGGGGAGAGGTAAGTATTGTGCCTCATGCTCCTGGTCCCCCCTCTCCCCGCACAGTGGACTCACCGACCCGCCGCTCAGCTCCGGAGGGTACCAGGCCGCTGCACTGTGCCTCCGCGCTTCTCCCACAGAGGAGAAGGAATTACTGCTGCTGCCACTCCTCCCCCACACACGTGCCGCCTGGGGCGGATCGCCCCTCCACCCGCCCACGCTATGAGCGCTACGCCCAGGGGTCGACAAAGTTGTTCAGAATCTAGGAGCCAGCCAAAAATTTTAGGAGCCAGAATTTTTTTTTAACACACTTGGTTTTAAATTTAACAGCGCTCACTCTGCCCCAGCGCTCACTCTCCGGCTGCTCACCCCCCTCTCTCAGCGCTCATTCCCCGGCTGCTCACCCCCCTCCCTCAGCGCTCATTCCCAGCTGCTCATCCCCCCTTCCTCCCCAGCGCTCATTCCCCGGCTGCTCACCCCCCTCCCTCAGCGCTCATTCCCCGGCTGCTCATCCCCCTTCCTCCCCCAGTGCTCATTCCCCTGCTGCTCATCCCCCCTTCCTCCCCCAGCGCTCATTCCCTGGCTGCTCATCCCCCCTTCCTCCCCCAGTGCTCATTCCCCGGCTGCTCATCCCCCCTTCCTCCCCCAGACTCATTCCCCTGCTGCTCATCCCCCCTTCCTCCCCCAGCGCTCATTCCCTGGCTGCTCATCCCCCCTTCCATCCCCAGTGCTCAGCCCCCTTCCACCCCCATGCTCATTCCCCGGCTGCTCATCCCCCCTTCCTCCCCCAGTGCTCATTCCCCGGCTGCTCATCCCCCCTTCCTCCCCCAGTGCTCATTCCCCTGCTGCTCATCCCCCCTTCCTCCCCAGCGCTCATTCCCTGGCTGCTCATCCCCCCTTCCTCCCCAGCGCTCATTCCCTGGCTGCTCATCCCCCCTTCCTCCCCAGCGCTCATTCCCTGGCTGCTCATCCCCCTTCCACCCCCAGTGCTCATTCCCGGCTGCTCATCCCCCCTTCCACCCCCAGTGCTCATTCCCCGGCTGCTCATCCCCCCTTCCTCCCCCAGTGCTCATTCCCCGGCTGCTCATCCCCCCTTCCTCCTCCAGTGTCAATTCCCCCCTTCCACCCCCAGCGCTCATTCCCCTGCTGCTCATTCCCCCTTCCTCCCCCAGCGCTCATTCCCTGGCTGCTCATTCCCCGGCTGCTCGTTCAGTACTCAGCCACCGCCGCCCACACGCCGCTCACCTCAGTCTGTGGTGGCGCGGTCGTCCATCCGGTCCAGTCTCTGTTCTGCCTCATGCTGCAGCCTGCACGTGAGTGCACGCAGTCACATGACAGCGAGCGCCGGCCGGCGCGGTCACACGTGGTACCGTACCGCTCATTAAACTCATGAATATGGATGACACGCCTATGAGAGAGGAGTGGCATCTATATTCATGAGCTTAATGAGCGGTACTATGTGACCGCACCACACAGGAAGCAGAGATATCGGCGCTGGACCATAGTAGGAGGCTGCAGCAGGAGCCAGGAGGAGGTGAGTATGATGATGGGGGAGGGGTTTGTCGAACCCTGGCTACGCCCGCCCACGCTACGAGCGCTACGCCATACGAGCGCTACGCCCATGCTACGAGCGCTACGCCCTCGCTACGAGCGCTACGCCCACGCTACGCCACTGGGCTAAAGCCATCGGAAATATGTATTTTCCGATGGCTTTAAGCGACCCCTGTGTTTTGGTCATTCGACCCCCGCCGGGGTCGCGACCCACAGGTTGAGAACCGCTGATCTAGACAGATTGGGCCCCAGCGTTTGCTCATTCTATTTTCTGTCTGTGTCCGTATTTTCTTCTTGTCTAGTCGCCATTACATGTTTGGGGGCTTCCTGTTTCTTTGGGGGTTCTGCTACGGGCAGATAGCTTTCATCTTTCTGTCTTTAGGTATAGCTATCTCTCCGGCTGTGACGAGGCGTCTAGGATCACCGTAGGTACGCTCCACAGCTACTTCTAGTGTTGCGGTTAGTTTAGGGTCCTGCAATCCAATAGGTCCCAGCCTCTCTGGTGTATTGCTGCTTTGCTATTTTTGCTATTTCTCCTCAGCTACCGAAACATAACAACCCTCTATGTGACTGCTGCAATTCCATTTGTAAAGAAGAATCACTAAAAAGGCGGATATTGTGCCACAAACACGCCATCTGCCTCACTGAAAGTTAGTCACATACTCTGTGCTCTCAGATGCAATACAATAATTTTGCACACAAATGCATGATGTAATTTTAATATTTATATGTACATCATCACTAATACAATTTCCATGAATTGCCTGTTTTCATGTGCATGGCGTCCTACTCATGTAACATTTATGCCACTTGCATGCTTCTGTGTTGTGCCGAACCCCCAGATGTTCTTCTGTGCTTCTTTCCCTGACACACCATTACTTTTTAATTATAGTATTTATTATTTTGCGTGTACACACATATCGTTTGAGCAATCTGTTACATGGGGCCATATAATACTGACTCTAAATTGCTCCCTTTGGATTATTCTAAGGCAAAAATCTGGATCCATTTTTATTTTTTTAATTTCTCTTTTTCTTTTTTTTTTTACAAGTTTAATTTATTACCTCCAGTGTTGTCTATGGATGAGTCAGAATGTATGTAAAATGCTTACAAATACCTCCCCTTTAACTGTGCCTCTAAGGAGCAATTATGTATAAAAGATTGTATTTCCTGAGAAAAGGGATTTTAAGCTACAAGATGTTTCAACATATTAATGTTTTGCAGGCCTTGCTGTGAGTCTAGGGAACCCTAAAGTTCTTTACCTCTGACCAAACCGTATATCTATTATTGGCTGCTCTCTCTCAATGCTTTCTCATGTTTCATAAGCTTGCGTTACTTATTGGCCCAATAGGCTTACATTATATATCGGCCTCGTTTCTGCAGGGAGCTGTGACTTGGACGGTGTAAGCTTGTTAGTGTGCTAAGTGTTGAAAACTTTAGGACTTTAAATTCTAATTTCTAAGCCATGACATCTTTCAAGGATATGTCAGAACATCCTAAGCGGTTAGGGTTTGGTCTGTGGGATGTCTGCTGACCTTGAAAACCAAGTGATCAAAGTCAAAGGTTTCCCACTGGCCACCTGCATTGCAGGGAACAATGACATAACCCGATTCGTTTTAAAGTAGAACCTCTACCTGGCTTGTGCTGCTATCACCTCATTAGAGAGATTGGCAGGGTCAGACTCCACTAGTGATGGCATAGCTTTAAAACCCCTCTGCCCACGACTGTTAACCAGTTAAATCTCGCTGTCAATCACTGACAGCAGGATTTAACACAAAAATAAAAAATTCACATATTGGGCATCGCTGTGTTCAGAAATGTTCAATCTATCACAATATAAAATAAATTAATCTTATCGGTAAACGGTGGAAAGAGAAAAAGAATCGAAATGCCAGAATTAATTTTTTTTTGGCCTCCGCAACATTGCAACATAATGTAATAAGAGGCCATAAAAACATTGTATCTACCCAAAAATGGTATCAGCTCAGGGTGCAAAAAATGAGCCCTGAACTAGCCCGACAAAAGCAAATTTTTTTTACCACTTTAATAAAAAAGTGTCTGTGTGTGTGTGTGTGTGTGTTATTATATATATATATATATATATATATATATATATATATAATAGAGAAGCAACAGCACAGGAAAAAGTAGAGTTCAAGGCCTCACAGGTACATACCAGTCCTTGTAAATAGAAAATTCAAAAAGAGAGAGGCCCCACACCATATGAAATTAGAAAAAAGTGCTTTTTAATAGCCCATGTGGCGACGTTTCGGTCTCAAGTGCAGACCTTTCTCAAGTAGTAACAATAGTGCATATGCTCAGTATTTAAGGCAACCCAAATAACAAGTATTTAGTAGCAATTTATACAATGTGTAACATTGTGATAATAATTTCACATAATTTATACAAAAGTGCAATGAAGCTGGTCTTAATGATCAATTACTTTATATACATGTTTTGTATGTAATATATATTTTTGCACAATATTTTGCACTTCTATGGCACTTTATATTATTGAGCTTCATTGCACTTTTGTATAAATTATGTGAAATTATTATCACAATGTTACACATTGTATAAATTGCTACTAAATACTTGTTATTTGGGTTGCCTTAAATACTAAGCATATGCACTATTGTTACTACTTGAGAAAGGTCTGCACTTGAGACCGAAACGTCGCCACATGGGCTATTAAAAAGCACTTTTTTCTAATTTCATATGGTGTGCGGCCTCTATCTTTTTCGAAATATTTATATATGTGTGTGTTTGGTATCTGTGTACACATACTGACCTGGAGAATCATATTGCCAGGTCATTTTTATCATTTAATGAAAATGGTTAATAAAAAAAAACAAAAAACAATTGTGGAATTGCATTTTTTTTTTGCAATTTTACAGCACTTGAAATTTTCTTCCCATTTTCCAGTATGCTATATGGTAAAATCAACGGTGTCATTCAAAAGTACAACTTGTCCCACAAAAACAAGCCCTCGTACGGCATAAATAAAAAAAAAAACTGTGGCTCTTGTAAGAAGAGGAAGAAAAACGAAAAACTGAAAATGGACCCAGGATGAAGGGTCTAATATAAATAGGGGTGTTAGTCTGACATTTCATATAAGGCAGGACATTTGTTCCAGAAGATGTCCTGTTCAGCACCTTAATCGGGATCCATCTTGATCCAACATCTCTTATCTAGATCCTAAAATCCCAGAATGAGTGACTGTCCAATAAATGATTGAATAAGTCCATCAGCACCTTAAACACAAAGAAGGGAGCACTAAGTAGTTGACCACTCTGATTTTATAGACCTTAAGAACATATGTAAGGGAAATGTCCGGATTGGAAACGCTTCTTCGTTATTGCAATCTCAATACAAGCATTTTCCAGTTTCCAGGACTTCAAATGAAGTCAAACTGATGAAGCAGGAAAAACATTCCATGAGTCATTGATAGCGGTTCACAAAATCAACAGAAAAGGCCTTATTGTGCATTAAGAGGCAATACGGTGGCAAGAATATGTAAGCTGACAGGAGCGCAGTTAATGCACTGAACTCAAAGATGAGGCTGCTAAAACATTAGGTCAGCATATTCTGAAAATGTGATGTGGGTATACAGTTCCGGTTGTTTAATGAACAGAACTATATATATATATATATATATATATATTATTACCATTTTAACACATTATTCACACATCTGCACAGCAGTAAGTGTGTGGATTCAATTGGGTAGCCATATATACAATTAGGCACAATTTTTTTTTAGATTTATTATTTTTCTTTATTTTTTTATTTCATTCTAATTTACTTTGTCTCCATTCTGTGCATGGTGGTGCGCACACGTTTTTCATGTGCATAGTGCAATGATCACATATAGCATTTTTTGTGCCATCCATGTACACCATGCATTTTTTTCACATTTAATGTGAATATGGGATACTATTGTGTACCTAGTTAAAATACTTACTATGTTCTCTTCAAAGTAAGTTTTTTTTTAAATTATGACTTTATCTTTTTCATAGTATTTATTATCTTTCAGTCCTGTTGTGTGCATTGATGCACAAATGATTATTTCTTTGAGGTAAAACTTTGCTTAAAGACAGGCAGTGAAATGTTTTGCCTACCAAAAGAATCAGCTTTGATCCCATGCTGTCCTGTCTGCATACTCTCTTTTGCCTCCTCCCCTGACTAGGAGCTGTGGTATGATCAGACCATATTCCTGTACGGTTAGACACAGCCATTACACAGTACACAGCAGGGGCACATTTAAAAGATTATCTCAGCACAGGAACATTTAAAAAAAAACAAAAAAACATTCATTTGTGAAACATTTTTAGTCTAAGATCTATCAAGTAAAACTTACTTTGTTTGTGGGACAACACCTTTAAGCACTTTCTTAAAGAAACCCTGTCTGACGTAGAATATCTAATAGGTGTTATCCGAGCATGCTCGGGTGCTAACAGAGTGTCTTTGGCGTGCTCAAAATATATGTTTGAGTCCTGGCGGCTGCAAGTCTCGCTGCTGTTTGACAGCCACAACACATGCAAGATGGCACACAGAGCCCTATTATACCATAAGATGGCACACAGAGCCCCTATTATACCATAAGATGGCACACAGAGCCCCTATTATACCATAAGATGGCACACAGAGCCCCTATTATACCATAAGATGGCACACAGAGGTCCTATTATACCATAAGATGGCACACAGAGCCCCTATTATACCATAAGGTGGCACACAGAGCCCCTATTATACCATAAGATGGCACACAGAGCCCCTATTATACCATAAGATGGCACACAGAGCCCCTATTATACCATAAGGTGGCACATAGAGCCCCTATTATACCATAAGATGGCACACAGAGCCCCTATTATACCATAATTTGGCACATAGAGCCCCTATTATACCATAAGATGGCACACAGAGCCCCTATTATACCTATTATACCATAAGATGGCTCACAAAGCCTCTATTATACCATAAGGTGGCACATAGAGCCCCTATTATACCATAAGATGGCACACAGAGCCCCTATTATACCATAATGTGGCACACAGAGCCCCTATTATGCCATATGGTGGCACACAGAGTCCTTATTATGCCATAGGGTCACACACAGAGCCCGTATTATGCCAGAAAGCGGCACACAGAACCCCTATTATGTGATAGGGGTCTGTGTGCCATCTTATCACCCCATAAGGTGGTACACAGAGCCCCTTTTCTCTATTACCTTATATTGGTCCAGGTAATTCCATTTGTCACCGTATGGCCTCCTGCAGACTGTGTAATTGTGAGTGATATTATCATGATAATGCTATTAATAGACCATAATTTCAGTACATGGACCCTTGCGCTCCCTGTATATAGGAGTTATGTAAATACAAACTGAAAGGCGATTTGCAAAGTAATTACTAAACTCACCCTGTTCGCCAAACAAGTGCATCTCATTAAAGCATTAGTGCGCCATTATAGGCAGATTATCTGTTCCTGCTAGACCCGATCTAAATAGATGCATTTTATGCTTGTGTCTTTAATCAAAAGGATATTTGCAATGGGATAAAATATAATTGTTTTGCTGTTTATAGTTGTGAAAGACAGCTGCACAGATTGGATCATGCCTGGGGGAACGTCTGCTCTGACTTCTATGCACCATTATTCAGTAAAAGCGCTCTAGCTTTTTCCCTTTGATTTTTTTCCATGAAACTTTAGGTTTTAGCATTAATTTATTTAGAATTCATTTTTGCTGTGTGCAATATGTTCACATCTGAAAATATAACATTTTTTTTAAATTTAAGTAATGTGGAAGAAAAAATATATATTCATATCCACCTCTCACCTTGCCAAATTAGATCTCATACTGTAGAATGTAAGCCCGAAAGGGCAGGGTCCTCTCCCCTCTGTATCAGTCTGTCATTGTTAGTTTGTTTACAGTAAGTGATATCTGTAATTTGTATGTAACCCCTTCTCATGTACAGCACCATGGAATCAATGGTGCTATAGAAATAAATAATAATAATACTTTGCAATGACGAGGGGCAATACCCCAAAACTGCAAAATGAGATTCTTATTTGGCTTTTATCCACAGTCATATTGCAAGGATCGTCATAGGGTTGATAGTGACTTATAGGATCGCTGCTTCCAACAGGTGACGCTATAGAGTACTAGTCCTCTTCCTCCTGTCTAAAGAGGCAATTTGCAGTCTTTATGAAGAATCTGATGTGGTAAGATCCCACAAATTCATTAAGGGAAATGCGCCTCTCAATGAATTTGTCAAATCTTTCAACTGCTGCGCAACACCGCAACAAATATACTCCATTCAATGACTGGCATACATTTCTCTTGTAACTCATTCTACTTTTTTTTGAGAAAATTATGATGAATTTGTTGGCCCTGCTTGGCCACTTTCCTTTCCAGCTAATTCGCAATTTTTCAACAAGTTGGCCAAGACTGGCGTAAAAAAAGCCAAAAGATGAAAAATGTATGCACAACTACAAGTTGTCTAAAAAATTTCCAACATATCATGCAGTTTTATGGCGAAAAAAACTTGTTTGATGAATTTGGGCTAAAGTGTTTATTAACTTCATATATTCTTTAATTAGATGTTTTCTTCTCCAGTCATGTCTAAAGCAAAATGCAGAATTTTGCTAATTTCTCATTACTAAGAAATATGACTTATGGAAGTTTGACAGTTACATGTTAGAAGGGTTGTCTTGTACTTCAACACTGATAACCTATCCTTAGAATTGGTTATCATCAATACAATACTGCTGAGGGCAGCATGGTGGCTCAGTGGATAGCACTGCAGCCTTGCAGCGCTGGAGTCCAAGGTTCGAATCCCACCAAGGACAACATTTGCAAGGAGTTTGTATGTTCTCCCCGTGTTTGCGTGGGTTTCCTCCGGGTACTCCGGTTTCCTCCCACACTCCAAAAAAAACATACAGATAGGGAATTTAGATTGTGAGCCCCATCGGGACAGCAAAGATAATGTGTGCAAACTGTAAAGCGCTGCGGAATATGTTACCGCTTTATAAAAATAAAGATTATATAAGATTTATTACTAGGTCGGTGGGGTTGGGACACCGGGCAGCCCCACTGATCAGCTGTCTGGTGCTCTGCAGGTGGATGTGATCACTTGCAGAGCTGTTCAGCACAGCTCTGTCAAGTGTGTAGTGGCTGCGGACAGCTACTGCACATCTACCCCCATTCAAATGACTAGAGGTCGATCTCCAGTACCACGCTGTGGCCATTATATGGTTGATAGTACTGTTCTGCTCTGCACATATAGCCGCCAACAATGGGGACAGCTGGTCAGCGGGAGTGCTGGGTGTCGCAACACCACCGACCTGGTATTGATGACCTTTCTTAAGGACAGGCCATAAGTATTAAAGTACAAGACAACCAATTTAATGGTAGGTCCACACAGATTGAAGTAAGTTTCCACTTGTGTGGTGTAAATTCTAATGTATTTCATGGCCGAATTTGACCACACTGCACTCACACTTATCTTAACCCACTTTTTTAATACGTTGGTGGACTTGGCATAAAAATTGTATAAAGTTTGAAATTTTTTGCACAACTAATGTTGATTTCAAGCAGCTTTATGCCAGATTCTGGTGAGAACTAATGAATCGAGGCCCTTGTGCCTGGCAATTTAGAGTTACTTGGACTGGGGGGGGGGGAGTAAGAGAACATAATTCTGAAGTATAATGACTTGCAGATTGTTGATCACATTTTCTATCGAATTACATCAAGTCTGAAAGTTCAAAGATCATTGCGGTTACAGAGTGAAGGCGTGAGGACTGCTTGGGAAAAACTGTGACGTACTGGACCCGTAGCTATGAGTCACACGGTGTGTACAGATAGCTCTACATCTGGCACATTACTCCCCAGAAGAAGCTGATTGCAGATGTGATGCATGATAGAAGAAGAGATTATCCATTTTTGGAACATAATACAGAACCTGCTACAGAGGAGCGCTGTGCTGTGAGAACAAGATCAGGCAAGCTAAATAAAGCCAGCCATGATGCAGAACAAGAATATATCCTTGGAGAGCTGTAAACATCGGGCTGGGGAGGTGAAACATTCCGAGTATGAAAGATAGGAAATCATCAACACAGCACATAAAATCATTTTCAGATGGAGAGCCAGATTCTGAAATCCATGAACTGCACACATCACAGGCAAACTGGCATCAAATAAAACAAGCCATATAGTTTTATAACTGGTGTGCAAACATCCGCTAACTAACCGAGCCAATCTAAGCCCAGAAGAAACCGATAAAAACATTTAGCTGTGATAGTAAACGGCATTACTGGCATGCAGAACCATGTAGACAATGTATCTATTGTCATTGTGTCTCAGGACAAATAAAATATACTAATCAAAATTAATGTAAAATGTGTGTTTCAGTAAATTCTTTCAACTTTAAAAAATAAAAATTTTGGCGCCTTCGAGTATTCATCAGGAAATCTGAAATAGCCAGGGCTTCATTTCCATATAATGTTAAATGAAAAGACCAAATGGAAACTGATGGTAGCACAGATCCCTTTGGGATTGTTCCTACCTTTCTTGAACATTCAGTTTTCATGTACCATTGGGATCGGACCAACAGTTTAGAGTAAATGGAGAAAAATCCTAATGGCAGCTGATGAGTTTTTGATCCAAAGGGCTTGATGCAATGGATATACTGTATGTGATCCTAAGGGCTCGCTGACACCACCATAATTTCCGTCTGAGTGCAATCAGACAAGACATCCCTTTTTCCCTTTGATCGGATCTCACTAGAACCGCTGTTATTCTAAGGGGGCCATGCATGTCAGATTTTTTTCTCAGACCGAGCCTGTCCAAGAGAAAAATCGCAGCATGTCCGAATTTGATCCAATATTCGGATCGCACTTGGCCATGCAAATCAATGACTGCATGAAAATCATCAGTTTGCACTCAGATGTCATCTGAATTGCAGTCTGATTTTCGTGCACTTACACAATGGAGAAGATGGAGAATTTTTTTTTTCCATTTCTCCTCATCCAAGACAATAGGATCACGCTATGAGCAATCTCTGGACAGAGTTTGATCAGCTTCATTTGCAGAATCGGCCTATTCTGTTAGGAGAGAATCTACAGCGGTCTGACTCTAGCCTTAGCTAAACTGGTGACTGGTAACTCTTGTCAGAGGGGTATATATCCCAATTGTTATTTTATTAGGATGGAAAATGACAAAGAATACAATTTAGGCATCTTTTTCACACACTAATGAGCCAATGTGGCAGCTCTCCTTCACTTTGTCACAATGTGGCAAAAGAGTTCTCGTAGCCCCCTGAATTTCTACTCTAGGGTCACTGTGAAAAGTTCATCTTAATCTATGCCAACAATGACTTCCAAGCTGCAGCACTGATTATGCAATTTTATTTATTAACCTTTGAGATCACTCTCTTATTATAAAAAAACAGAACAAAAAAAAAACAATGAGGTTATGTCTGTTTTGTCCTCTGTGCCATCTTCACTGAATACTAATATGATGTTAGTAATCTGCTGAAATGTACTATTTGTTTTACAACTTTATACAAACTTTTGCTTGATATTTAAAGTCCGAGAAATCAGGGCAACGGGAGGGATGTTTTAGCCATGTTCTTACTATTTCATTCTTTTACCTATAGAAATTCTGCATACCGCAAATAAAAAATGTGTTTTACGGTATGGCATCAAGGCATCAATATAAAACCACTTTCCCACATTCAGTATTTGGTCAGTAATTTACCTCAGTATTTGAAAGCCAAAATCAGTAGTGGGTGAAAAATACAGAAATGGTGACGTGTTTCTATTATACTTTTCCTCCAATTGTCCCCACTCCTGATTTTGGCTTACTAATACTGAAGTAAAATACTGATCTAAGGCCGGGATCACACATGCGACGAAGTCGTTGGACACTCGCATGTGAAATCCCTGCTCTGGCGCCAGCACTTGGGAGTGGAGTGCGCGGCTGCATGTAGTTCTATGCAGCCGCTCGCTCCACTCCCGAGTGCCGGCGCCAGAGCTGGGATTTCACATGCGAGTGTCGGACGACTTCGTCGCATGTGTGATCCCAGCCTAATACTGAACGTGTGAAGGCATCCTAAAACTGATGATCTTTGATTTAAGTATCAAGCAACTATATTGACTAAGCAATAAATGATTAGTTTTCAGTCATATAAGGATACACTGAGTTACTGCAATCTGTACATAGTAGAAAGACTAAGGCTATGTTCACATGGAGGTTTTTTGTATAGAGTTTTCCAAGTTCAGACCGCTTTAGAAAGCGAACAATTTTTCAGAATTTTTCATTAACTGAAGTGGGTTTGGAGATGTATTGAAGAGTCTTTGTTGTGGGTGTGTCAGAGGCTGCAGACAGTCGCACAGCATCTGGCTGCAGAAGTTCTTTGCAGTTGGCTTTGCAGATGCCTTCCTAGTCCTTCTGACTCTTGGACCCAATGGCAACCTCCCCCCGGCTCTAATTGATACACATGGACTGGGTGTTTAAAGACTTCCTGTCTGCTTTTGGGAATCGCCGGTGATATTTCCATTTTCCTCTGTTGAGATTTGGAGCTATAGCAGTCAGCTATCTTCCTCTTTGATGGTGCTGGAGAACATCTGTTACCTCTCTGAGTCTACTCAAGATAAGTGTTCCCCTTGTTTGTCTATCCCATCTGGCTTTAGTTGTAGTGGGGATTGACTAGTGCTTACTCCGTCCTTCCCTAAGCAGGGCTTATTGCTAGGATCAGGCAGGGTAATTAGGTTCCTGCTCAGAGATAGGTGCAGAACATATATGGGGACATTTAGGGCACACATAGTGACTTTACATCTGCTAAGGGTCCCCACTCCCCCCTTCCCTAGTGTTGGGCTCCCTTCCCCTCATCCCTTCATGTTGCACTTAGTCTTTCCTACACTGTGCATGATATTATCACCGGCCATGCATATTTGAGGAAAAAAAACTGACACGTGATTTTATTTGTGTGTGTTTTTTTCTGTTGTGTTTTTTTTTTCCTTTTCTCCTTGGTATGAATCCGGTTGCAGGGCTGACAGAGCAGCTATGCAGTCTGTCTCTGGAGGTGAATAACCTCCGATATGAGGTTCAACAGCAGCGACAGCAGCTGCAGGGTGCTGATGCTGGGGTCTCTGCAGGTAGGCCTGTCCAACCTGAACTCAAGGTTGCTCTCCCAGATAAGTTTTCCAGAGGAAGAAACAAGTTTTTTGTGTTTAAGGAAGCTTGCAAACTTTATTTTAAACTTCATTCTCACTACTCCGGAAATGAAGAGCAACAAGTCGGTATTGTGATCTCTCTACTACAGGGAGATCCGCAGTCCTGAGCTTTCTTTTTGCCTCAGGATTCGGTTTGTTTCAAGTCTGTGGAGGGATTTGGGCTCTAGCCCTTACAGTATCTTTGATGACCCTGACCTTGTCGACTTGGCTGAGTCCAGGTTGAGGTATATGAAACCCGTGAGTCCTTGGAGGCCGCTATGTCATTGGCTATATGTGTTGATAGACGCCTTCGGGATTGGTGGGCAGACCACCTTCTTTGGAGCATCTTTTTCGGGTTATTGCCCCTTTGCCAGAGGAGCAGTCTAGCAATGAACCCGTACGGGAGAGCGTGAAGAGCCCATGCAGTTAGGGGGTGCTTCTGCATTGTTCATTTCCTGGGAGATTCGCAAAAAAGGGTGTTTTTTTATGAAAAAAGTGTAATTTTATTGGGGCCTGTCCTTTGATGCCTAAACAAAATGAGACTTGTTTAACCCTTGGTAGTCTAGAGTGGAATAAGCAAGGGGTGAATCTATCGTCAATCTGCAGTTCCCGGTTTGTCCTGACAGCAGAGGTGGTGCTGCAGAGCAAAACCGAGGAGATTTCTGTGTTTGACAGTGGAGCTGGATTCAGCATGGTTGATGCTGAGTTTGACAAAACTCATGGGCTGGTTTGATGTGCTTTAGCTAAGCCCATTACCACCTTCAGGTTTTCGTATGGATCTGGAGATTGGAACCTTCCAGAGAACTTGTCCTTGATTGGGAACTTCCAGAGAACTTGAAGGCCCTACAACTTTTTTTTGGGCTTTATTAATTTTTATTGGAAATTCATCCGGAATTATTCAGTAATTATGAAACCCCTTACTGACATGACAAGGAAGGGGTCAAACTTTTCCAAATGGTTGGACAGATACCCTGCAGGCTTTTTCCTCATTCAAAGGGAACCTGTCAGCAGGATTGTGCATAGTAACCTACACACAGTGTCAGGTCGGCGATGTTATACTGAATAAAATGATACCTTGGTTGATGAAATCCGTCTAGTTGTTGTTTCTTAATCTTTATTTTCAGATTTGTAGTTAATGAGATTCTCGTGCCCTAAGTCGGGGTTGGTGTATGTGGTGCTTCTGATTAGATATTCATCATGCAGATTGCTGACAGTTCACTGATCCCTCACTGACCTGCCCCCTAGTTTGCATAATGAATATACTAATGTTTTTACTTGAAAAGAAGCAGGTCACTTAATCAAAATTGTGGCTCCTGTGCACTTTCTTTTATAGGTTAGTGGCTGTTATCTTACTGTGCTTCAAAGAAAAAAAAAATCACCATCAATATGGCGCCGTCAGGTGCGCCTGCGCAGTAGCATGGTGGCTGGAATCCAACATTTTGGGGAAATTCAAAACGAAATTGATTGGTCCTGGATCAATTTGCTCATCATCAAAATGAAAAAAAAAAAACCCTTGTGAACCTGGCCTTAGTGTGGTACTGCCACACTTAGCGATCTCGTTAGCGATCACGATAACGACGCAATCGTTGGTGTGATCTCTTTTAGGTCGCTAGTAGCTGCCAAACAGGAGATCTCAAACGACTCATCAGCGGTCAGCGATCTCTTTAACGACTTTGGCGGTCGTTAGGATGTCATTAGCATGTACTGAGCGCTTCTGATTCATAGGAATTTCCAGCATCTCTCCTGCTCTCTGCGTCCTGCTAGCCTGCTTTGCAACTTCTGCGATCCTCTCTGTGACGCAAAAGAGAATAATAATAATAATAATAATAATAAATAATCTTTATTTATATAGCGCCAACATATTCCGCAGCGCTTTACAGTTTAACAGTTTCAAAACACAAGTCATAGGTAACAACGTTAACAATACAATAATTAAAGCAAAATAAGCCGCCCCTGCTCGTGAGAGCTTACAATCTACAATGAGGTGGGGGAGATACAAAGTACAGGTGTGTATATACAATGGTGCATTTACAATGATGGTCCAGCCATCTTGAGGGAGTGAGGCATGGATGGAGATAGTGAATGGGCTACACATACACACTTAAACATAGAACAACTTTAGGGTTTGTGAATGTGATAGGCCACTCTGAACAAATGTGTTTTGAGGGAGCTCCTGAAACCATGCAAATTGTGGATAGTCCTAATTTCTTGGGGTAGAGCATTCCAGAGGATTGGCGCAGCGCGGGAGAAGTCTTGGAGTCGGGAGTGGGAGGTACGGATTAGTGCAGAGGTTAGTCGAAAGTCGTTTGCAGAGCGCAGCAGTCGGTTAGGCCGATAGATATAAATGAGGGAGGAGATGTAGGGGGGTGCTGCACTGTGGAGAGCTTTGTGGGTGAGAACCAGTACTTTGAATTGGATCCTATAATGAATGGGCAGCCAGTGTAAGGACTGGCGAAGAGCGGACGCGTCCAAGTACCGATTAGCCAGATGGATGACCCTGGCTGCTGCATTAAGGATGGACTGGAGAGGGGATAGTCGAGTAATGGGGAGGCCAAGTAATAGAGAGTTGCAGTAGTCCAGGGGGGAGTGGATCAATGCTACAGTGAGGGTTTTTGTTGTTTCCATGGTGAGAAAAGGGCGGATTCTAGAGATGTTCTTTAGGTGTAGACGGCAAGAGCGGGCAAGAGATTGTATATGGGAGGTGAAGGAGAGATTGGTGTCAAACATAACACCCAGACAGCGAGCCTGCTGCCGGGGTGTTATTATGGTGCCGCCCACAGAGAGGGAAATGTCAGATTTAGGGAGGTTAGTAGACGGCGGGAGCAGAAGGAGTTCAGTCTTGGAGAGGTTAAGTTTCAGATAGAGAGCGGACATGATGTTGGAGACTGCGGACAGACAGTCGGTGGTGTTCTGTAGAACAGCGGGGGTAAGGTCGGGGGATGACGTGTATAGTTGTGTGTCATCGGCATAAAGATGGTACTGAAAGCCAAATCTGCTGATGGTCTGTCCAATTGGGGCCGTGTAGAGAGAGAAGAGAAGGGGGCCAAGGACTGAGCCCTGGGGTACACGACAGTGAGAGGAAGAGGAGATGACGTGGAGCCAGAGAACGAAACACTGAAGGAGCGGTCAGAAAGATAGGAGGAGAACCAGGAGAGAACAGTGTCCTTAATACCTAGTGACTGGAGCCTAGAGAGTAGGAGACGGTGGTCAACCGTGTCGAAAGCTGCGGAAAGGTCGAGAAGAATGAGCAGAGAGTGGTCGCCGTTACGTTTTGCTGTAAGAAGGTCATTGGTCACTTTGATGAGTGCAGTTTCAGTCGAATGTAGGGGGCGGAAGCTGGACTGTGAAGGGTCTAGGAGGGAGTAAGTGGAGAGGTAACGGGTGAGGCGGGAGTAGACTAGGCGCTCCAAAAGTTTAGAGATGAAGGGGAGATTGGAGACCGGTCTGTAGTTGTTTGTGCAGGAAGGGTCAAGAGCGGGTTTCTTTAGTAATGGAGTAATGATGGAGTGTTTGAAGGAGGATGGGAAAATGCCAGAGGAAAGTGAGAGATTAAAGATTGTAGTTAGGTGAGTTGTGACAACTGGAGAGAGAGACTGGAGGAGATGTGAGGGGATGGGGTCGGTAGTGCATATAGTCGGACGAGAGGAAGAGAGGAGTCTGGAGACTTCTTCTTCTGTGATGGGATCAAATGTGGAAAGTGAGCCAGGGGAAATGCAGGGTGGGATGGGAGTCACAGCACTTGGTGGTTGAGAGCAGATTTCCTGACGGATAGTATCTATTTTTTCTATAAAGTGGGAGGCCAGGTCGTCAGCACAAATGTCTGTGATAGGGGCTTGTGCTTTTGGCCTGAGGAGGGAGTGAAAAGTGTCAAAAAGTTTCTTGGGGTTGTTGGCTAGTGAGGAGATCAGTGTGGTGAAGTAGGTCTGTTTGGCGAGGTGAAGGGCAGCATTATAAGTTCTTAACATGAATTTAAAGTGGATGAAGTCTTCTGGTGTGCGGGTTTTTCTCCAGAGGCGTTCAGCACTCCTAGAGCATCGCTGAAGAAGTCGAGAACTTACAGATATTGCGATCCACTCCGTGACGCAAAAAACAGTCATATGTGTCACAAACGAGGTCGCTCGTCGTTCGCAAAAGGTGCCAAACACAGCATATAGGCTCACCAGTGGGACGCCAACAATCAAAAAACGGTCCAGAACGCTAGTGAACGATCAGCGACATCACAGCAGGGGCCACATCGTTGCTACATGCCACACACAACGAGGTCGCTAACGAGATCACTAAATAGTGACGTTTTAGTGATCTCGTTAGCGATCTCGTTTAGTGTGGCATGTGGCATGTAACATTAGATAAATGTTGAACCTACAGATCTTATCAATTAGTGGATTTTCCCCCTGTAGTGGGATCTTATTTCATATGAATGAACCTATGTTTAAATATGTACTCTTGACTATCCGGGTGCTCCGATCTGCAGATTAAAGATGAGTTCTCTAATTGATTCCAACATTAATAAAATGAATGTATTAATGTGATTTGAAAACACGTAATTCATCAATTCTCACCAGCAGTAAAAAATAAGCAGATTTGGAAGCAATGTTTTAATTGGGAATGACTAGATACACCCATTCAGGCTTCATTTCTTCCACATAAGCATTTATAAAATATCTCCACATTATACAGAGTACTTGGCTATAATAATGATCTTTCGCAATGCACTAAAACCGAAGATCACATTGCCAGGCTGGCAGCAAAATATAGTAAAATACAACTGCATTATTGGGCAGAAAGTTTTTAGTGTCCTGTAGTAATTACTTGCGGTGAATTACTATGTGTGCATGGTTTTTACTTGACTTTTGGGAAGACTTAGAGCCAATTAATGCAGACTTATATTGACCTCTACTAATAATGGCCGCAGCTGACACGGTGACGTTTGTCATTTTTTGTAAATAACTTTGCCGTTGTAATGAATAAGCAATCTACACCCTGCAGAGCCTGCACGTACAATGGAAGTCGTTGCTTATTGTTTTATTGCACTTGTTTTATGTGCACTGAATGGCTAGTAAAAAAATGCTTGTTTGTGTTGACTAAATTTGCTGTAGTGGATAGTTAGTTATATTAGAGTATATTTTTATATCCAAAAATATGTGCTGTATATCAATTTCTGAGAACCATATTTTACAAAAGCCATTACAAGGACAAATTCAGATTGACATGCTAGTGTCAACTGATGAGGAGCTACATGACCCAACTACCGCTGTACCAACCATGCTTTGAACATGTCTAAAATCAGGAGATGGGAACAGTTCAAATTGATTGCTTTCCTTTTGCTTAGGCCAGCTTCACACTTTAAATGATGCAAAGCTAGGAGGGATAGCTAACACTAGAGAAGACAGAGAAAGGATTCAGAAGTATATAGATAAGATTGAATAATGGGCAGCGACTAATAGAATGGTATTTAACAGGGAGAAATGCAAGATTCTACATCTGGGCAAGAAAAATGAAAATTACATCTACAGAATGGGAGAAATAGAACTAAGTAACAGAATGTGTGAAAAAGATTTGGGTATAGCAATATAGTAATAGATCACAGACTGCACATGAGTCAACAGTGTGATGCAGCAGCAAAAAAGGCAAACTCAGTTCTAGGATGTATTAGAAGTATAGAGTCTAGATCACATGAAGTAATTATCCACCTCTACTCCTCCTTGTTCAGGCCTCATCTGTATTACTATGTCCAGTTCTCGATGCCACCTTTTAAAAAAGACATTGAAAAACTGGAGCCAGTTCAGAGAACAGCTACCAGGATTTTGAACGGACTGCAAAGTATGTCCTACGAGGAACAGTTAAAGGATCTGGGAATGTTTAGTTTGCAAAAAAGGCTAAGAGGAGACTTAATAGCTGTCTCCAAATATCTGAAGGGATGTCACAATGTAGAGGGATGATCATTATTCTCATTTGCACATGTAAACACGAAAAGCAAAGAAATAAAACTGAAAGGGAGAAGATACAGATATTAGGTATTAGAAAAAACTTTTTGCCAGTGAGGGTGATGAATGAGTGGAACAGGCTGCAACAAGAGGTGGCGAGTTCTCCTTCAATAGAAGTCTTCAAACAGAGGCTGGACAGACATCTGTCTGAGATGGTTTAGTGAATTCTGTATTGAGCAGGGGCTTGGACACGATGACCCTTGAGGTCCCTTCGAACTTTAACTTTCTATGATTCTATGGTCCCAATACAGTCCATGTTTTTGGACTGGCCCACACAAGTCACTCGAAAATATAGAAGGTTGATTGGCAGTGGAGTAACTAGAGTTCTAAGAGGCCCATTTCAAAATTTGACTTTTGGCCCCCACCAACATGTTAGTCAGATGTACGGGCCCCTGTAATAATTTTCCCTGTCCTTGCCCTCATAATGTAATAATGTTCCCCATTCTGTAAAAATGATCCCCGTCCTGTAATAATAATCCATATCATGCCCCCTGTTATGTAATAATCTTCTCCATACTGACATCTATCCTGTAATAATGTCCCCCATTGTGGCCAATTTTCCTTTATAATGTCCCCATCCTGTAATAATACCCCCCTTCTTGGCCTCATCTTGTAGTAATGTCCCCCATTCTGTAACAATGTACCTACATTCTGTAGTAATACCCTTCATCCAAGGCCCCTTCCTGTATTAATGTTCCCCATCCTGACCCCATCTTGATATAATTTCCCCCCTTCCTATAATACTGTCATCCATCCTTTGTGTCAGTGACTGGGACAGGATCCCATCATTGGTACCCCTCACTCACATTGTTGTTGTCGTCACATACCTGCTTGCACAAGGGGATTTTCTGATCACCAACAAAAAAACATGTTTTTTTTTGTGTGTTTGATTGGTGGTAGGTTTACACCGGGCAATGATTTGGTATAAACAATCATTCAGACAATTATCATTCCATGAGAAAGGTCTCCACCAACTACTATGATATGCGTGCATTTAGTCGTACATTTTCCTTCTCTCTATATGCCATTGTCTATTACAAATTCTCCCAGGCTTGTCCTACCACTGAATCTCCACCTTTTGACAGCTTCAATATATCTGCATAGAAGATATTAGTTATTATTATTATAGATTTTTATAGCGCCATTTATTCCATGGCGCTTTACATGTGAAGAGGGGCAAATATAGACAAGTACAGTAAACATGAGCAATACAAGGCACACATAAGTACAGAAGGAGAGAGGACCCTGCCCGCAAGGGCTCACAGTCTACAGGGATGGGTGAGGATACACTAGGAGAGGGTAGAGCTGGTCGTGCGGTGGTTCAGTAGACTGATGATCACTGCAGGTTGTAGGCTTGTCAGAAGAGGTGGGTCTTCAGGTTCTTTTTGAAGGTTTCCATGGTAGGCGCGAGTCTGATGTGTTGGGGTAGAGTTCCAGAGTATGGGAGAGGCACGGGAGAAGCTTTGTATGCGGTTGTGGGAAGAAGAGATAAGAGGGGAGTAGAGGAGGAGATCTTGAGAGGATCGAAGGTTGCGTGTGGGTATGTACCGGGAGACCATGTCACAGATGTATGGAGGAGACAGATTGTGGATGGCTTTGTAGGTCATGGTTAGGGTTTTGAACTGGAGCCTCTGAACGATAGGAAGCCAATGAAGGGCTTGGCAGAGAGGAGAGGCTGGGGAATAACGGGGAGACAAGTGTATTAGTCGTGCAGCAGAGTGCAGGATGGATTGGAGTGGTGCCAGAGTGCTAGAGGGAAGGCCAGAGAGTAGGAGGTTGCAGTAGTCGAGGCGGGAGATGATGAGGGCATGCACTAGTGTTTTTGTACTTTCATGGTCAAGGAATGCACGGATCCGGGAAATATTTTTGAGTTTGAGACGGCAGGAGGAGGCTCGGGTTTGGATATGTGGCTTGAAAGAGAGGGCAGAGTCGAGGATCACTCCGAGGCACCGAGCGTGCGGGACTGGGGAAAGTGAGCAGCCATTGACGTTAATGGACAGGTCTGGTGGGGGGGGTAGAGTGAGATGGGGGAAAGATGATGAATTCTGTTTTGTCCATGTTCAGTTTTAGAAAGCGAGCAGAGAAGAAAGCAGAAATAGCAGACAGACATTGTGGGATTTTGGTCAGTAAGGAGGTGAGGTCAGGTCCAGATAGGTAGATCTGCGTGTCGTCGGCGTAGAGATGATACTGAATACCATGGGATTCTATGAGCTGTCCCAGGCCGAGGGTGTAGATGGAGAAGAGTAGGGGTCAAAGAACTGAGCCTTGGGGAACACCGACCGACAGGGGGCGAGGTGAGGAGGTGGTGTGGGAGAGGGAGACACTGAATGTTCGGTTTGTTAGATATGATGAAATCCAGGATAGAGCCAAGCCTGTGATGCCAAGAGATGAGAGAATCTGTAACAGGAGGGAATGGTCCACAGTGTCGAAGGCAGAAGACAGGTCCAGGAGAAGGAGGACAGAGTAGTGACGCTTGCTCTTGGCGGTTAGTAGGTCGTTGGTGACTTTAGTTAGGGCAGTTTCAGTTGAGTGATGCAGTCGGAAGCCTGATTGTAAGCGGTCAAAGAGGGAGCAGGAGGAGAGGTGGGAGGACAGTTCAAGATGGACATGCTGTTCCAGTAGTTTTGAGGCATAAGGGAGAAGAGATATCGGGCGATAGCTAGACACAGAGGATGGGTCAGGGGAGGTTTTTTGAGAATGGGTGTGATCGAGGCATGTTTGAAGGATGAGGGGAAGACACCATTTGTAAGTGAGAGGTTGAAGAGGTTTGTTAGAGTAGGGGTGAAGACGGTGGCGAGGCTAGGGATTAGGTGGGATGGGAGAGGGTCAAGCATGCAAGTGGTGAGGTGTGATCTTGATAGCAGGGTGGAAAGATGATCTTCTGTCAAGGTGGAGAAGTTGGTTTTGGAGGAAGAGGGTTGAGCAGCTAAGAGGGGCAATGGGGGCTGTGGGCCAAAGCTTTCTCTGATCGTATCGATCTTCTGCTTAAAGAAAGAGGCAAAGTCTTCAGCAGAAATGAGAGGAGAAGGAGGAGGTGCTGGGGGACAGAGTAGAGAATTGAAAGTGTTGAAGAGCTGTTTAGGGTTGTGAGACAGGAAGGATATGAGAGATGAGAAGTAAGTTTGCTTTGCAGCAGTGAGTGTGGACTTGAAGCTGGTGAGGGACTGCTTGTATGCGGTTAGAGAGCGGGATTTTTTCCATCTCCGCTCAGCAACCCTGGAAGCCCGTCTCAGTTCTTTGGTGAGGCTCGTCAGCCAGGGCTGCCTGTTGATTGTACAAGTTTTGCTATGTGTGAGGGGGGCAGCCGAATCAAGTGCTGCTGTTATTGTAGTGTTATAAAAGGTGGCAGCAGAATCTGTGTCATGAAGTGAAGATATGTCTGTAAGAGGGAGGAGGGACTCAGAGAGCATTGGTAAATTGAGGTGTTTGAGATTTCTGCGAGGGTGAGTGAGTTTGTGGAGTGGGGGTTGTTCACTAGAAGAAGAGAGAGAAGAGAACATCAGTAGGTTGTGGTCAGACAGGGGAAGGGGTGAGTTAGTGAGATTAGTAAGGGAACAGAGGCGGGTGAAGATAAGGTCGAGCGTGTGACCATCTTTGTGAGTGGCCGCAGAGGACCATTGAGTGAGGCCAAAGGAGGCAGTGAGCGATAAAAGTTTAGAGGCCGCTGGGGTGGAAGCATCAATTTGGGGATGTTGAAGTCACCCATGATGATAGTGGGGATGTCAACAGAGAGGAAATGGAGCAGCCAGGTGGTGAAGTGATCGAGAAAGGTGGAGATGGCAAGTTCTGGGGGGCGGTAGATGACAGCCAGCTGGAGGTTGGAAGGGGAGTAGATGCGGACGGAGTGCACCTCAAATGAGGGAGTAGTAGCGGAGGGGGGTAGTGGAATTGGGGTATTAGTTGTTACGTTTATAGGCTTCCTCCGCTTTATGATTTTATCTCCTTTAAATAGAACGAAGGCTATATTTCCATTGTTACTAAAATACTGTAGTGTAAAGTAATGGTCGTCTAATTGCATACAGTCAGCCGTAAGACTCTTCGTGTCGGAGGCAGCCGGTACCTAGATAATCAACCCCTGGATAATCCTAGCTGTATAATTGAGAACAGACCACCATTGTTCTTTTACGCATAAATTTTACTATAAAATGTATTATTTGATTTTCGTTCTCAATCTAATTAGTACCTTGCTGGACATTGAATTTATTCCCCCTTTTTTATTATTATGAAGCCTGACTTGCTAGCACAATATGACTCTGCATGTGATTCCGTGAAGTGTAAAATAGTACAGGGAGAATGATTGAAATCTAAAGAATTACACTGCCACGTCTCTTGCCAAAAAATAAACTAGTACAGCTCTTTTTCTATTTTTTTTGCAGTCTGGTAATAAATGACTCTATCCGCCGTCATGTTTTACTTAATGATATGTTCCGTGCCTCTAACAGTAGGCAGAGATCAATTGTAATAGAAATAACTCCATTTTTTTATGTTCACGACCGTGATTCCACAGTTCACTTGGCTTCACTTTTGAGTCTGATTTGGAAAGGTTGTAGGATATGTGGCGCTATGCTATCATTGCCAGGATTTATAACAGGACTGCCATAGCATAAAGACTTTATTTTCCATTAAAAATGTAAACAGCGTGGTTGGGGTTTCTGAATTGAATCGAGTGATTGGCAAGAGTTCTCATGTAATGTATCAGTTGTGCTGACAATAAGTCATATTTACTGCGGGGCGCTGTGACGGATTATCTCCGAACACACGGTTCTCTCCGCATTGTCACTACCCTGTGAAATTGGAATTCTACCATCTTGTAAGCGTATTGTATGAACTGAGTTTGCTGGCTATAAACGCCCTAGGTTATTCACTCCCGGTCCTTTTCAATATTCTGTGGATAGATTTGGTGCAGCTTTATAGAATAGGATGGAGACTTTACATAAAATTGTGTTACCATTTCCTTACAACACACAGATATGCAAATGCCTCTTCAGAGAGGAAGAGGACTTGAACACTAGTGCCACCTATTGGAAGTAGCAATCCTAAAAGTCAATATCGATAATGAGCCTTGCAACATGGCTTAGGATAAAAGCCAAACCAGAATGTAAATTTGCAGCCACATATCTCAGTTTTGGCCCTTCTCAGTACAATGCATAAAATCTGATTTAACTGTATTAATTATATCAGCGTAGCTACCGGGGGGGCAGAGCTCTGAGGGCGCCCACCCGGAGCTACGCTACTGTAACTGTATCGGCGTGCACATCGCGCCGATACAGTTACATTCTGTGGCAGAGCAAGGAGAATCGATCTCCCTGCTCTGCCACCCGGCCGCTATGGGGCCCTGAGCAGGCGGTGGGGGGGCCCGGTGCCAGCAGTGGGCCCCCACCCATCATCGCAGGGTCAACTGTATCGGCATCTAGCCGATACAGCTGACCCATCATCAGGGCTGGCGTCAGCACCCGGCATACCCAGGCAAGTGCCGGGGCCCTGAGCAGGCCGGGGGGGCCCACTCGCCGTCGGGCACCCCGGCGCCCGTTAACGGAGGAGAGCGGTGCCAGCGCCGCCCTGGGCCCCCCCGCTTGCTCAGGGCCCCGGCAGCAGCTGGCACAATACTCACCTCTCCCTGTGCCTCTGCAATCCGCAGCTCTGGGTTACAGGGGGCGCCTGCGCTTCCTCTCACGGCAGCACTGCTGAATGATGTCATCATTCAGCGGCCGGCTGTGGCAGAGAGCGCTCGGACGCCGGACAGGTGAGATGTGATGTGTATGTGTCTGTGTGTCTGTGTGTATCAGTGTGTGTGTGTATGTAGTGCGGTGCTTTGTGTATGTGTATGTATGTGTGTGTGTATGTGAGAGAGTGCTTGTGTGCTGCGGTTCTGTCTGTGTGATGGTGGTGGGGGAGGGCAGTGATGATGATGATGGGGAGGCATTGATGATAATGGGGAGGCAATGATAATGATGGGGAGGCGATGATGATGATGGGCAGGCATTGATCATAATGGGGAGGCAATGATTATGATGGGGAAGCGATGATGATGATGGGCAGGCATTGATGATAATGGGGAGGCAATGATTATGATGGGGAGGCGATGATGATGATGGGCAGGCATTGATTATAATGGGGAGGCAATGATTATGATGGGGAGGCGATGATGATGATGGGCAGGCATTGATGATGATGAGGAGACAATGATGATGATGGGGAGGCAATGATGATGATGGAGAGGCGATGATGATGATGGGGAGGCGATGATGATGATGGGGAGGAAATGATGATGATAATGGGGAGTCTTTCACAGCGCCCTTTCCTGAGCCGTAACAGTGCAGAACGCAGCACAGCGCAGAGGAGAGCTCCAAATTTTGTATGGAGCATTATATGGGGACCAGTATCCTGTATGGAGCATTATATGGGGACCAGTATCCTGTATCGAGCATTGTATTGGGTCCAGTATTCTGTATGGAGCATTATATGGGGGATGGCGGGGTGACATCCTGCATGGGGTATTATATGGGTGATGAGGGGGAGACTATGTGGTTCCCATAATATTGTATGGAGGACTGTACTGTCTGGTCTGTACTGTGCGCTGCGAGGATTTGGCGGTTTTTGAGCTATTGTACAATTTACAATAGATATGACTCATGTAATGGAAGAAGTAAAGTATTTGGCATTGTACTGTACCTATATTTCTCTGCCATATCTGTGCATCATGAATCGTGGTCTGTGTTAAAGGGGCCCACTGAGGCTCTTTCGCCCGGGGCCCAATAAAACCTGGAGTTGGCCCTGCCCATAATCCTCCTCTCAGCGTCTAACGTCACCGACACTGACAGCGGGTGCAATGATATCACCACTCGGCGCCCGTGGTCCAGAGATGAGCAGGAGCTCAGAGCAGCGCAGGAACCAGGAGGAAGAGAGGTGAGTATTTATTTATTATTTTTTTAATGTGGCTGCCTTATAATACAGAGGCTGCCTATGGGGGGTGCATTATGATACAGAGCCTGCCTATGGGGGTGCATTATAATGCAGAGGCTGCCTATATAAGGGTGCATTATAATAAAGAGGCTGCCTATAGGGGCGCATTATAATACAGAGGCTGCCTATGGGGGTGCATTATAATACAGAGGCTGCCTATGGGGGTGCATTATAATAAAGAGGCTGCCTATAGAGGTGCATTATAATACAGAGGCTGCCTATGGGGGTGCATTATAATACAGAGGCTGCCTATAGGGGTGCGTTATAAATAGCGCTATAAAAATGTATAATAATAAATTATAATAAAGAAGCTGCCTATGGGGGGGCTGCATTATAATACAGAGGCTGCCTATGGGGAGTGCATTATAATGCAGAGGCTGCCTATGGGGGGGTGCATTATACTATAGACGGTGCCTATAGGGAGTGTATTATACTATATTGAGGACTATATGGTGTATTATGCTATATGGAGGCTATCTAGGAGGTCATCATACAGTGTGGAGATTATAGTGACGTGGCCATCATATAGTGTTGGAGCCATTAAATAGTTTGAGGAATAGTAAGGGGTCAGTATATATACAGTGAGGGGTCATTAGACTATGTATAAGAGAGCAACATTCTGTGTATAGGGGAGCTTTACAGGGGGGACTCGGGACATTATTAACTGTAAAGTGGGCACTTATTGTTATATGGGAAGTCAGGTTACTGTGACTGTCAAAGGGGCACGCAGGGCAATATTATTTTTAGGGGACAAAATGTGGGCAATGTTTTCTAGGGCACTTGCACCGGCATGACTAAATTCTAGAGGGTTGAATTTAGAGAGCACAGAGAACCACACAACAGGTGCAGTAATAGGGACACATACGGCTCAGTATTGGGGTTTAAGCAGGATAAGGAGTTTGTTTAGGTTGGGAATAGTCCCATTGGGGGCAGTGCTGAAAATATGAGACGTGAAATGTGTCTTTGTTGTAATCTCTACAGCCGAGTCCTGGCTGGAAGAAGTTGTCACATCCGTCTGGGCCAGATGGAAAAGACGTGAAAAGTGAATGATTCCATCAGAAAGAACGTCAGCGGTAAGTCATCTGTAACTCTGCTGTAATCTCTTATATGTTCTGTAGGACTGGTATTTACCTCTGACCGTTATGGCGGTAATATCAATATTGGTCTTTATATAGAAATTATTTTCAGCGACAGTGCGATCATCTGCTGAGGTTCTCCTACATCAATATTAGGGTGCGTCACCCAGTTGTAATTAAAATTACCTGGTTAGGGGCCCACTCAGAAGTTTCGCACCTCTCCTGAACCAAAACCCTAGCTACACCTCTGGTATGTACATATATAAGTATACGTATATGATAATATTGTAAGGATCACTTGCTTTCTGGCAGCACTTCAGGTGTACGCAGTGTGACAGGGTCACTGGCGCCATATGTGAGGGGAGATACAGTATGTGTCGCAAAGGTGGTTATCCTGCGTGATGTGAAAGCCATAAGTTTTCCTCCAGCATGATAGGTGCTGAGGGTAAGTCAGTCGCTCCTAGGGCCTGGCTTTCATGTGAGTAGTTAAGAGAGTGTTCCTGTGTCTACCTCAAGGAGCAGCTAAGTGAACTGACTTTCCACAACAGGCACAAAGTTTCTTAGTGCAAACAGGTAGATTTATTAAAATTCATAAATCTCCATAAATGAAGATAAACAGCCTTGCCTTTGATCCGGCGTCAAGGTAGACAAAAATAAAAAAAAAAGTCCATAAGGCAATACTGGATCACAGAGCTGTATGACTCATTGAAAATTAAATCCAACCTTAGTCAGCCTTTGACAGACTGACTAGCATATAATAGATCTTTCAACCTCCACACACAGCCACCACTGATGAATCCCAGCTGCCTTAAATAAGCTCTTTGTCATGCTCACAGGTGGTGGCACATGGTTCGTGGACCAACTGTGCCACGGGAGTAGAGTCACTGACAAGCAGAATTCAGAGGCTGATAGACAGTCCGGATAATGTGAGATTTGATAATAGGCTCTCGTTCACACTCACGGGTCTCTAAAAACGGTTCATGTACTGCTGAAGTGGCTTCAGGGTAAGGTATACATTACACAAGACTACAGGGAAGATGCAGGATAAGGAAAGAGCTATAATAGAGTGAGAGCAGGGCACCTGGCAACTTACAGTTGCACACACACTAATACTAATGAAGCTATAGCAGTTACTCAGGCACCTCCCTATTGGGGAGGGTGCCTTTTATACAAGATGCCTCCAGCTATTGGTTGGGGCATCTTTGCAGGTGTGCGCTGCCCCTTTAAGAGCAGGGGAGCGTACGTGCACACTAGGTGTGTACAGGAGGAGACGACAGAGCAGAATGAGGATGCTGCTGCGGCCAGGGCAGTGAGTATGTCAGTGTCCCCGCATGGAGGGAGAAGTGGAACATGTGAGGTCGCCGGCAGTGGGCATTACAGTTCCCCATATTCTTGAAGCGCCCGAGGACTTTCTGCAGAGTATATGGAGCCAGACTCTCCTTCTTGAACTCCCATGACCTCTCATCAGGACCACAATCTCTAGAAGCCAAGGTTACATCTCCCAACTTCTTCTTGGTCAGGATGCTTCTCACCAAAAGGACATCCTCAGAGCAGAACAAAGCTGGTTTGTAAACAGGAACCCTGAATTGCTGAGTCTCTCTTAGCCTGGCAAGACTAGCTATCCCCTTGGAAGAAACAAAGATGGACTGGAATTCTTCCTCCTGGTCTGTAGATGATTTACTTACAGATCTTCCTGACAAGTGGTTGAGCCATTCTAGGGCCTCTTCTGCAAGGTGGTGCATCATGAATCCCACTTTAGCCCGATCAGAAGGAAACTGCTTGCCAAAGTTCATAGTGCAAGGCGTACAGGTTCAGGAATCTCCGGGACTGCTTAGTGTCTCCTTTGAATCGTGGTGGAGCCCATAAATGAAGATTAACTCTGAAAGCATAGGTTGCAGGCACAGTAGACTCAACTGTAGCTGCTGCAACTTGAGCTGAAGTGGATGAAGCAGCCATGGTCAGAGCATCCAACTTGGGTGTTAACAGTCTGTAGATATGAAAAAAAAAATCTTGCTTATCCCAATGATGGATCAACTCTTTGTACAGCTCCGATGTCTGAGGGATCTTGGGTATGAAAAATCTGTTACAGGGGAACCTATGATATTGATAATTGTACTCAAAGATCTAATTTATAGGTCCTTTAGGAAAGAAGGCAGGTTGCTGGTGAAGTGGAGCATGTTCAGACAGCCACATGTAAGAAAAAGATGCTCTCACCCAGCAATAGAAAATGGGTTGCCAATTTTGCTGTGCAAGAGGAAACAAGTATACCTACTGGCAGTCCCGCCCACAGGCCCACCCGGAGCACGAGCATATCATTAACTGAAAACGACAAATACAGATTAAACAACAAACAAAAGACAGATTTCATCAATTTCATCAACCAAGGTATCATTTTAATCAGTATAACAACACCAACCTGACAGCATCTGTAGTTTACTGAGCACAATCCTGCTGACAGGTTCACTATAAGTATGAGAAAGTGAATAAACCTTTTCTGCAAATTGCCTCTTAAGAGAAAAAGAGGACTTGAACTCTATAGCGCCACCTATTGGAAGTAGCGATCCTACAAGTCACAATTAACCCTTTAACGAGTCTTGTAATGTGACTTAGGATAAAAGCCAAATCATCTCAATTTGCAGACACAGTGTTTTGGACTATTGGTCCTCGTCAGTACAAAGTATGAGATATGATTTGGCTAGCTGAGCCAAATTTAAAGTTGTTAAAATTCACCACTTAATTTATTCATTTACATTACGTTGAAATAAGACTGATTTCACATCACGTTCAAGAAATGCGCTCTGCCATTATACTTTATTTAATCAAAAGCAAAAAGGCATCTCAGAACAATGAATAAGGACTGTATTCTTTTAGCTTTTCTTAGGGATGTTTTCTTATTCATGATGGAGCTCCAACTTTATTCAGTCTGCCTGTGGTGATATTGTACTGTCAATGAGTCAAGAAGGAAATACAATGGGCTCTCAGCACCTTCCAATTTGACATCTATTCACCATTAGCAAATGTTTCAGCACTTTCCATATGTTGTACCTCAGAAAAATACCCAATTCCTCCAGATTTCATTCTAATTATTGAACATTTTGTAATGGCTCTGTCAACACAGAATGTCTATTCAAACCAAGTGCACCCTTGGAGTGACCAAATTTTAAGTTCACCTTCCTACTTACTTGTTTCTCAATTCATGGGTAAAATCTGTGAAGACAGATTTTCACAATACTGAGACAGATGATGGTTGTTGGTGTATCACGACTCTGTAGTCAAGTGTCCCAGGACCAGGGGCTTGTTCCTTGTCCATAACGCTAAGGGCGCCCTAGCTCTCCCTGCTCCACAGATTACTTCTGATGAAGATGCAGGGGCTACGTACCTTGCCTTAGCTCCTGAATCCTCCCTCAGTCTGTATCGTTCTCCCACCCAGGGAAGAGGGTAGTAATAGTGTATGGTAATACACTAAGGTAATACGAACAGGGATAAAGGAAAATACCAATCATACAAATATACACACATAAACACCGGGGAGTGGAGAATGGGGTTAAACCAAAGTAGGAGAAGAAAGGGAATTATCACACACTAAAAACCTAGCAACCGTAACAGATAAATCCACCAAACGCCTTCTCCAATAACAACTACCGATAACCACCAGCCATGCAGCATAAGCTATATCTGACAATGAGTGCTAGCCAGGACCAAGATTATATAGGAGATGGGAGTGTCTAACAGTGCACAGCTGACAGCCTTAAGAAGGAAAACTTCCAGCAGCTGTCAAGTGATCAGATTAACCCCTGCACTGCTGAAAGAAATTTACACCGTTTATTACGAAGGTGAAGGGCTTCTAATAGGTGCAGGAGTAGGAGAAATCAGATGCTGTGGTCTTCTGGCTCCTCTCTCTTGCAGTAAACCCGTGACATGGTGCTTCTAAAATTCTATGGAGGGAGATGAGGAGGGAGGAGCTGGACACGCACAGACATTCTACTACATGTTCCATGGAACTTTATTAGCACCAACTGTGGTCTCCTATGACAGTTATTTGGGATATATTTTTTTAAGCTTGAGAAGGGTGCCGAAATGTGTTAGAACAATGAAGAATCATTTTGGAACACAAAAGGCTTCTCATTTACCTCAGCGTAGCCAGTTAAATGGGATATCGTCCTCTACGATCATCTGCAAAAAGTCTTTCTTCTCCAGCCACAGGACTGCAGCAGTAGTTACATGCATCTACAGTCATGGCCAAAAGTTTTGAGAATGACACAAATATTAATTTTTACAAAGTCTACTGCTTCACTTTTTCTAATGGCAATTTGCATATACTCCAGAATGTTATAAAGAGTGATCAGCTTAACAGCAATTACTTGCAAAGTCAATATTTGGCTAGAAAATGAACTTTATCTCCCAAAACACATTTCAACATCATTGCAGCCCTGCCTTAAAAGGACCAGCTAACCTCTTTTCAGTGATTGCTCCATTAACACAGGTGTGGGTGTTGATGAGGACATGGCTGGAGATCAATCTGTCATGATTAAGTAAGAATGACACCACTGGGCACTTTAAAAGGAGGCTGGTGCTTGGCATCATTGTTTCTCTTCTGTTAACCATGGTTATCTCTAAAGAAACACGTGCAGTCATCATTGCAATGCACAAAAATGGCCTAACAGGGAAGAGTATCGCAGCTAGAAAGATTGCACCTCAGTCAGCAATCTATCGCATCATCAAGAACTTCAAGGAGAGAGGTTCCATTGTTGCCAAAAAGGCTTCAGGGCGCCCAAGAAAGACCAGCAAGCGCCAGGACCGTCTCTTAAAAGTGTTTCAGCTGCGGGATCAGGCTACCAGCAGTGCAGAGCTTGCTCAGGAATGGCAGCAGTCAGGTGTGAGTGCATCTGCATGCACTGTGAGGCGGAGACTCTTGGAGCAAGGCCTGGTCTCAAGGAGGGCAGCAAAGAAGCCACTTCTCTCCAGAAAAAAACATCATAGACAGACTGATATTCTGCAAAAGGTACAGGCAGTGGACTGCTGAGGACTGGGGTAAAGTTATTTTCTCTGATGAATCCCCTTTTCGATTGTTTGGGACATCAGGAAAACGCCTCATTCGGAGAAGACAAGGTGAGCGCTACCACCAGTCTTGTCTCATGCCAACTGTTAAGCATCCTGAAACCATTCATGTGTGGGGTTGCTTCTCAGCCAAGGGAATCGGCTCTCTCACAGTCTTGCCTAAAAACACAGCCATGAATAAAGAATGGTACCAGATTGTCCTCCAAGAGCAACTTCTCCCAACCCTCCAAGAGCAGTTTGGCGATCAACAATGTCTTTTCCAGCATGATGGAGCACCTTGCCATAAAGCAAAGGTGATAACTAAATGGCTCAGGAAACAAAACATAGAGATTTTGGGTCCATGGCCTGGAAACTCCCCAGATCTTAATCCCATTGAGAACTTGTGGTCAATCATCAAGAGACGGGTGGACAAACAAAAGCCTAAAAATTCTGACAAAATGAAAGCATTGATTGTGCAAGAATGGACTGCTATCAGTCAGGATTTGGTCCAGAAGTTGATTGAGAGCATGCCAGGGAGAATTGCAGAGGTCTTGAAGAAGGGTCAACACTGCAAATACTGACTTGCTGCATTAACTCATTCTAACTGTCAATATAAGCTTTTGCTACTCATATGTTTGCAATTATTATATTTCTGTCTGTGATAAAAACATCTGTTAAACACACATAAAAACCAGAGAGAGGGCAGCAGATCATGTGAAAATATAATATTTGTGTCATTCTCAAAACTTTTGGCCATGACTGTACAAGTGTTGTGCCTTCTCACAACACCATCAGATGAGCGCATACTCCCATCTTTCACTAACCTTGCAGGCGATAATGCTCTCTTTGTGTGTGCTTTTGTCCCCCTAATAGTTTTTCAACATTCATCTAAAGACAGATTTTACCCGTGAATTGAGAATTTTGAGAATAAAAGATCACTCCAAGAGGATTTCGCTAATAAAATACATTACAAAGTTTCTTATTTTCACATGTACTATTGATTTTATGGAAAAAAAATACATAAAATAAAATGATGTTTACTCTTTAAACTGGTATTCCATAGGATAAGCCATAAAAGTCTGATTGTTGCTTCTTTACAGTCAGCACGAGCGTTTTTACTTTCCTAAAGTAAGAAATCGATGCAGTCTTCTGTGGAATCTATCTAGGGAATCTGAGTCGCCAGCGTTATTTAGGTAATGGGGTTATATTGTATAACTCCATAGAGGAGGGTCCACAGAGTACAGGGACCCTACACCAAACATCAAAATGAGTTTCCCCATCCAGGGTCCTGCTCTTAATTGCCTTCCTTCCATCTATATAAGAAGTTGGCAGCATAACCCTCGGGCTACAGATTAACATTGTACAGAGTATAAGAGCAAACAAAGAATAGCCCACATCTCCGAGACTCCTCCACAGCTGCGACTTTGTTACATGCGACCTTGAATTCCTTCCTGTGTGACTTTTACAGGATCCTTCCTAATTTCAATCTACCTGAAACTTCAGTCACATCAATATGTCTTGTAAACTTATGAATCAAAAATCTGCTTCTTCCAGTGTCCCAAATATCTGCCCAATTAAAAAAAAAATAAGGGCAGGAATATGAATGAATAATTACAGTAAATGTATAAAAATCACCGAAAACTCAAATTAAAGCTAACAAATAGCGCTCATCATTAAAGTGAAGCAGCAGCCATCGATAAGCCTGGTGCCTATTAAATACAGCATATTCGCGAGTAGATGTCAAGCCATTTTTTATTTAATTATGAACATTAAACTCTGTCTTCACAAATGTTCGGCTTGCCTTGCTCCTTCAAATAATCCACCTACATCAAACAGGATTTTCATCCGAGAGGCAGGAATTCAATGAATGCAGTAAAAATGCATGCTAATTTACATTTTCAATAAGAAAAAAAAAAAAGATTTCCATTTGTTTACTTCTATGAAAGCGGTAGAGCTTAGTGTGTCCAATAGGTCACAAGAATAAAATCAGAAAATAATACAAATTAGGAAGTAGGTATTTCTACAGTAAAACAGTGGAAAGAGAAATATATTGTTTATACTGTATACAATAACGCAGCACATAGCCTGATATATTAATTCAACCCGTCATTCATTGATATGTTGATTTTAAGCAATACATTAGTGATGAGCGAACGTGCCTGGATAAGGCGTTATAAGAGGACACTTGTGAGCTAACCAAGTGTCTTCGGCGTGCTCGAAGAATATATTCGAATCCCCGCTGTCTCGTGGCTGTTCTAAAGCCGTAACACATGAATGGATAGCCTGTTTGTTAGGCAATCCTTGCATGTGTTGCGGCTGTAGAACAGCCAAGAGACATGCAGCTGTTGGCACTTGATCACTTTTTTCAAGTACGCAGAAGACACTCGGTTAGCACACCTGTGCTCAAATAGCGCCTTATCAGAGCACATTCGCTCAACACTACAATACACACCCAAACAATCTCTTCTTACTTGTGTGTTATAGGACTGGTAGCGTAAAGGGGTTTTGGTCAAATTTACACAGTCCATTATACCATGCAAGTGACTAGAAGAGGACATGCAAATACTATTCATGGCCAATACACTAGTTACAGACCTGGGATGCCGGGAATTGGAGCACCACCAATTTGATAATGTTGGGTAGCGTTTAGTAGAGATAAGCGATCTCTCAAAATTCACTACAGGTTGATTTGTTTGATTCGGCTGGCAGATTCAATTAGGTCCAAATAAAACTGTTCCAAATTGAGTGCTCTGTAAAGATGTTAGTATGCTCTGAAGTCTCTCCAGGTGCCTGACTGTAAGTCCTTTACCTAGCGGAGTTCTCTTCAAAACTATTATAAATCTGTCAGAGTTCCTGATTCTGATTGCTCTCTCTGCTGTTTCATTCCTTCTCTCAGCTATGGAAATGGCTGCACAGAGAAAGAGGGCTTATAAGCAGATATGCATAGTGGAGCAGGAAGAAAGAATGTACAGTTTCAAGGAGGTCAGAAAAAACACTGTTTAAAGGGAGAGAAGCACAAAAAGTGCAAATAAGTACAGGATTGCAGCTGTGCTGGTATGTAAGCTGATGAAGACATCAGCATGCCAGATACACAGAGACCACACATCAAGCCTATATTACAGGGAAAGATACTTCTGTAAAGCACTGGCCGAGGGGTGGACTCACCAGCAGCAACTGTATTCTTCACACTGGCAACTGCTACATTCCTGGGGTGATTCTCTCCCATTTCAGAGTATGAGGAATAATTAGAGTCAGAAGCCAGAATAACGTCAAACAGTTCAGCTTTATTTTCCTCCAGACACAGCACATTCAAGACACCTTTAGCATGTCTGACATGATACCAGCAATACATCTTTCACAACTCCGCTTTTACTACACCAGAATGGACCACAAAGTTAAATCAGGACGAGGAGCCCAGTGAAAATGGCACTTTGATCTCTTTCCCTGGAGAATCCCTGAATCCAGTCACGGAAATACACATCTACTTGGTCGTCCACACCCTTTTGGTTATCCTGCCCGCGTACTCACTGGTGGCCCACTTGCTTCTGCTTAGCTCAAGCACGCACACTTCTGAGCGTTCCCACAGTGGTTCTTCCACTGGCACTACTGATTTGCCAGCCCACAGACTCTGGCTAACGTTCCCACGGTGATTCTTTCACCGGCTTCACTATGGTTGCTGGTATCCTTCACAACACTCACTTCTTGTGTGTCAGCTGCACAGCCCGGGATCATGGATGTCCTCACAGTAGCAGGGTCCAACCCCGACGCTACTCTTTCTGTAAAGTCCCTTACACCAAATCCCGACCGACACGTCACCCACTTAACCCCTTGGTGTGCTACAAGTCTTACCTACCCTGGATGTGCTCAATGTCCCCACCTTGTGTCCTACCACTGTACTTACAATAACAATCTAATAACTCTCTAACTGAATCCACTAGTATACCCCCATCTAGTGATCCCTTGCAAAGCTATATTTACCCAACTGCAACTGCTATATCACCAGTGGCCTTCCCTAATGTTCCCAAAGGGTGCACTACATTATCTTACTCTATATATAGTACATCACTATACAGTCAATGGCAGATAAACATATATACATACATTTACACACAGCAGCATGAAAACATTTAAAGGGTTAAAATCTTTACCCTCCTTACACTTCAACAGGAAAAAAATCTGAAATTTTGATTATGCACAAACTGCATTTCTAGAGGTGAAAATGAATGAAGGAATGAAGATTACAACCTGAACCTGCATTTTTTTCTAATTAAATGTAACCACGAACATCAGTGTAAGTAAAAATCTTTTTTTTCATGTCAAAGGTATCCATATCCTTTAAGGTATGTATTTATTAAAACGTAGTTTGGATTATAGTTCTAAGGAAATAACTTAATTCTCCTAAATGTGTCCATTATGTACAACTATTTCTCCAGATATCTACTAAAACTTACACTTATAGTCCATACATATAAAACTTATACATATAGACCACACTGAGAAAACGTTTATAGAAAATTATTAAGACACCTCTCCTCATTGATTTAGTAAAATTCTAATTTATATGTAGTATCCTCATGAGAGTTTTCTTAATTTAATTATTGACATTTATTTGCCATTTTGGGAATCAGGTTCTTGCTCATTTCTTTACTAATAGAGAAGAGGTAGAGGTTCTGCATGGGGTGAACACACTTACCAAAGTGAGGTTCAGCAGTTAATGTTACATTAGCATAGCACTAATCATTATTGACCTTGATAATTAGATGCAAATGATGTTTCAGCAATTAACAGCTCATTCGAAGTGCACTCAAATCCGTTAATATCACATATGAAAGCAAGATCTTTTTATGTAGCACTATAGAGAGTTTGACAAAGGTTCATGAAAGTATGTACTAACAAGAAGAACGGTGTCTGATAAACCAGAACTTCACCGGGAGAAATCTACAGCTTAATTAACCAATGGTGTGCCATTCTATTACTGTCTACGGTTCTTAATTGCCCTTTTCAGATCATAGAATAATAGTATGTTAATTGGAAGGGACCTCCAGGGTCTTCGGGTCCGATGCCCTGCTCAATGCAGGATTCACGAACCCATCTCATGCAGATGTCTGTCCAGCCTCTGTTTGAAGACTTCCATTGAAGGAGAACTCAAGTCACCACCTCTGTTCCTCTCATTGATCACCCTCATTGTCAAAAAGTTTTTTCTAATTTCTGATCTGTATCTTCTTCCTTTCAGTTTCATTCCATTGCTTATTGTGTTTTCAATAAAAGAATAAGGGTAGCTGAGACACCGAGACCATGATTTGGGTCGGCTTTTACCGTCCTCAGTGTTGCCGAAAAAAAAGTCTGATTTCCCAGTTATTTCTCTCTCCTCTGATATGATCTAGCATACAAGAGGAGAGAGAAATGGGGGTCTCCCGAGCACCCTCGGTACCTCCGGTGTCCCCCGGTCAATCAGGCTCTGTTCCCCGACCCTTGGCGTCTTTTTCCAGGAAGAAAATGGCAGGCGCATGCACAATGCGCCCGCCAAGATCTGCGAACCGGCACGCGGCAACAATAGATTTTTCCTATTGGTTCATTTTGATCACTGTGATAGACCCTATCACAGTAATCAAAATTAAAAAAAAGTAAATCAAACTGCCCTTTATCACCCCCTTAGTAAGGTGAAAATAATAAAATAAAAAATGTGTTGCTTTCCATTTTTCAATTATGGTTGGGGCTAGGATTAGGGTTGGGGTTAGAGCTAGGGTTAGGGTTGTGTTGGTGTTAGGGTTGTAGTGTTGGGGCAGCGTGGGATTAGGGCTGTGTTAGGGTTGGAGTTATAATTGGGGGGGTTTCCACTGTTTAGGTACATCAAGGGGTCTCCTAAAGCGACATGGTGCCCGCCATTGATTTCAGCCAATTTTGGGTTAAAAAACACAAACTGTGCTCCCTCTTTTCTGAGCCCTGCCAAACAGTGGCTTTCCCCCACATTCGGGGTATCGGTGTACTCAGGAGAAATTGTGGAACAAATTTTCTGGTCCATTTTCTCTTGTTACCCTTGTGAAAATAAAAGTTTGTGTCTACATTAAATTTTTTGTTCATTTTGTCCTTCCACATGGCTTTAGTTCTTGTGAAGCACCTGAAGGGTTAAGAAACTTCTTGAATGTGGTTTTGAGCACCTTGAGGCGTGCAGTTTTTAGAATGGTGTCACTTTTGTATATTTTCAGTCATGTTTACCCCCCCAAACTCACTTCAAATGTGAGGTGGACCCTAAAAAAAATGGTTTTGTAAATTTTGTTCGAAAAATGAGAAATCGCTGGTCAACTTTTAACCCTTATAACGTCCTATCGAAAAAAAATTGTTTCCAAAATTGTTCTGATGTAAAGTAGACATGTGGTAAGTGTTATTTATTAACTATTTTGTGTGATATGACTCTCTGATTTAAGGGCACAAAAATTAAAATTTGAAAATTGCCAAATTTTCAAAATTTTTGCCAAATTTCCATTTTTTTCATAAATAAACACAAGTCATACTTTCATGAAGTACAATATGTCACAAAAAAAACAGTCTCAGAATCCATGGGATCCGTTGAAGCGTTTCAGAGCTATAACTTCATAAAGTGACAGTGGTCAGAATTGTAAAAATTGACTTGGTCATTAAGTACAAAATTGGTTCTGTTATAAAGGGGTTAAGTCTCCTCTTAGCCTTTGTTTTTGCAAGCTAAGCAAAGATCTACAAAAGGTATATCACTACCCTGCTGGCTTACCAGCTACTGTAGGTCTAACTATAATATCTGTAAAGCCAAAGAACTGGGCTTTCATATAAATATGAGATAGAAGTAAATTTATTTGTAATTCAGAAGTAAGTGTACAATGTTTTGGTCATTGGCTCTGACCTTCATCACTTTCCGAGATGAATATATAGAAGCACAAAATGCCCACAGTAGTGACAAGCTCTCACCACTGCAGGCATCTTATTTCTCTTATAGCACGGTATCACACTTGTCACGCCGTCCCTGTTGGGTGCGCCACCGCCTCCTGAGCGCCGACATACTCACCCGTCCTCGGCGTCCCGGCGTGCTCCCGCTCCTTCCCCGGTGCCTGCTCTGTCTTCTGCTCCCGTCGGGTGTGCACACACCTGAATTCGGCGGCGCACTTGCACCTATCTCACTGAGGTCAGGGACGCTCCTCCCAGCCAGCTCTCTGTCTCCAGTCCGCGTCCTTCTCCAGCTCATGTTCTGTGTCCCCGCCATACCCGTCAGCCTGCCAGTGTCTTCTGCCTATCCGTGGTCCCTTGTTTCAGCTGTACGTATCCCTCTGCCGGTGTCTTCTAACCTTTCCGTGTTCCTGTGGTGTATTTTCGTGGTTGTCTGCTACACACCACCCTTCCCCCGTGCTCTCCCTACTCTTTCAGTCCCGTCTGCACCTCAGTTCTGCCTGTGTCCCTGCCTTGTCCGTGCCCGCCTATCCTTCCTGTCTTTTGCTGTGTATCCTGCTGTTCTCCTCTAGGTACCAGCTGCCATGGCGATAGTCTCCCCTGGGCCTGCCCCTAATGCTCCCTGTATAGGGGGTGGTCCATCTGGTCAGCTCACCCGTGGGAGGTTCGTTGCCACGGTCCAACAGGTCCACCCTAGGAGTTCCTCTTCTTGTCACAACATTTTAATCAATGTCTCTCTTCAAAAACTATCTTTGTGCCTGAAGAAGGTCATAGTCAGTGACCAAAACATTGTAAACATGCTTATTGGTTAAAAATATATTTCGTACCATCTCAAATCTACATGAGTGTCTGCAACTGTACCATCTTGTCTGGAGTGTCGTGGTTTAAAAACAGAAATTAACTACAATATCTGACAATATCTGACATGATGACTTCTTACATAAAAATATTTTATTAGTCTTCCAACATGAAACAGACATTACACAAGTCCGGTCTGTAAGAGAAATTCCAAGAACAATCACCTTAGCAGGAATCTAATGGACCTTATTGCTCAGGCACAGAGCAATGACAATGGGACCCTATAAAATTTACTGCACCTTGGAAGGGGTTAATGATGACAATTAGTACGATTTGCCATTTGAGATGCTGGAAGTCTAATAATACATGCAACCCAGGGACAGACATATAATTCGTGCAACCACAGGGGCCCAAAACACAAGTATCATCTGTCGCAGACACATTATTGGACTTCAATTGGCCCATATAGACTTGCATAGGACTGCAAAGGGTCTCACATACTGTCCCTGCAGGGGGGCCCTTTTCTGTTTGTATCCGTCCCTGATGCAACACATAGCAGATGGAGTGTCATAGGACAATGGTTGCTAGAAAGAGGGCACTGTAGGTACGATGATGTTGAAGCATGTCAAGAAGGACATAATATGAGAGATTTAGTAAGCTAATTGTGACAGTATTTTATCTTTGTGTGAAAATAAACTGTTGTATGGATTGTTTTACATATATTGTATGGTTAAGACTTTTTTTTTTCAACTCACTAGGGGTTTGGCTTTTATGAAAGAGTATGGCGTGTCTGGAGCTGGGATGTGATTTGAATGTGACACTTGATAATCTTGATAAATATGGAAACATTTTCAGACTGTCCACTATAATTCTACATGGTCTAAAAATTAGACAGGATTGGATCATCTGCCCAAATAAATTAGACCGGATCAGTAAATGTACCCCAATGGGTGTTTTTACAGTATTTTCTTTCATTAAATTGCCAATAAAATCTGACTTTTTTTTCTTTAGAAAGCATATGGGCCAGACCCAATGTTGGCAGGGATAGTTCTCCGCAGGATTCTTCTTATTATTTATTTATATAGCGCCATTAATGCCATGGTGCTGTACATGAGAAGGGATTACATACAAAATTATAGATATCATTTACAGTAAACAAATTTACAATGACAGACTGGCACAGAGGGGAGAGGACCCTGTCTTTGTGGACTTACATTCTACGGTCTTATAATTTGCTTACAATGTAGCTTTTTCTTTCTTGATACTACAGTAATGGCACCAGTGGGTGAAGATGAGCAAACACTGCTGTCACTTTGGAATAGGATGAAAGTGCGCTAATTTGAGCCATTCCACCTACTCTTAGATTCCTCATCTAATTAAACTTTTTCAAAGAAACAGAAAAAGAAGAAATATCTTCACTATTTATTCTCCAAGTGATGTTTTCCTTCTACAAAATCAAAATGAATCAACGGGCTCCGACTCACGCGGTTTATTATGGCTACACTGTGTAATGAAAACTTCAAGGAAATTCAGGCACCTCTCTGCCCATCTACATGAAGCTTTAGTGAAGAGTAGAAGACTTATTAAGAATCCTTTCATATCGTCCTGGTTTATGTCATAGATGTAAATGGTTATTGTTCATGATACCTTGACTTACGTTGTTTCTTGCAATATACAGTATGAATAATCAAGGAATTGTAATTTTAGGAAGGTTTATTCTTGCCATTTGATATACTAGTTCTGTTGTAAGCTTCTGTAGCCATCAAACTAGTTGCCTCTTCTTGGGTAAAACTGTTGTTGAGATAACTCCTCTTTGCGCCTGTATCTCTTCCACAATCCTTGAGTGAGGATCTATTTTATGACTATAGTCCACTGTACCCTCCATATTTTAAGAGTATTTGTCTCCAATCTGCGACTTCCCTTTTTATTTGAGAACTATGATTAGCCACAGATTTGACTAAATAACACCTATTGTCTGTCATGCCTGCAGTTGGCTTACATGGTTTGTGGACCCACTGTGCCACATGGCCTGGCCTACCCAGGAAGGGATGTAGCTAAGTGGCTACCTGGTGTTCACTGGAACTCCGGAAGGTGGAGACAGGCTGGGCTGCAGGTAGACACAAGGGACCACTTCTAGGCGGAACCTTGTACTGCCGCTGCTGACCCAGTGGTCAGGTTTGTTGATACTGATTAAGTAGTAGGGCTCCGTTCAGACTAATAAGTTCTTGCTTCTTTACAGAACGGTTACTGACACAGATTTTGGTTATGTTCAGACTGGTTCAAAGACTGGTTTTAGCAGACCAGATACAAACAGACTGGGGTACGAAGTTTCAGGCTCTGACCATCCATGGACCAGGGGTGCTGGTTCAGGCCCTGGCTGCACATGGAACAGGGGAGCAAATTCAGGCACACTGACCAGACCAGGACCAGGATTTGGGTTCAGAACTCTGGTAACACTGGGACCAGGGATTCAGGTTCAGAACCTTAGCTATACATGGACAAGGGGACCTCACAATTCACTAGTAGAAGAAACTACACATTAATGAATATTGTTGCTTCTGCAACTCCCTGAAGGGGAGGGAGTCTTATATACATGATGCCTCCTAATTATTGGCTCGTAGCCATCTTGCAGGTGTACACTGATGCTAAGTGCCTTCCAGTTATTGTCTGGGGGCATTTTACTATGTCCGCGCGCTTGTACACTAGGCGCACCACCAGGAAGTGTGGCATGCATAAGCAGAAGACATGCCAGTAGACGGGAGCCACGCCGAGAGGCCGGAGCAGTAAGTATGCCATCGTCCCAGCATGGAGGGCAAAGGGGAACAATGCAGGGGCGCAGGCAATAGCGTAACATTGTCACATACTTGGGTCGTGGACCCACTGTACTCTGGAGGGGGACATGGCTAAGCTGCTAACTGGTGTTGGAGTTAGGCTTTTATTGCAGGTAGCCAACAGGTGCTACTCCCTGATACTGTAGCAGCTGACCACAAGGGTCAGGAACGCAGTCACTGTCCGGACAGGATTCTGGTACAGGAAGGCATAGCAGAGAGTGGGGACACCCTTGTGCCATCGTCACAGTGAGTATGTCAGCGTCCCTGCAGGGAGGAGGGAGAGGGACCATGCAGGGACTTCAGCATTGGCGTTACACCTATTACCATATATCATGCCAAGTGTTTTCAGAGGCCCTCCAAAGACCTGATTTTCTAGCAATAGTGATGTAGGAAATCTCATCTTTGTATTGTAGAGTAATCAATGAGCAAAGAGCTAAATTCGTCATGATTAAAGGAATGCGGCAGTCCGAAGAGTTGTAGAATGAGTTGTGAAGATCTAGTTGCAAAAATCAGATTGGTCATCAGATTTCACAATATGTTAATAAATAGGTCTCTTACAATTGATGAGGCTGCTGCACTTGTTTTTGATAAGGCATGTCAGAGTTGCTATATAATTTAAAGTTTCACACCAAGCCTGAGTATCCCTCCTCTCCTGCTATTGTGGAGATCTCATACTGCCGAAGACAGTTTCATTGGGCAGAGACTGAATGAACTTTGACTCATGAGCTGTCTCACTCTTTAGCTGGACTCATAAAATGCTCATTTCAATACCAGGATAATAGTCATTTACACATGGATTTTAAAAGTAGATATATCATTCTCATGATGTCTAAGAGATCTATTTAATGATTTATGCAATAATCATCACTAATCAACTCTAAATTGTTCATAATAGACTGCAAGTTGCTCATCAATTTGCTGTGGGAGCTGCTGTCTCCTGTTTGTTTCTCTTAAAGGACTCTTGTTCGGTAGGGGCAATGCGGTGGTTAAGCATACCAGATCATTAAAATCTGTCTCTGACATCTTGTCTTTGCCTTCTTGTTTTGTTTTGAAGACTTTATAGGACTACTTTTCTGACATTCTGCTTCCACTCACTTTCCTATATGCTGGCAATATAACTTCTCTAGGAAGATAGTCTGCTCTCTGCTCTGGTGCCAACTAAGCTTATACTCCCCTCCATGCTGGTATCGTTACCACAGTGTCGGCACTTGCTCTCTCGGGGCCCAAATGCTGTTTTTATGACATTGGCACCCAATCAGCGCTGGCATCACTTTCCCCACCTTCTGTCTAACTGAGCAGGAAGAGGACAGGTGGACACACTGACGCTAGCCCTGTTTGGGCGCTGGCGTCACGTGTCACAATAACAGCCCCGGGAGAACCAGTTTTGACACCGCGGAAACAATGCCAGCATGAGAGGCAAATATAGGCTTTATTATTTTATAGGGGCCAAACATTTTGATCATTCAGAGGCTGTCCTAGTAGTTGACAACCGCTTTAAAGATCTTCACAATAGAAATAAGGATATGTGCACATAAAATTTTTATGTGAGTTTTTTGTTTTGCCACTCCTGTTTGTTAGGCAATCTCTGCATGTGTTACAGCTGTCTAACAACTTTGAGACATGCAGACGCTGGGTCTCGTACATTTTATTCAAGCACGCCAAAAACACTCAGTTAGCACCCGAGAATACTTGGATAGGACCTTATCCGAGCACATTTGCTCATCACTAAAAAGGCAAACGGTGCTCTTTCCCTTCCGAACCCTGCCATGCACCCAAACAGTACTTTTCCCCAGATATGAGGTATCGGCATGCTCAGGAGAAATTGCACAACAAATTTTGGAGTCCATTTTCTCCTTTTTCTCTTGTGAAAATAAATTAGATCTAAAGTAAAATTTTTGTGAAAAAAGTTAAATGTTTTTTCCTTCCATATTGCAAAAATTCCTGTGAGGCACCTGAAGAATTCATAAACTTCTTGAATGTGGCTTTGAGCACCTTGAGGAGTGCAGTTTTTAGAATGGTGTCACTTTTGGGTATTTTCTGTCATATAGACTCCTCAAAACCACTTCAAATGTGATGTGGTCCCTGAAAAAATGGTTTTGTAATTTTTTTTGGAAAAATTTGAAATCGCTGGTCATCTTTTAACCCTTCTAACGTCCTAACGAAAAAAAATTGTTTCAGAAATTGTGCCTGTGTACAGTAGACATGAAAGGAATGTTATTTATTAACTATTTTGTGTGACCTAACTCTCTTGTTTAAGGCATTAAAAATTAAAAGTTTAAAATTGCAAAATTTTCTAAATTGTAGCCAGATTTCTGAATTTTTCCACAAATAAATGCAAGTCATATCAAACAAGTTTTGCCACTGTCATGAAGTGTAATATGTCATGTCATGTCTCAGAATCAGTGGGATCTGTTGAAACGTTCCAGAGTTACTACCTCATAAAGTGACACTCATCTTTATTGTAAAATTTGGCCTGGTCAGGAAGGTGAAAACAGGCTTGGGGAGTAAATAAGTTAAAGAAGGAGGGTTTTCTGAAGCGTTTTTCACTTGAAAAACTTGATTTTTTTTAATACTTCAAAAAAATCTGTATGCACATAGTCTAAAAACTAGAGTCTTTTCTGAAAGGAGGCACCTATTGCCTGCTTTCTGCCTACTGGTGAAGAGCTGATTTACATACCCTTTTCCCAGCAAGCATTTCCTGATCTTTGCTTCTCTACCCCAACTGGTAGTCTCGACAAGGAGTAGCATAAGTAGGGCCCTATCACACTGCATTCTTTGGCCTCATCGGTGCTTCTGCCCAACATCCCCCCGTCCTTGTAAAACTGAATTCGGGCCTAAGTGTCAAGTCGGGGCGATTGACTATACTCGTGTGGACGGAGTCACCCTGTGCTCTGTCGTGCATCATTTTCATCCGTATATGCCTATTGGAGGGAGATAGCCTTACGTAGTGGACTACGTCTTGGTGTCCACCTCCAAAAGGCGTATACGGCTGATACAGGACAGAGCACACGGTGACTCCGGCCATGTCAGCATGGTAAATTGCCTCGTCAGTGCGTACGCCCGAATCCAGTTTTGCGGGGTGTTCAGACAAATGCCCAGACGGGATTATTGAAGGTGGGAAAGAAAGCAGTGAGAAAGGACCCTTAGATATCTGCATGCACTGATGCTATTGGGAACTTTTCAGGGACCAACCTTGGAAATGAAATTTACTCCAGTAATTTCCATACCCCCAATAAAAGCTTTGAGATGAATGTGCAATCTATGTTGACTTGACCGAGCCTTGTTTCTTTTTAAGTATAAATCAAGCGATTTGACTTTCCCCGTTACAGAGATGCTTTCTTTTTACAGCGCTGCTGCATTTACACCTCGCTGTTCTGCATCAAGTATCATGTTTAACATGATGTCAAATATAGCAAGCCCCACTTTGGATAACATCACGCTGAACTGTGCATTCAATATGGTTACATCCTGTTGTTTGGGGAAATGTTATAAAATTCTTCTGTATTCATGGCAGAAACGTGGATTTGTTTAAAACATAATAACTCCTAAGCGCAGATTTAATTACTTGTTTCAGGGTTTGACATAAATAAGACTGGGTTCTTATCCAGCTATAGAAATAGGAGCTGGAGAGGAGCCAGAGGAACACAAGAAAAAAAAAAGAAGAAGATTGCTAAGTAATTTATTGAGGAGATGTGCTGTAGCTGCATTTGTTCTGCTGGCAAGACGGCACAATTCAGGATTATGTGTGGAAGACTTCCATTTCCATACGGCTGTCTGTCACCTGCACTATGCCACCTCACTTCATCAGCATTTGCTTTAACATTGTCGTTCTATGCGGTGTATTAAATATGCAGAAGTTAAGTACCATTTAACTTCTTGGAAAGGGAGGTTTCTTTTCTATGCTCCGTAAACAAGATAACAAAACCAAGAAGATAGAAACGACAATAAAAATGTAAGCATTTGACATAAATGTTGCAAAATGCAGCTCTGTTATTGCCAGTAAATCGCGAAAGAACCTCAGCAGACCCAGATTATAAGCCATAGGGGTTGTCTGGTCCAAAAATATTGATGACCTACCCATATGATAGGTGGTCATTATAAGATTGGTGGTGGACTTAAACCTGGTACTCACACCAATAAGATGTTACTTGCTCTGGTGCCACCTGGATGTAGCACTTCTTGTAAACCACAGCTCCATTCTATGTGTAGCACCGCAGCAGGCTACTACAGGACAGCTATTATTCAGGTCAGATCGGTTAGAGTCCAACACCTGGCACTCAGAAAATCGCAGTAGTTCGCAACGGTTGCTACACATGGAATGGAGCACTATTCAAAGTGTTTGCATTTGGCCACTGCCAGAGCAAAACTTAACTGATTTGTGAGGATGCCGAGTGTTGGACCACCATTGATTGACCTATTTTATGGTCAACTGTTTTAATATGGGCCATCAGATGCTATTGCCAACATGGCACTGTGCTATGGCTTCTGTTGTAAACAGAATTATGGCTCATTTGTGAACAGAGACTAACTTAGACATTACAGACTAGAGGTGTCACTATAGGAATTCAGGGGCATTGTCAAACCTGTTCTTTTGTAACTCAGGGGCCCAACAGGCCTTGTGCAGACTGGAGCATATTATGTATGGCAAGTGATGGTGTTAGGGTGGGCAGGAGGTCCTGTTGTAGACTTTTTTTTTTTTTTTACTTTTCTCCTTGTGTTCAAATAACTTTGTTCTGTAATGTCCTGACCTTGCCGTCATGAGAACCATCGCAAAGTGGAAGTTTTACTATATTTGCTTGGTAGTTATATGCTTACTTTTGTAGTAGGCTAACAATAAAAGCCTAATTGTTTACTTGGCCTTAGTTTTGTGTTGTGAATGGGTTTGAGATGAGTTCTGAGCAGAGGCTCCCTCTGGTGGTTACAAGCGGTGCTAGTGAAGATTGTGAGGACTGGGAATCAGGTGTTACTGACTGGTCTTATATAAGGGAGTCATTTTCCCATCAGGGTTGCCGGTGATCAATTGTTCTGGTCTGAATCCTTTATTCCAGTTTCCCTTGTAGCCTGCTGTGTCGTGTCTGCATCTCCTGCTAACAGATAAGACATTTTCTTCTTTTGTGTTTGTGCTATATTTTTGCATTTTGTCCTGCACTTCTGTGGGGGCCTTCAGGGTCCCCTCCGGGGGCTTCTGCCCTCTCAGTTTAGTTCAGCCACTGATGTTTGTACTTTTGCTTTTTCCAGTTTTTTCAGTGGCTGCTGTTTTGATTTTGTTACACCAGAGAACTAATTTAGGTGGTAGAGGTCGTGTGATCTCAGGTGATTTTGAAATTAGTAGAGTTGGTGCTTTTCAGGGTTTTCTGGGATTGCAGTAAGTACCCTTCCTGTCCTTTTCTATTTAGTTAGTTTGGGCCGCAGCGTTTGCTCATACTATTTTCTTTCTGTGTCAGTATTTCTTCTTGTCTAACCGCCATTACATGTTTGGGGGCTTTCTATGTTCTTTGGGGATCTGCTCCGGGGCAGATAGCTTTCCTATTTCTATCTTTAGGTGTAGTTAGTTTCTCAGGCTGTGACGAGGCGTCTAGGACCAACGTAGGAACGCTCCACGGCTGCCTCTAGTTGTGGTGGTTAGTCAGGGTACTGCAATCTCATAGATTCCAACTGCTCTGGTGTATTGCCTTTTTTACCTGCACTCCTCAGCTACCGAAACATAACAGTATCACCGGCCCAAAAAATTGAATTTGTATGGTACTCACAGAAGGGAAAAAATATTGTCAGAGTTGTCGGAGATATTTTTCTGTTTGTTGCATTTTTTTTTTTTTTCCCTCTGTATCTCTGGGTGCTGGGGAGGATCTTTTCTCTCAATGGAGTTTGCACAGTTGTCTGGCCGTGTGGATCAGCTTGCCACTGAGGTTCAGAGTATTGCTGCATATCTTGCTAGGTTGCCTGTTGTGGAATCTAGGATCCCCATGCCAGATTTGTTTTTAGGGGATCGAGCTAAGTTTCAGAATTTCAATAATAATTGTAAATTGTTTTTTGCCTTAAAATCTAAGTCCTCAGGGAACGCAGCGCAGCAGGTTCAAATTGTCATCTCTCTCCTGCGCGGCGATCCTCAGGATTGGGCTTTTTCCCTGACACCTGGGGATCCTGTTTTGAGTGATGTTGATGCATTTTTTCAGGCCTTGGGGTTATTGTACGATGAGCCTAATGTCACTGATCAAGCTGAGAAAGCCTTGTTGGCATTAAATCAGGGGCTTGATGACGCTGAGTTATACTGTCAGAGATTCCGTAGGTGGGCAGTCCTGACCAAATGGAATGACGACGCTTTGGCAGCCCTTTTTCGGAAGGGTCTGTCAGATAATGTAAAGGATGTTAAGGTGGGATTCCCTGTCCCCTCTGGTCTCAATGATTCTATGTCATTAGCGATTCAAATTGACAGACGTTTGCGTGAGCGGAGAAGTATGCGTGGAATGGTGTTGCCTTGTGAACCAGCTTCTGAACCCATGCAGTGTGATAGAGTGGTGTCTGGGACACAGCGTCATGAGTTTCGAAAGCGCAATGGGTTATGTTTCTACTGTGGTGATGCCTCTCATGCTATTTCGGTCTGCCCTAAGCGGGGAAGACGTTTTGCACGCTCAGTTGTCTTGGGTAGTGTTCAGACTAAGTTTTTATTAACTGTCACTCTGATATGCTCTCTGTCCTCATTTTCTGCTCAGGCTTTCGTTGATTCTGGAGCAGCTATTAACCTGATGGATTATGATATTGCTAAACGTTGTGGATTTCCCTTGATACCCCTACAGAAGTCTATTCCCCTACTGGGGATCGATTCTACCCCTTTGGCTGAGAATAAACCCCAGTTTTCTACTCAGGTGATAATGAGGGTTGAACCTGATCACCAGGAGTGCTGCAAATTTTTGGTTCTGTATAATCTGCATGACATTATCGTGCTGGGTTTTCCTTGGTTACAGTCTCATAATCCTGTTTTGGATTGGAAATCTGTGTCTGTAACCAGTTGGGGCTGCCAATGTGTTAATACCAACACTCCTGTTTTTTCTACCTCCCCCCAGGCTCAGGATGTTCCTGACTTTTTGATTGATTTTTCTGATGTGTTTAGCGAAAGTAAATCTGCATCCTTGCCTCCCCATAGGAGCTATGACTGCGCTATTGAATTAGTGCCGGGTAGTAAATTCCCTAAAGGTCGCCTTTTTAACTTGTCTGTACCTGAACATGACGCTATGCGGTCTTATATCAAGGAATCATTGGAGAAGGGTCATATCAGACCATCCTCTTCACCCTTAGGTGCCGGTTTTTTCTTTGTGGCCAAAAAGGATGGTTCATTAAGGCCGTGTATTGATTATCGTCTCTTGAACAATATTACTGTGAAATATCAATACCCGTTACCCTTGATTTCTGACCTGTTTTCCAGGGTGAAAAACGCTACTTGGTTTACCAAGCTTGACCTCAGGGGGCGTATAACCTTATTCGCATTAAGCACGGGGATGAATGGAAAACGGCATTCAATACCCCTGAAGGGCATTTTGAGTACCTGGTGATGCCCTTTGGGCTCACTAATGCTCCTTCCGTCTTCCAGTCCTTCATGAATGACATTTTCAGGGATTTTGTGGACAAATTTCTGATTGTTTATTTGGATGATATCTTGATTTTTTCTAATGACTGGGACTCTCATGTGAAACATGTTCGAACTGTATTCCAGATTTTGAGAGAGAATGCTCTGTATGTGAAGGGATCAAAGTGTCTTTTTGGCGTACAGAGGATCTCATTTCTAGGATTCATTTTGTCCCCATCTGTTATTGAAATGGACCCGGTCAAGGTTCAGGCCATCTGTGATTGGGTCCAACCTACTTCATTAAAGGCTCTTCAGAGATTTTTGGGTTTTGCCAATTTTTATCGTAAATTTATTGGTAATTTCTCGGTTATTGTTAAACCATTAACTGATTTGACCAGAAAGGGTTCTGATGTGGTGAATTGGCCTCCTGAGGCAGTCTCTGCATTTCAGGAACTTAAGCAGAGATTCACTTCTGCTCCTGTTCTACGGCAGCCTGATGTTTCTCTGCCATTTCAGGTGGAGGTTGATGCCTCTGAAATTGGGGCAGGTGCCGTTTTGTCCCAAAAAGATCCAGAGACCTCTAAAAGTAACCCTTGTGCCTTTTTCTCTCGAAAATTTTCTCCTACTGAACGTAATTATACGTGGGTAATCGGGAGTTATTGGCCATGAAGTGGGCTTTTGAAGAGTGGAGACATTGGCTGGAGGGAGCCAAACATCAGGTGGTGGTCCTTACGGACCATAAGAATCTGGTCTATCTGGAATCTGCCAAGCGACTCAATCCTAGACAGGCCAGGTGGGCCTTGTTTTTCACACGTTTTAATTTTGTGGTTTCCTTTCTTCCTGGCACTAAGAATGTTAAGGCGGATGCCCTCTCGAGGAGTTTCCTTGCGGACTCTCCTGAGTTATCTGATTCTTCTGTTATTTTGAAAGAGGGTGTAGTTCTTTCCGCCATCTCGCCCAATTTGAGACTTGCTCTGGAGGGGTGTCAGGAGGATAGGCCCGAGTGCTGCCCTGTTGGAAAATTGTTTGTCCCGGACCAGTGGAAAAAGAGTGTGATGTCTGAGATTCATTGTTCCGCGTTGGCTGGGCATCCCGGAATTTTTGGTACCAGAGACTTGGTTAGTCGGTCCTTTTGGTGGCCTACCTTGTCTCGTGATGTCAGGGAATTTGTGCAGTCCTGCGGGACTCTCGCTCTAGTGGTTTGTTGATGCCATTGCCTGTGCCCAAGAGACCATGGACCCATATCTCTATGGATTTCATTTCCGACCTTCCTGTTTCTCAGAGAATGACCACCATCTGGGTAATTTGTGATAGGTTTTCCAAGATGATACATCTTGTGCCATTACCTAAGTTGCCTTCCTCCTCTGAATTGGTGCCGTTGTTCCTTCAGCACGTGGTTCGTTTACACGGCATTCCTGAGAACATTGTGTCTGACAGAGGAGTCCAGTTTGTTTCCAGATTTTGGAGGACTTTTTGTTCTAAACTGGGTGTTCAATTGTCTTTCTCCTCGGCATTTCATCCTCAGACCAATGGTCAAACTGAGAGAACAAACCAGACATTGGAGACTTATCTAAGATGCTTTGTGTCTGCTGATCAGGATGACTGGGTCTCTTTTTTGCCTTTGGCTGAGTTTGCTCTTAATAATAGGGCTAGCTCTGCTACTTTGATGTCTCCGTTTTTCTGTAATTCTGGGTTTCACCCTCGATTTTCTTCAGGACAGACGGAGGCTTCTGTCTGTCCAGGTGTTGACTCTGTTGTGGAGCGTATGCAACTGATTTGGGACCAGGTAGTGGAGAGGTTGTCCCTCTCTCAGGAGAGGGCCCAGCGGTTTGCTAACCGGCATAGGACTGATGGTCCTCGGTTTAAAGTAGGGGACTTGGTCTGGTTGTCCTCAAAGAATATTCCTATGAGAGTAGCATCTCCTAAATTTAAGCCTAGGTTCATTGGACCTTATAAGATCATGGAGATTATTAATCCTGTTTCTTTTCGTTTGCTTCTTACAGGGACATTTAAGATCCATAATGTGTTCCACAAGTCCTTGTTGAAGAGGTTTGTTGTGCCAGTGGTTCCTGCTGCTGTGCCTCCTGACCCTGTTTTGGTTGAGGGCAATCTGGAGTATGTGGTTGAGAAAATATTGGATTCTCGTTTTTCTAGACGGAAACTCCAGTATTTGGTTAAATGGAGAGGTTATGGTCAGGAAGACAATTCTTGGGTGTTTGCTTCGGACATCCATGCTAGGAGACTTATCCGTGCGTATCATAGAACTCATCCTGACCGACCTGGTTGCTCAAATGAGGGTTCGGTGACCCCTCCTCAAGGGGGGGGTACTGTTGTGAATGGGTTTGAGATGAGTTCTGAGCAGAGGCTCCCTCTGGTGGTTACAAGCGGTGCTAGTGAAGATTGTGAGGACTGGGAATCAGGTGTTACTGACTGGTCTTATATAAGGGAGTCATTTTCCCATCAGGGTTGCCGGTGATCAATTGTTCTGGTCTGAATCCTTTATTCCAGTTTCCCTTGTAGCCTGCTGTGTCGTGTCTGCATCTCCTGCTAACAGATAAGACATTTTCTTCTTTTGTGTTTGTGCTATATTTTTGCATTTTGTCCTGCACTTCTGTGGGGGCCTTCAGGGTCCCCTCCGGGGGCTTCTGCCCTCTCAGTTTAGTTCAGCCACTGATGTTTGTACTTTTGCTTTTTCCAGTTTTTTTCAGTGGCTGCTGTTTTGATTTTGTTACACCAGAGAACTAATTTAGGTGGTAGAGGTCGTGTGATCTCAGGTGATTTTGAAATTAGTAGAGTTGGTGCTTTTCAGGGTTTTCTGGGATTGCAGTAAGTACCCTTCCTGTCCTTTTCTATTTAGTTAGTTTGGGCCCCAGCGTTTGCTCATACTATTTTCTTTCTGTGTCAGTATTTCTTCTTGTCTAACCGCCATTACATGTTTGGGGGCTTTCTATGTTCTTTGGGGATCTGCTCCGGGGCAGATAGCTTTCCTATTTCTATCTTTAGGTGTAGTTAGTTTCTCAGGCTGTGACGAGGCGTCTAGGACCAACGTAGGAACGCTCCACGGCTGCCTCTAGTTGTGGTGGTTAGTCAGGGTACTGCAATCTCATAGATTCCAACTGCTCTGGTGTATTGCCTTTTTTACCTGCACTCCTCAGCTACCGAAACATAACAGTTTTGGAGGTACTCAACATCTTTTAAGAAAAATAAAACAAGCTGAGCATATTCGCGCATCGCCGAAAAAAACAGACAAATTATTTTGATCAGAGTTTGATCAGAGACTGAGTGTGTTCTGACTATCATCTGTTCTTCTCATGTCGAGAAAATAGTTTTTTTCCACTTACTCCTTTGTGTCAGTCTCTGAAAATCTTCTTTTTTTTTTTTCACAAACCCGTATGATTTGTATTGCCGATTTTGATCTGACCCTCAAATGAAAATCATATATGACTCCAATTTTTTCTTCGGACCCCTCACTCCAAGGAAAAAAATCAGACGTGCACTTGTGAACGAGCCCTTAGGCTATGTGCCAGCAAACATGCTTTGTTCTTTTTTGAGGAGTTCAAAAACGTTGAGTTTTTTGAGTAGAAACCACTTCAGTAAATGCTTCTTCAGTTTTTGGATGGATTTTTTCTTTTTTTGAAGTGTTTCCTGAAGCAGTTTTGAAGCAGTTTTTAAGTGTTTTTAAATACCTTTTTTAAAGCATTTGGATTGGCAGTGCTTAGTTTGGAGTTTGTTCCATCAAGATCTGCTTCTAAGAAATTACATGCACTTTTGTTTTCTCTTTTTGTCATTTTTCAAATCCTGAAGCAGAAAAACTCTCAAAAGACTGGACATAACAATAGCAAAGAAGAAAAGTGAAATAATTAAAAATAGATATTAATAGGAAGAGTATTTTATGCAGTTTTTAAACAATTTGTTTATGCAGGTTTCTGGAGTGGATCTACTCATCAGCACATAGCCTTAGTGGTTGACATTTTTGGATTGTTAGCCCTATAAAATTCTTTATTTTAAGAGGAGGTGTCCTGTTAAAACAACCTTTGTCCATTTGCCCCATCAAGGAATATAGATGCCACGAGGTACTTCCTTTCTCAGTATGATTGGTTAAAGCAAAGAACTACAAAAAGATTAGCTCTTTGGCCGGACTCTCACTTGCGAGTGTGATGCGAGAAACTCTCACAAGTCTCGCATCAATACCTGGCACTGCCGCCGCTATTCGGACTGGAGTGTGCGGCTGCATAAAAATACATACAGCCGCACACTCCAGTCCGAAAGCCGGCGGCAGTGCCGGGTATTGATTCGAGAGACTTGCGTGAGTTTCTCTCATCACACTCGCAAGTGTGGCCCGGCCTTACTCTTAGGCTAGGGTCAGATGGCCATAGACTCTCAAAAGAATCGGGACAATTATGCAAATGAAACTCCAATCAGACTCTGAGCCGAACGTCAGCATTGTGTAGTCCGGTTCATTTCAATTGGAGAGAATCAGATCGCTCGGTGAGGAGAAGATGATGAATACAATTTCTTCATCTTCTCCATTGGGTCAGTTAATGGAAATTGGACTGCACTCACATGTCATTCGAGTGCAGTTCGATGATTTTGAAGCACTCATTGACTTGCATGGCCGAGTGCGATTCAAATATCGGATCAAACTCCGGACATGCTGCAATTTTTTTTTCGGTCAGGAAAAAATAGGCATGTGAGCAGCCCCATAGAATAACATTGGTCTGAGTGCATTCTGATGTTTTGTCTGATTGCAATCAGACTGAAATTATGGTGGTATGAGCAAGCCCTTAGACAGTGTTTCTAAACTACAGTTCTAAAGTATCCCTCACAAGGCATGTTTTTAGGATTTCCTTAGTTTTGCACAGGTGACATACTTGTAGATCTTGAAAGTTTACCTTAACTCATATAACACAGTACTAGGATATCTTGGCACAAAAATGTATAATTCAACACATAAGTTGACATTGGTCAATGGCTCGTGCAATGTTAAATTATCTTAATTCTCTTCAATGAAACAAGAAGTTGTGACAAGTTATCAAGATGCTTTATGAGTCATGGTAATCTGTCACATCTGTATAGTCAAGGCCTTGGAAACTACAACAGGTGTGTTGACTGTTTAATATATCCGTAAATCATGACCTGCTGGGGTTAATTGAGGACTGGAGTTGTGAAGTCACATTTAAATCATTGGTTGTGTGGGATACCATATTGTTCCTGAAGTTACCATGTCCTTCTGCCTTGGCTGCTGTAACACCTAAAATAAGGGCTTAGTGGGAGTCCAATTCTATACAATAAATTATAGTAGTATCATATTCGGCTATAAGTTACTGTCACACTAAGCGAGATCGCTAACGAGATCGCTAAAGAGTCACCGATTTTATGACGCAGTAGCGATCTCGTTAGCGACTTAGCTGTGTGTGATGTGTAGCAGCGATGTGGCCCCTGCTGGGATATCGTTGATCGCTCATGAACGTTCTGAGCCGTATTTTGGTCGTTGGTGTCCCTGAATTGCTGAGTGTGACACCCTTTATGAACGACTTCACCAGCGTCGCAGGCGGGACTAGATCTTTGTGTTTGGAATCTAACTAGCGACCACATAGCGATCGCACTAGTGATCTCGCCAGGTCGTGTTGTTGTCGTGATCGCTAGTGCAGTCGCTAAGTCTGACAGTGCCTTTATCCTATGTCAGGACCTGTGAGCGCTCATGCTTGAGAGCTGAGCAATGGTAGATGAACTTTGCCTTGAACCTTCCACTGTAAACAAAACACATAGGTAAGCTCGTGTACACACTCTCTAATGGCTATCACAGAAAGCTAAGATATTATTGCGAAGTAATAGGAATAGGCAATTACAGATACATTGATGATTACTAGTTGAAAGTGCTGACGAGCTTTCTAATGACTAATGCACTCACAGCACAGAGTATTCTGATTCATCGTAAATGATTAATCTCATCAGTGATGTATTTTATTTACATCCAAACAGTATGGATCCCTTCCATCTGGACATGTAATCTAATTATTGTAGTGTGCAAGTTATTAAACTTGGGGTTGTTCAGTTTCATATAGCGAAGTCTCTGGGGTGATTTTGATACAATATACAAATATAAGAATGGGACAGTATAGAGATCTTTCTAATGATCTTTTTACACCTCGATCTGCAATGATAAAAATCATAGAATGGTAGAGTTGGAAGAAACCTCAAGGGTTTTTGTGTCCAACCCCCCCTTCTCAATACAGGATTCACTAAACCATCTCAGACAGATGTCTGACCAGCCTCTGATTGAAGACTTCCATTGATGGAGAACTCACCATCTGGCAGCGTATTCCATTCATTGACCACTCTCACTGTCAAAAAGTTTTTTCTAATATCTAATCTGTACTTCTCCCTTTCAGTTTCATTCCATTGCTTCTCGGGTTTCCACGTGCAACTGAGAATAATGATGATCCCTCTTCACTGTGACATAGGTTCAGATATTTGTAGACAGCTATTAAGTCTCCTCTTATCCTTCTTTTTTTTCATTGCAAGCTGAACATTCCCAGATCCTTAAGGCACTGTCACACTTAGCGATCGCGCTAGCGATCACGACAACGACACGACCTGGCGAGATCGCTAGTGCGATCGCTATGTGATCGCTAGTTAGATTCCAAACACATCACATCAGCGATCTGTATAACGACCTCTGCGGTTGTTGGGAAAACCTAGTCCCACCTGCGACGCTGGTGAAGTCGTTCATAAAGGGTGTCACACTCAGCGATTCAGGCTCACCAGCGGGACACCAACGACCAAAAAACGGCTCAGAACGTTCATAAGCGATCAGCGACATCTCAGCAGGGGCCACATCGCCGCTACATGTCACACACAGCTACGTCGCTAACGAGATCGCTACTGCGTCATAAAATCGGTGACGCAGTAGCGATCTCGTTAGCGATCTCGCTTAGTGTGACAGTACCTTTAAACCCAGGGGTGGGGAACATCAGGCCCCTGGGCCATTTACAGCCCTCAATGACTTTATCAGGCCCCCGGGCAGATTCTTAGGGACCACATTCTTGGGCAGGGAGCAGTATTTTGATTGCCACCAGCTCATTAATTTCTTCTTGCTCTGTTAGCACACACACGCAGTGTTCACTACTGAAGACAGAAGGGCATGCAATGAAAGATTACATCCTGACACCAGCGCCAGAGTCAGGATGTTCTTTGTGGGCGGAGTTTGTATGGCCCCTGAAGGATGGTATAAATATCCAAGTGACCCTTGGCAGAAAAAAGATTCCCCACCCCTGCTTTAACCGTTCTTTGTAGGACATACTTTGCAGTCCGCTTACCATTCTGGTTACTCTTCTCTAATCTTGCGCCATTTATTCAGTGTTTTCTTAAAATGTAGTGCCCAGAACTGGGCACAGTATTCCAGGTGAGGCCTGACCAAGGAGGCATAGAGGGAGGGATAATTACTTCACGTGATCTATACTCTATACTTCTCTTAATACATCCTAGAACTGTGTTTGCATTTTTTACTGCTGCATCACATTATTGATTCATGTGCAGTCTGTGATCTATTAGTATACCGAAGTCTTTTTCATACATGCTGCTGCCTAGTTCTATTCCTCCCATTCTGTAGATGTAATTTGTTTTTTCTTGCCCAGATGTAGAATCTTGCATTTCCCCTTGTTAATTACCATTCTATTAGTCACTGCCCATTGTTCAAGTTTATCTAGATCCTTCTGAATCCTTTCTCTTTCTTCTCTAGTGTTGGCTGACAAGAGGCCATCTTCTAAGTCTAGAAGAAAGAAGGTTTAATCATAATCACAGACTGTGATTCTTTACTAGAAGAGTAATGAGACTATGGAACTCTGTCACATGATGTTGAAGTAGTTGATTTACTAAACTGGGCCTGGGTGTTTTTCTTGAAAAATACATAATTACATGTTATGGTTACTGGATTCTGTGATAAAAAATGATTTAGGGAACTAGTTTATTGCCATACGTGGAGGTTTAGAATTGCCCCATATCAGGTGGAGAATTATTCCCCAATTAGTATCAGCCTCATGGGTTTTTTTCCTTACTCTGGGTCAACATATTAGGTTATAGGTTGAACTTGATGGACTTTTGTCTTATTTCAACCTTTAAACTATTAAATCAACATCTACATGAATGTCCACACCTACAGATATATTTGGCAATATTCCAACAGTTTAAGTGGTTTGTTTGACACATCCCATTTTAAATTAACCTTTTTGGGATTTCTGTGGTAATAGATCTATTAACCAGAGTGGAGAATGGCTACCAAGAATATTTTTTGCTCTGAAGGACCATTTATTAAATAAAAAACCCATTGATTTCTTAGAGAACTGTGTAACACATAGTTTTTTTTTTCTGTTGTGGGCCTTTACGTGAACACTGGTTATTCCACTCAACACTGGTAGAAAGTCATTGCAGTGCTTATCGAATTATATAGTTGAAAGTGGACAAACCCTAAATGTTCCTTAGCCCAGTGGTCCCCAACCTTTCTTACCATGAGAGCTACATTCAGCTCTGAGAGATGGTCGTGAGCCACATCCATCAATCCCCAACTATCTCAGTAGTGAGCCTCCTATTATTAGCATAATGACAGCCAAAGCTTCCCTACAGATATTTCACACTGATATTGTGGCCTCTCCCTTATAGCCAATATACTTACATGCAGGAGTTCTTAATTTCCCTCATTCAATATTCTAGCATCAAGCACACTAGCCACCCTACTTCTACATCCTATCACCATGTTTATCCTGCCCCTGCCACCAACCAATATACAGTATGTATATTCAGATCTGATCTTCTGTTTAGGGCTACTCACCAAAGTCACCATATGGAGACCTTCTCTTCATAGCTGTTTGCTACATATGGTGCTAATACATCAAGCTGGCAGACATCAGTGAGCCACATATTAGGAACCCGCGAGCCACAGGTTGGAGACCTCTGCATTAGCATATGCCATCAATTCTTGCTTGGTGGGCTTTTACCCTTGGATGAGAACGAAAGGATCCTGCAAATTATATATCCACAACTTTAATAAGAGTCTCTGAAAAAATCCAAAGGGGGCACATGCTTCTTTCAAATATCCTAGCCCTTTTGTTCTTCTGATTAGTGGTGGTTTCAGATGTTGGGTATATATAAGAGCATTGCTATATTCTCTCGTATATGATTGTAGGTTCAATACAGGTTAGGTTCAGTACAATGAATCTCTAAACAATAATACAGTATATATATATTTTTTCGTGGCTAGAAATAAACACTGCATGAGTGATACAAAGATGAATTAACTGAAGCTGAAAATGTTCTTCATATCTACATATCATATATTATACAGGTTGTATCATTGCTTTGCCAAAAAAGATTGCACCATAACATGTGTTCAGTATTATTTTTGGCAGGACATCTAACTACTTTGTGAAGTTCACTACCTCAAAACATTTCACAGAATGAAACAAATGGTTGAAGATAAAAATTCTTATCTGATACGCCAGGAATCTTCCCAACAATAAGCGCCTGCTCCAAAGCATAAGGGTATGCCACACTAAACAATATCGCTAACGGGATCGCTAAAAAACGTCACTATTTAGCGATCCCGTTAGCGATATTGTTCAGTGCGGCAGCTTCCAGCGACGAGCTTCCTGCTGTGATCTCGCTCGTCGCTGGAATCGCTCCGGACCCTATTTTCTCGTCGGCGCTCCCGCTGGGTAAGTATTTAATCGCTGTGTGGCACCTTTTCTTAGCGATTTAGCGGTACTTTTGTACCGCTAAAGTCGTTAAGAAGATCGCTAACGGCGATAGCGTCGTTAACTATATCGCTAAATGTGGCAGCATTTAGCGATATAGAAACAATCCCGCTAGCGATCGCATTAGTATTGCGTCGTTATCGTGATCGCTAGCGGGATTGTTTAGTGTGGCAGTACCTTTACACTCATCATGAGCCTCCACCACAACATAAATCAAATACAAGATAACGATAGAATAATAATAAAAAAAAAAGTTACATGATTCCATTTCCCCATCTGCAATTTATAAAAGAAGGATATATGTTATTTTAGCGTGCAGCTTTTTGGGAACTTAAAGTTTAGACTTGGTAGCTCACCAGGAAGGATTATTTAAAATGAATAGTCTTCTGGCGTTTGTCCGGACAGATATGAAAAGAAAAAAAATGGGTTTTTTTACATCGTACTCAAAATAAAAAAAATACAATATAGTGCAAAAGCACAAGGGCCATGAATTGTTTAAAGAAATGTTATTGTACAGTTCTCGAATACACCAATATGTGATGAACGGGCACACGGTCCGCCACACGGTAGCCCGGGGTATCACGGCTTGTGATCCCACCGCTGCCACCAATATGTGATGAAACGGTGCACACACACGACGGCTGCTGCCGTCCGACCCAGTAAACTGCAGGGATTTATAATTATCCCACTTCCACTTGGGAACTTGCAGCTCTCTGGCGCCCCCCTTACCCTCAGGTCAGTCCAGGAACTGCACCCAGGATAATTAGTCGCCAGACGGGTCACTTGGATGTGTGCTGGCTATTGGGCACGCTGCAGTGAGGGAATTATAATTACTCCGAGCCGCAGCCGGGTAATACACTTATAAAACCCGCTCCGTCACCGCCAACGCCACCCCATAGGTCAACACTTTACACCCCTTCTTTATAGCTGCCACCAGCCACGGTTTACTTGGAACAATTTATCAAGAGGGTCCGTAGCAACCCCAAAACAGTAGCGTAGTACCTCAGGCGCGTGCAAATTCGTTTATAGAGCAGGAGAATCAAACTAATAATTTTATAGGTTTATTCCTTAAAAAGACAGGTAGTGCTTATACAATATAAAAAGATGGAACAAACTGAGACAATATCGTTATGTACAAATGCAGTTATAAAATAAAATAGGATTAAAGATGAAAATCACTCACATGGTTGTTAGATCATTTACAGGCAAGCCAGGCTGGGGGGAGGAGCCACACGTCATAGTTCATTTGCAGATCTCTTAGTCAGGACATCACAGCAAGGACTGCCAAGGGGGGGCTCACTGCCAGACTTATACCTGGGGCTGCTGACCTCACGAAAAGGGGAGGGTTTTTCTGGCCACCTCCCCGGGACAGAAGTGTATGATTTGAGCTCTGAAATATCATAAGGTCCATCCCTCGTCCTGTGAACCTAGCAGAATAACGGCAGACCTATCAATGATCTTACTTTAAAACGACGGTTCCAATGAGCCCAAACTTGGATGAGCTAGTTTGTGGGGGATCCGAGAATTCCATTTCTCGGGTTCTGTTGGAGTTACGGGTTCACCAGTACCACGGGAACGATGCCTATGGACACAGGTTTCAAAACAGTAACTTTCGTGTTTCTGACGCAAATCCCACCGTGTTATAACTAAAACAGAATGAAGTCTCCAAAATGGCCGCTATGGTAGGGACAGCACATGTTGCTGACAATGGGGCCCCTGCGGTGAAGCGGCAAAACTTCCAGCACTGGTAGCTCAGGTTACACTGAGCTTGACTGCAGGTTGGGAGGGGGGAAGGGAAGCGTGAGCTGCAGAGAAAAGGAGGGAGGGGTAACTTTGCCCTGTGCTTGCAAACGGTGGAGGTTGTAGTACTATGTGGAAAGTTCTGGAAACAGCACAAGAAATGAAGCTTGCAGTATCATCACACCTCCCCCCCTTAGAGGGCGCTACGGAGGCATGACCTCTCGGTAATCCGCCATGCGCACCTCAGCGGGTTCGCCACGTCGGGACAACCCATCAGCATTCCCATGATCACTGCCTTTCTTGTGTTGTACGGCAAAATCATACTGCTGCAGGGCAAGGCTCCAGCGTAGCAACCTACCATTGGTTCCGGACACTGTGTGCAGCCAGCTCAGAGGGTTGTGGTCGTGACCACCTTGAAGGTGCGCCCGTACAGGTAGGGCTGCAACCGTTGCAGTGCCCAGACCATGGCCAGGCATGGGCAGACCATGGCACAGACATTGTCGTCTTCAGTTCCACGTGGGAGGAACACCTTCAGCATCTCCAGGAGGTGTTCAAGCGTATTCACCAGGCAGGTCTGACCATCAAGCCGGGAAAATGCCAGATGGGCATGAGGGAGGTCCACTAACTGGGGCACCGGGTAGGTGGGGGTTCCATGAGTCCAGAGCCCAAGAAAGTGGACGCGATCGTGTCCTGGCCCACCCCCAGGACCAAAAAGCAGGTGAAGTCCTTCCTGGGCACTGCAGGGTACTATAGGCGTTTCGTACCGAACTATAGCGCCATTGCAAAACCCTTGACGGACCTCACCAAGAGCGGTCTACCCCAAACAGTCAGCTGGACAGATGGCTGTGAGGCGGCATTCCGAGCTTTGAAAACAGCCCTGTGCAGCTCTCCAGTGTTGAGAGCCGTCGACAGCAGTCGGCCCTTCCTGGTACAGACTGATGCCAGCGAATTTGGCCTCGGTGCTGTACTCAGCCAGGTTGATTCGGGGAACCAGGAGCACCCCGTGTTGTACCTGAGCCGGAAACTTCTGCCAAGGGAAGTGGCATACTCCACCATCGAGAAGGAGTGCCTGGCCATGGTCTGGGCACTGCAACGTTTGCAGCCCTACCTGTACGGGCGCACCTTCAAGGTGGTCACCGACCACAACCCTCTGAGCTGGCTGCACACAGTGTCCGGAACCAATGGTAGGTTGCTACGCTGGAGCCTTGCCCTGCAGCAGTATGATTTTGCCGTACAACACAAGAAAGGCAGTGATCATGGGAATGCTGATGGGTTGTCCCAACGTGGCGAACCCGCTAAGGTGCGCATGGTGGATTACCGAGAGGTCATGCCTCCGTAGCGCCCTCTAAGGGGGGGAGGTGTGATGATACTGCAAGCTTCATTTCTTGTGCTGTTTCCAGAACTTTCCCCATAGTACTACAACCCCCACCGTTTGCAAGCACAGGGCAAAGTTACCCCTCCCTCCTTTTCTCTGCAGCTCACGCTTCCCTTCCCCCCTCCCAACCTGCAGTCAAGCTCAGTGTAACCTGAACTACCAGTGCTGGAAGTTTTGCCGCTTCACCGCAGGGGTCCCTATTGTCAGCAACATGTGCTGTCCCTACCCTAGCAGCCATTTTGGAGACTTCATTCTGTTTTGGTTATAACACGGTGGGGGTTTGCGTCAGAAACACGAAAGTTACTGTTTTGAAGCCTGTGTCCATGGGCATCGTTCCCGTGGTACTGGTGAACCCGTAACTCCAACAGAACCCGAGAAATGGAATTCTCGGATCCCCCACAAACTAGCTCATCCAAGTTTGGGCTCATTGGAACAGTCATTTTAAAGTAAGATCATTGATAGGTCTGCCGTTATTCTGCTAGGTTCACAGGACGAGGGATGGACCTTATGATATTTCAGAGCTCAAATCATACACTTCTGTCCCTGGGAGGTGGCCAGAAAAACCCTCCCCTTTTCGTGAGGTCAGCAGCCCCAGGTATAAGTCTGGCAGTGAGCCCCCTTGTCATTCCTGGCTGTGACGTCTTGACTAAGAGATCTGCAAATGAACTATGACGTGTGGCTCCTTCCCCAGCCTGGCTTGCCTATGCATATGTAACTATCATGTGAGTTATCTTTCATTCTTAATCCCGTTTATTTTGTAACTGTATTGTACATAACGATATTGTCTCAGTTTGTTCCATCTTTTTATATTGTATAAGCACTGCCTGTCTTTTTAAGGAATAAACCTATAAATTTATTAGTTTGTTTCTCCTGCTCTATAAACGAATTTGCACGCGCCTGAGGTACTACGCTACTGTTTTGGGGTTGCTACGGACCCTCTTGATAAATTGTTCCAAGTAAACCGTGGCTGGTGGCAGCTATAAAGAAGGGGTGTAAAGTGTTGACCTATGGGGTGGCGTTGGCGGTGACGGAGCGGGTATCATAAGTGTATTACCCGGCTGCGGCTCGGAGTAATTATAATTCCCTCACTGCAGCGTGCCCAATAGCCAGCACACATCCAAGTGACCCGTCTGGCGACTAATTATCCTAGGTGCAGTTCCCTGACTGACCTGAGGGTAAGGGGGGCGCCAGAGAGCTGCAAGTTCCTAAGTGGAAGTGGGATAATTATAAATCCCTGCAGTTTACTGGGTCGGACGGCAGCAGCCGTCGTGTGTGTGCACCGTTTCATCACATATTGGTGGCAGCAGTGGGATCACAAGCCGTGATACCCCGGGCTACCGTGTGGCGGACCGTGTGGCGGACCGTGTGCCCGTTCATCACATATTGGTGATGGAAGTTCACCAATATGTTCACCAATATGTGATGAAACGGTGCACACACACGACGGCTGCTGCCGTCCGACCCAGTAAACTGCAGGGATTTATAATTATCCCACTTCCACTTAGGAACTTGCAGCTCTCTGGCGCCCCCCTTACCCTCAGGTCAGTCAGGGAACTGCACCTAGGATAATTAGTCGCCAGACGGGTCACTTGGATGTGTGCTGGCTATTGGGCACGCTGCAGTGAGGGAATTATAATTACTCCGAGCCGCAGCCGGGTAATACACTTATAATACCCGCTCCGTCACCGCCAACGCCACCCCATAGGTCAACACTTTACACCCCTTCTTTATAGCTGCCACCAGCCACGGTTTACTTGGAACAATTTATCAAGAGGGTCCGTAGCAACCCCAAAACAGTAGCGTAGTACTTCAGGCGCGTGCAAATTCGTTTATAGAGCAGGAGAAACAAACTAATAAATTTATAGGTTTATTCCTTAAAAAGACAGGCAGTGCTTATACAATTAAAAAGATGGAACAAGCTGAGACAATATCTTTATGTACAAATGCAGTTATAAAATAAAATAGGATTAAAGATGAAAATCACTCACATGGTTGTTAGATCATTTACAGGCAAGCCAGGCTGGGGGGGAGGAGCCACACGTCATAGTTCATTTGCAGATCTCTTAGTCAGGACATCACAGCAAGGACTGCCATCAAGCAGTTCCCAATTCCAAAAATAATACTATTTAGTGCATGAAAATACCAATATATAGTACCCACATCATTTTTTAGTACTAACATACTATCATAGAGTAATCCAATAATACTACAAAAAATTTTGTCCAAATAATATCATCTATCAATAGGATTGGATGAAAAAGGGATGTGATCAATGAAACAATGACCGCTTGCTAGAACCTGTATAATAGTGCGCTGTGTGCTGCTGTTCTGTGTAATTTCCATGACATTGCTAGCGATAGCCAAGCACTGGACTGGATTATCTTCAGTCGTCCTGTAGAATTTAATAGAATTTAGAGGGAATATGTGACTGCCACTTATTTTATGTATGAAAGGCATAAGTGAATGTTGGGGGTCTGAGTGGTCTGACCCACACACAGCCGTTAGTTATCATCAGTCCTGTGGCTAGATGATAAATAACACAATGGAAAAATTCCTGTAATTCTTTCCCAACATGGGCAGGTACAGCTCCTAAGCCAACTCCATAAAAGACAGGTGCCAGCTGTGAGTACCTGCCTGAGTGCTGCTGATTAAACTCCTATATGCAGCTGTCAATATTTGACAGCAGTACTTAGAGGTTCAGACACTGGTGACCCATCCTAAGAATTGGTCATCAATGTAAAAGTAGTGGACCACCTCTTTAAATGGCATGCTGCACATTTCCTTTCCCTCCACAGCAACGCGATCTGTGCCATTGAGGTGCCAGAGCAGTCAGAGGCCTATTAGAGGTTTATGTCCCCTCAATCTTTGTGCTCAGCTAATTATAATAATTTTATTTTTGTCTGGCCATCATATTTCAAAAGCACTTCATAATTCAGACATTTCGTATACAAAGAACATCTGTCACGACTGTGTTGTCAGGTGTCCTTGGACCAGAGGCTCCCCATCCCTAAAGCTATGGGATGCCCTAGCTCCCCTGCTCTCGGGATTACTTCTGATAGTGAAGATGCTGGGGCCACGTACCTTGCCTTAGCTCCTGAATCTGCCCTCAGTCTGTACCCTTCCCCCATGCAGTGAAGAGGGGAGTAGTAGTATATCGTAATACACCAACCAAACTAACAAGGTAATACAAACAGGGGTAAGGAACAATACCAAACATACAAATATACACACACAAATAACAGAGGGATGCATCGGGGAGTGGAGGATGGGGTTAAACCAAAGTTGGAGAAGAAAGGGAATTATCACACATTCAAAACCTAACAACAGTCAGAGATAAATCCACTAAACGCCTACTATAATAATAATCAACAACAACCTCCAGCCATGCAGCATAAGCAACCTCTGACAATGAGTGCAAGCCAGGACCGAGATTATATAGGAGATGGCAGTGGCTAACAGTGCACAGCTGAGAGCCTAAATGCTCCAGGAGCTCTCAACTGACGTGATTAACCGCTGCACTGCCAAAAGAAATTTACACCATTTAATAAGAAGGTGAAGTGCTTCTAATCAGTGCAGCAGTAGGAGAAATCAGACGCTGCAGTCTTCTGGCTCCTCTCTGTCGCAGTAAACCCGTGACAATATCAGACATTACAGAGTAACACAGCAATTCAAATAAAAGGAGGGAAGACCTTGCTCCCAAGAGTTTATATTCTAAGAAGAAGTGGTTGCACTGCATGGTCGAGCTATCTTCTATAATAAAGGCAGTTATGTAATATAGTTTAATATATGCAGTTTAATATATACATTGCAATACTTGAGTATTGTAGTGTATAATTCAAATGATTGCACATTCAAGTTCACCAGGCCAGGTTTTAAAAAAGGGCAAAGTAAAATGCATAAATAAATAAAAAAAAGTTTTTTTTTTAAAAAAAAGCATATTTGAAATTACCGGATTCAAAATTGTCCTATCTATCAAAACGGTAAATTATTTAATTCATACAGTAAATGCTGTGGGAAAAAAAGTTAGATGCCACTATTACCATTTTTTTTATCGCTACACCTCCCCCAGTTATTTAAAGGCGATCACAATATCTGGTACACAATAAAATTGACAGATAAACATGTAGACTTTTTTTGTAGCACATTGTATGGTAAAATGATTGGTGCCAGTTAAAACTGTGTGTTCCACATAAAAAACCTAATCCTTCATATGGCTAATTAGATGCAAAAATATAATATAATATAGTTCTGGTTAGAAGAAGCCGTGGGCAGCACGGTGGCTCAGTGGATAGCACTGTAGCTTTGCAGCGCTGGAGTCCTGGGTTCGAATCCCACCTAGGACAACATCTGCAAGGAGTTTGTATGTTCTCCCCGTGTTTGCGTGGGTTTCCTCCGGGTTCTCCGGTTTCCTCCCACACTCCAAAAACATACAGATAGGGAATCTAGATTGTGAGCCCCATCGGGGACAGCGACGATAATGTGTGCAAACTGTAAAGCGCTGCGGAATATGTTAACGCTATATAAAAATAAAGATTATTATTAAGCAAGGTAGGAAAAACAGAAGTGCAAAAATTGGCCATGAAAGGAAGAGGTTAAGGTCAGAGTTGCTTGAAAGGACCCAAAAGCTCCTTTTTCATATAAGAAAACACCAGTATCATTAAATAGTGGTCCCCAGTCCATCACACATGGCCATTGAAATTCACCGTTGCGTTTTCCCTCTATTAACCCAATCATGACCTCTTGTAAGGAACAATTCTGATGTAGATGTATAGCAATAAAATGTTCTTAATACGGTTTTGCAAAAAAAAAAAAAAGTACATATAAAACAAGCTCCAAATCTTTTCCTTAAAGTCCTCTTATATTTTATCTCTGTGATATTCTGTTACATTAATCAAACTAAAAGACTGTGGTATAAAAAAAATAAAATAAAAAACCAACCACACATTTTTTCTTTAATACTTAGTGCACAGAGAGGCAAAAGAGCCCACAATTTATTTCCTGTCTTCTTGCTATTTCTAGAATTAATGTCTTTGGGTTAGTTGCGGATTGCAAGATTTAGCCAAAAATAACTTTATGTGCATCTTGGGACTTATTAAGCCTATTTATCTTCAACTCAAAGTTCTCTGAAGCATCAAATTAAATACTACTTGTTGTTCATGTCTTTAATTAAACAGAAAATGTCCCTGCGAGGATCTTTTTTTAATGTATAAGGAATAAAATGTTAATGCTCCAAAACAGCCGAGATATTCATTGTAATCATTTGTATACAAAACAATACATTATAGTATTAATTCCAAAGGAAAACAAGTCTTTTCAAAGGACTGGAAAATCAATGCAATTAGTGCCACATTAATGTAAGAACCGATCTGCTCTTGAGTTGGAATCTTCTTGTTCTTCATGAATTTTTCATGTCTACAAATTAGTCCAAATCCGCTCCTTTGGAACCCAATTTTCTGAACACATTTCATGCTTTGTAAACAGAACCGAATTACACTTTTCTCTTGAGTATATGAACCATAAGTAAAGATTCACCTCTATTACCTATTATTTCATCTGAATGATCCCTGTCCATGTGCCCCATGAATATATTAAGCGAAAGTGATCTTAATCTGTGAGTCAGAGCAAAGAGCCATTAGTGGACTCACTGCAACCATTTGTCTCTCATTGCCTGCAGGTGAAATTTAGAGTTTCTATTTTGAGCATACTTGCCAAATTTTCTGTAATGTCCTGGAGACTTGCAAAAATAAAAAAAGAATGGATTTCCTAGACTACTTTAAAATCTATCAAATTTCCTACATGCCCCACATACATGCATATTCTCAGCTCCCTCTATTGACGACATAACTCAATCGTTTCCAGTTTGTGCCTTCACTAGTTTCTCATGAGAAATAAATTTGTACAATGATTCATATTCAGATGTCATAAATGAATGAATGTTGCATTTTTCAACGCTGGACATTTTATTTAATTTCTGGTGTATGTGGACTCTGTTAATTTTAGGGTTTGCCAAACGGGTCATCGGTATTATATGCAATATTATACTTGCCAACTCTCATAAAATGAGTGGACCTGTCATACTCACAGAATAGTTGGAAAATCTCCAAGGCACCACTAAAACCTCCTCGAAAACATTGCTGTATTTTTGCGCATCACGCTCAATACTGAACGAATCGAGATGTTTTGAAAAATGTGTTAACATTTTATTCATCATATTCATGTTTCTAAAGTCTGTGATTTTCATAATTCCAAGACTTTTCCTTCTTGGTGTTGAAATTTCAATGTTTGAGGGTACATTATCTAAGCTACCAGTTTACACCTCTGCAGATTCTTTTAGTTTATACTTCGCATATAAATGATTCTTTACTGTAAGAGTAGTGAAACGATGGAACTCTGGTTGTCTTTTTTTCTGCAGATGCTACATAATGGTTGAATTTTATGTAAAAAATAACAAATTTTGTTCTTTAATATTTATGTTGTGCACAATGCTGCACTATTGCATTCACAGAATACTATAAATGTCTTTGACAGAAGATTTTACTTGGTAACATGTATAGGATCGTTGAAAAAACTTCTTACAATCTAGTTTTAGAAGCTTTTCTTCTACTGTTCCCAGTTTGCTTTTTCTTTACAATTTCACAAGTGAATTGGTTATTATAGAGATCTGCACAGCCTGCAATCTTTAAACAAGAAACCACAACCTACATGCAGATTGTACAAAATAAAGATAATTTATGGACTGTAAAGAACACTGCGTGGGTGTGCAGAAGGGCCTGTTTCAGAAACTCGAGTCTTTTGCTTAAAGCATATATTCTCTTTGATGTACAATTTCAGATGTGATTATGTCAAGTAGATTCTTTATAAGGCCAATCTACATTCTAAATGTGGCCAAAAAGATACTCCTGAGCTGAATTATGGTTATCAGCATAGATTAACTTAATAATACACAATTTTCTCAATAACTGAGAAAATTCTGTCTCTTGAAAATGGCAGAATGGTGGCCAGATAAAATTAAACTATTATCCTTCTGCACCAAAGTTGATCTACATTTATATGTAAGACCCGGTTTTTGGCCACTAGATTGGAGCCCAAGGACTTCCTGCTACCCGACAGCATTCACTTCTTTTTTTTTTAATTAGCTGGCCTGGCATGACGTCACATGTGACAATCTAATAAAAAGAAAAGCCACAGACCTTGGGAGGTAAAAGGCAGTTCTTAGGTCTTCTGTCCAGCGGCCATAGATTACTGATGCGGACGAGGTACTGTGAATTGATTCGCACCAACTTTATTCTGCATCATTAGTGACTAGAACATATTACCTAAAGCCCTACATGTACTATACAAAATACCATAAACTGTTCAAAACTACTGACCTGACTTTCTAATTTACTTGTATATTAAATTGGAGTTCAAAAAAGTATTTTATTAATTTCATCTGGTGCGCCCCCAATTTAATTAGCTGTAATGCTATTTTGGAGTCGGCAGCAGAGCCGGGAACAGCCACAACAATGTATATTGTGCGGTGTTTGAGTAAACCACGAAAACCTTGATGTGATGATGACTTCTGCTTAGTAGAGTGTTGTAATCCCTTCACTGTTCTGGTGATCAAACATCTTAGAAATTGAACCCAATGATCAACTATTGATGGCCTATTGTGCTAGAAGTTGGATGCCGACCAATCAAATATGGCTTATCTTAAGGTTCTTCATTTTACTGCTCTATAAGGGTCCCAGAATAATAAGGTCTGAGATGTCTTCTTTAGGTCAGACTCATATACATAAAATAAAACCAGATGATAACCACATGAAATAAACAAACACTTTTAAGGTGCCAAAGTCAGACTTGCTCATACTGACCATTTTTTTAGTACTGTGGTGTGGATAGGGTCAACATCAAAACTTTCCCCAGATGTTGTTATTAATCAGATAGGAATCCAGGACTCCTGGAAACTGTTTTCTTGCAGGACTTGGATCCTGAGATTAAATCAAACTGCAGAAACTTCAGCATGGAGTTGGTATTATTATTATTATTTATTATTATAGCGCCATTTAATCCATGGCGCTTTACATGTGAGGTGGGGTATACATAATAAATACAAGTACAGTAATCTTAGACAATACAAGTTACGACTGGTACAGTAGGAGAGAGTACCCTGCCCGTGAGGGCTCACAATCTACAAGGGATGGGTGAGGATACAGTAGGCGAGGGTAGAGCTTGTCGTGCAGCGGTTTGGTGGATCTGTGGTTACTGCAGGTTGTAGGCTTGTCGGAAGAGGTAGGTCTTCAGGTTATTTTTGAAGGTTTCCATGGTAGGCTAGAGTCTGATATGTTGTGGTAGAGAGTTCCAGAGTAGGGGGATGCGCGGGACATTGTGGGAAGAGGAGATAAGAGGGGAGTAGAGAATGAGATCTTGTGAGGATCGGAGGTTGCGTGCAGGTAGGTACCGGGAGACGAGGTCACAGATGTATGGAGGACACAGGTTGTGGATGATATGTTCTTAGGCTGCTCACTCAACTGGTGTACAACCATAGTTTTTACATGTAGTTATAGACTGGCTGCCAGGCTTCCAATAAAATTTGGCTATAGATCATCTTTATACTTTTGTATCCAGCATTGTTAATTTTTTTTTAATTTTTATCTTTATCATCCATTTTTCAATATTTAGTTATGAGAAACAAATGTTTTTCTCACAAGCACAAAATTATTGTGGTCATTTAAAATGAAAGTCAGTATCATTGATATATACCTTATGGAATTGCCTTACCACAGTGTTACACATTTGTCCCTGGTCTGGGCTCTGCTACATCTGCTATGGGCCATTGAACTTTTGGGTGCTCCATGTGGGACTTTGCTGGCGGCCTGGTGTGCTTCCATGTGATGAACTGCCTGAGTCTATGTAAGGTCTTCTAAGACACACATATGGACCTTGGTAATAAATCTATGACTAGGCTTGCAGTTTGTGTGTGTGTGCATAGCAACCTGGCTGTGGGCTGCAGGCCATTTCCTGTAGACCAGCAGCTTCTAGTGCTTCTTCTTACTGTCTGCGGCTTCTAGTGACTCCTGAGTTCTGTCAGCTACCTATGCCTGGATCTCCTGGATCTCTTCTCTGTGTCCGTGTCACGCTGTCTAATGATATGTATACAATGTCAGTAAACTATTAATACAGGAACAACACTCTATACAACAACTAGTATAGCAACATCAGCATGTAAGTATAGAATAGATTTACCTGACACGATATCTGCTGAACTCAGGGTTAATCTTGAGGACTTGATGAGCTGAAACAGGAAAGAGGTGGACCGGGATCTAACCTGACCCTAAACTGGGGTCCTAACTAATCCCTCACCTTGGAGGTACTGATAATGGTTCAGAGGTCCAAGTCTCCAACCTAACCCTGTCTCCTATCAGACCCTGAACCCTGTAATCAGTCCTAAGAAGGATCCTGACTACCACCAAAGGGATATGGGCTGATCTCAGCTAAATACACAGATTAGACATATAAGACAGACAGGATAACACTCGCTTGCATACACACTCAAACACCAAAGGAACATAAATGGTCTGGGAAATAAACTCTAACCAAGTTGAGCTTAGAACAACTAAGGAGCTCACAACTAAAGTCTATACAGATTCATTCCTATCTGTGGTCTGCATGAAGGTTTCACTGGCAACTCCCCAAGCAGACAACCAGGAATTTAAAGGAAACCAATCAACAAATAATCAATTGCAGCCGGGAGAAACTGCACCCAGTCCCAGCACCGAGCACAGACAGAATTAACTCCCTAGCTGCCAAACACAAAGAAACAGCAGCTCAGCTGTGAGAAGTCAAAATGTGCAACCGCGACGATCTTCGTGGCAATGCACACATGACAGTACCCCCCTTCTACGAGGGGCCTCCGGACCCTCAGGGCCAGGCCTGCCCGGGTGAGTTCTGTGGAAGGTCCGAACCAAACGATCTGCGTTAACATCAGACGCAGGGACCCACGTCCTCTCCTCTGGACCATACCCCTTCCAATGCACCAAGTACTGAAGGGACCGGCGATTCAGACGTGAGTCAATGATCTTTGATACTTGAAATTCCAAGTTACCATTGACCAACACAGGAGGAGGAGGTAGAGGTGACGGTATGACTGGTGCCACATACCTTTTAAGTAATGACTTGTGGAACACATTATGAATTTTAAACGTAGGAGGGAGGTCCAGACGAAATGCCACAGGATTAATTATGGAACTGATCCTGTACGGCCCGATGAATCTGGGACCCAGTTTCCAGGAGGGCACTTTAAGTTTTATATTCCTGGTAGACAACCATACCAGATCGTTCACATTCAGATCTGGACCAGAAACTCTCCTCCTATCAGCCATACGTTTGTAACGGTTCCCCATCGCACTCAGATTATTCAATACACCTCTCCACACAGAAGCAAGTGACGACGAGAAACGCTCCTCCTCAGGAACCCCAGAAGGGTCCCCCCCATTGAAAGTACAAAACTGGGGATGGAAACCATATGCCCCAAAAAACGGGGACTTACCAGTGGACTCGCTCCGCCTGTTGTTAAGAGCGAACTCTGCCAGAGGCAAGAAAGAAGACCAGTCCTCTTGGTTCTCTGAGACAAAACACCGGAGATATGTCTCTAAGCTCTGATTCAGACGCTCTGTCTGACCATTGGTCTGCGGATGAAAAGCCGAGGAAAATGACAATTGCATCCCCCGAGGTAAACAAAATGCCCTCCAAAATTTGGACACAAACTGAGACCCCCTATCTGACACCACATCAGAAGGCAACCCATGAAGTCTAACGATCTCCCTAATGAACACCTGCGCCAGAGTTTTAGCATTAGGGAGTGCAGGAAGAGCAACGAAATGTGCCATCTTACTGAACCTGTCAACAACCACCAGTATGACAGTATTCCCTGACGACAGAGGAAGGTCCGTAATGAAGTCCATAGATAAATGAGTCCATGGACGCTCCGGAAGTTTCAAGGGTAAAAGGGTCCCAGACGGACGGGTATGAGGGGTTTTAGAGCGAGCACACACCCACAATGACGCGACAAAAGTTATAACATCTTTATTAGCATTAGGCCACCAAAACCGGCGAGAAAGGAGATCTAAAGTAGCCTTACTCCCTGGATGTCCTGCTAGAGCAGAATTATGATGTGCCTCAATAACCTTTTGTCTCAACAGATTTGGGACAAACAGTCTCCCTGGAGGTCCTGCAGGGGCGTCCCCCTGAGCCTCTAACACCTCCTCCTCAAGCTCAGAAAATACAGCCGACACTACCACCCCCTCCTGAAGGATAGGACTCGGGTCATCCATTTTCCCGGCCCCTGGGAAACTGCGAGACAAGGCATCAGCCTTTACATTCTTAGACCCCGGGCGATAAGTGACGACAAAATTAAACCTGGTAAAAAACAACGACCATCGAGCTTGTCTGGAATTCAGACGCTTAGCGGATTCCAAATACAACAGGTTCTTGTGATCAGTAATAACGGTAACCGGGTGGACTGCCCCCTCCAAAAAATGACGCCATTCTTCAAAAGCTAACTTAATGGCCAAAAGTTCCCTATTGCCGATATCATAATTCCTTTCGGCGGACGACAATTTCTTAGAAAAGAAAGCGCACGGATGCCATTTACCAGGGGACGGACCCTGGGACAATATAGCACCCACCCCTACGTCAGACGCATCCACCTCCACAATGAACGGCTGAGATGCATCTGGTTGGATGAGAACGGGTGCCGAAGCAAAACATTTCTTCAAAGAGGAAAAGGCTTGGCAAGCTTTGTCCGACCATTTAGAAAAATCCGTCCCTTTTCTTGTCATGTCAGTGAGAGGTTTGACGACAGATGAGAAATTACAAATAAATTTCCGGTAGTAGTTAGCAAACCCCAAAAAACGCTGCAGAGCCTTAAGATCCCCTGGCTGATCCCATTCAAGCACTGCTCTCACCTTTTCAGGGTCCATACGGAAACCGGAGGCTGACACCAAAAAACCCAAAAACTGAAGTTCCTGTACGGCAAATACACACTTCTCCAGTTTGGCGTATAGTTTATTGTCTCGCAAGATCTGCAACACCTGTCTCACATGCTCCTGATGAGACACAAGATCTGGCGAGTAAATTAGAATGTCGTCCAAATATACAACCACAAACAGCCCCACAAGGTGACGAAAAATGTCATTAACAAAATGTTGGAATACTGCTGGTGCAGTAGTCAGACCAAAAGGCATGACAAGGTTCTCATAATGTCCCTCCGGCGTGTTAAACGCCGTTTTCCACTCATCCCCCTCTTTTATCCTAATCAGATTATATGCCCCCCTGAGATCCAATTTAGAAAACCATTTGGCGCCAACAATTTGATTGAAGAGATCAGGAATAAGTGGGAGCGGATACGGATCTCGAACAGTAATCCGATTAAGTTCGCGGAAATCCAAGCAAGGGCGTAGGCCTCCATCTTTCTTCTTCACAAAGAAGAACCCCGCGGCTACTGGGGAAGATGAAGGTCTAATATGCCCTTTGGCCAGACTTTCAGAAATATAATCTTTCATAGCCTGCCTCTCAGGACCAGAAAGATTATACAACCTAGCTTTAGGCAACTTAGCATCAGGAAGGAGATTAATAGAGCAGTCATACACGCGATGAGGAGGCAACTCCTGACACCCCTCCTCAGAGAAAACATCCCCAAAATCCTCCAAAAAAGGAGGCAATGTACTAGGCACGACCGCACTGATGACTGTGTTCATGCAGTTGCTTTTGCAAAACTCACCCCATTGGCTTATTTCTCTGGACTGCCAATTAATCACAGGGTTATGTTTAACCAACCAAGGAAGTCCCAACACAATGGGAGTAGGTAGACCCTCCAACACATAACAAGATAATTGTTCCCTATGTATTGCCCCTACCCGAAGGTCAATGTTATGAACCTCATGAACAAAGCTACCTTGGCCGAGAGGCCTGGCGTCAATGGAGAATATAGGGATCGGTTTGACCAATACACTCAGATGCATACCTTGAGCCTGAGCAAACTGAGCGTCAACCAGATTAGCCCCGGAACCACTATCAAGAAGAACAGACAATCTCTCCACTCTCGTACCAACTACCACCTCCACTGGTACAAGGAACTGAGAAGAACTGGCGGATGAAATACATACTCCCAGGTTGTCGTCCACCACACAACCTGGGATTAACAGTTTTCCGGCGACTTTTGGCTCAACAAGGCACGGGATGGACATTCTCCAACAAAATGTCCCTCTTTCCCGCAGAAAAAACATCTTCTAGTCCTGCGGCGTACCGCCAATCCCCTCCTACGAAATGATGTCCCTCCCAACTGCATAGGCTCATCCGAACAGACAAGGGGAACCTCAACATAAGGGACTTTAGTGGTAGGTGGAGAAACAACAGGGAGTGGGGTTACCTCACCCCTCTCCCGAAGCCGTCTATCAGTACGGATAGCTAAGGCCATAGCAGCCTCCAGAGAAGGAGGAGACTCATACTGAGCCAAAACGTCTTTTAATTTATCAGAAAGCCCATGACAAAACTGGCTCCTAAGAGCTGGGTCATTCCACTGAGTATCTGTGGCCCATCTACGAAACTCAGAAGCAAATTCCTCTGCCGGACGATCTCCCTGCTGTATCTTACGTAATTTTGTCTCAGCAAGAGAGACCCGATCTGGGTCATCATATACCAATCCCAGGGCAGTAAAAAATTGATCTACAGACAGTAGAGCCGGGGATCCCGGAGGAAGGGAAAATGCCCAGGATTGAGGGTCCCCTTGCAGAAGTGAGATAACAATTCCCACTCTCTGCTCCTCACTCCCTGATGATCGAGGCCGAAGCCGAAAATACAATTTACATGCCTCCCGGAAGGTGAAAAATTTGTCTCGCCCACCAGTGAACCTGTCCGGGAGAGCTACTTTAGGTTCAACTCTGGTTTGCTCCAGGGGAGACAAAACTTTGGACTTAATGTCCGTCAGCTCCATGGATAATCCCTGCAACTGCAGAGCCAGCTGGGCTACTGGATCCATGGTAACTGGAGATAATTTTTATGGCCAGTGAAAATGTCACGCTGTCTAATGATATGTATACAATGTCAGTAAACTATTAATACAGGAACAACACTCTACAGTCATGGCCAAAAGTTTTGAGAATGACACAAATTGTATATTTTCACATGATCTGCTGCCCTCCGGTTTTTATGTGTGTTTGACAGATGTTTTTATCACAGACAGAAATATAATTGCAAACATATGAGTAACAAAAGCTTATATTGACAGTTAGAATGAGTTAATGCAGCAAGTCAATATTTGCAGTATTGACCCTTCTTCTTCAGGACCTCTGCAATTCTCCCTGGCATGCTCTCAATCAACTTCTGGACCAAATCCTGACTGATAGCAGTCCATTCTTGCACAATCAATGCTTTCATTTTGTCAGAATTTTTAGGTTTTTGTTTGTCCACCCGTCTCTTGATGATTGACCACAAGTTCTCAATGGATTAAGATCTGGGGAGTTTCCAGGCCATGGACCCAAAATCTCTATGTTTTGTTCCCTGAGCCATTTAGTTATCACCTTTGCTTTATGGCAAGGTGCTCCATCATGCTGGAAAAGGCATTGTTGATCACCAAACTGCTCTTGGAGGGTTGGGAGAAGTTGCTCTTGGAGGACATTCTGGTACCATTCTTTATTCATGGCTGTGTTTTTAGGCAAGACTGTGAGAGAGCCGATTCCCTTGGCTGAGAAGCAACCCCACACATGAATGGTTTCAGGATGCTTAACAGTTGGCATGAGACAAGACTGGTGGTAGCGCTCACCTTGTCTTCTCCGAATGAGGCGTTTTCCTGATGTCCCAAACAATCGAAAAGGGGATTCATCAGAGAAAATAACTTTACCCAGTCCTCAGCAGTCCACTGCCTGTACCTTTTGCAGAATATCAGTCTGGCCATGATGTTTTTTCTGGAGAGAAGTGGCTTCTTTGCTGCCCTCCTTGAGACCAGGCCTTGCTCCAAGAGTCTCCGCCTCACAGTGCGTGCAGATGCACTCACACCTGCCTGCTGCCATTCCTGAGCAAGCTCTGCACTGCTGGTAGCCCGATCCCGCAGCTGAAACACTTTTAAGAGACGGTCCTGGCGCTTGCTGGTCTTTCTTGGGCGCCCTGAAGCCTTTTTGGCAACAATGGAACCTCTCTCCTTGAAGTTCTTGATGATGCGATAGATTGTTGACTGAGGTGCAATCTTTCTAACTGCGATACTCTTCCCTGTTAGGCCATTTTTGTGCATTGCAATGATGACTGCACGTGTTTCTTTAGAGATAACCATGGTTAACAGAAGAGAAACAATGATGCCAAGCACCAGCCTCCTTTTAAAGTGTCCAGTGGTGTCATTCTTACTTAATCATGACAGATTGATCTCCAGCCATGTCCTCATCAACACCCACACCTGTGTTAATGGAGCAATCACTGAAAAGAGGTTAGCTGGTCCTTTTAAGGCAGGGCTGCAATGATGTTGAAATGTGTTTTGGGGGACAAAGTTCATTTTCTAGCCAAATATTGACTTTGCAAGTAATTGCTGTTAAGCTGATCACTCTTTATAACATTCTGGAGTATATGCAAATTGCCATTAGAAAAAGTGAAGCAGTAGACTTTGTAAAAATTAATATTTGTGTCATTCTCAAAACTTTTGGCCATGACTGTATACAACAACTAGTATAGCAACATCAGCATGTAAGTATAGAATAGATTTACCTGACACGATATCTGCTGAACTCAGGGTTAATCTTGAGGACTTGATGAGCTGAAACAGGAAAGAGGTGGACCGGGATCTAACCTGACCCTAAACTGGGGTCCTAACTAATCCCTCACCTTGGAGGTACTGATAATGGTTCAGAGGTCCAAGTCTCCAACCTAACCCTGTCTCCTATCAGACCCTGAACCCTGTAATCAGTCCTAAGAAGGATCCTGACTACCACCAAAGGGATATGGGCTGATCTCAGCTAAATACACAGATTAGACATATAAGACAGACAGGATAACACTCGCTTGCATACACACTCAAACACCAAAGGAACATAAATGGTCTGGGAAATAAACTCTAACCAAGTTGAGCTTAGAACAACTAAGGAGCTCACAACTAAAGTCTATACAGATTCATTCCTATCTGTGGTCTGCATGAAGGTTTCACTGGCAACTCCCCAAGCAGACAACCAGGAATTTAAAGGAAACCAATCAATAAATAATCAATTGCAGCCGGGAGAAACTGCACCCAGTCCCAGCACCGAGCACAGACAGAATTAACTCCCTAGCTTCCAAACACAAAGAAACAGCAGCTCAGCTGTGAGAAGTCAAAATGTGCAACCGCGACGATCTTCGTGGCAATGCACACATAACAGTCCGCCTGTGGTTTTCAGGAGATCTCCCTGGCTGTGTTCAGCTTCCTTGGTTGCTGACTGTTCTGTTACTCCAGAGTATCATCTGCTACCTGCCTGCAGTCCACCTGCTTGCCTGCAGTTTCCTGACGTCCTCCACCTGCTTGCAGTTTCCTGTACTCCACCTGTTTATTTGCAGTTTCCTACTATCCTCTCCTTCCCGGTGGTTTCCTGATGTCCTCTGCCTGCCTGTGGTTTCTGGCATTCCACCTGTCTACCTACAGTTTCCAGTCCCTCTACTCGCGAA
>JARQOD010000005.1:503117727-503151911 GCA_033576555.1 Oophaga sylvatica
CCTATGCCTGGGTCTCCTGGATCTCTTCTCTGTGTCCGCCTGTGGTTTTCAGGAGATCTCCCTGGCTGTGTTCAGCTTCCTTGGTTGCTGACTGTTCTGTTACTCCAGAGTATCATCTGCTACCTGCCTGCAGTCCACCTGCTTGCCTGCAGTTTCCTGACGTCCTCCACCTGCTTGCATTTTCCTGTACTCCACCTGTTTATTTGCAGTTTCCTACTATCCTCTCCTTCCCGGTGGTTTCCTGATGTCCTCCGCCTGCCTGAGGTTTCCTGACGTCCTCTGCCTGCCTGTGGTTTCTGGCAGTTTCCAGTCCCTCTACTCGCGAACCTGCTACACTGATGCCTGTGGCCTATGTGCTTACCTGGACCTTGGGCTTAAAGGATCGATCTCAACTAGTGAGCCCCTTGATCTTCTCGTAACACACAGCTTCCTAGTTTTAGGATATTATTTAGACATTAGGTGTGTTAGCTTTGAAGCAGTGCTAAATTAATTCTCATCTGTTTATCAAAGGAAGGCTGCAGATTGTGATCTAGGACTTATTTTAGATCTTCAGAGGTCATGACTTCTTTCCTGCTATTTTAAAAACTTTTACATTTTTTGTACCAAATTATGTGGAATTTAATAAAAGGAGAGTGAAAGAGACAAGCGACTATGGGGTAGTATGGTATGGTAAAAAAGGGGATGGGATAGGATGTGAGATACTGCTCACTTGCTGGATTTGTGAATGTTACATCTGCAATAAAAGCCTTTGTTAGTGTCCGCCGCTGCAGTCGTCCAGGAGGTAGAAGGTCCCTTTCTTCTGAACACAATGGGCAATGGAATGGATGATAGTTCATATCTGAAAAAGTTCTCAGTTCAAGCTTGAAATGCATAATCAATCTATCAGCATCAATCTCGGAGTGTGGAACCTTTCTGTTTTGGTCATTGAAACACCTATCCTTCATTCCATTATCCAACTTGTGATTTAATGACCTATATAGCTGAGTACGATTTGTCGTCTTTTTTTTGGAGATGTGGTAAAAAAAAGGTAATTGAAAATGTAAAACTACCTTATTTATATGCAATTTAAGACTCCAAAGTAAGTTCTGTAACAGATCCCCACCCATTGTGCATCATTTAGGCTATGTGCCCACGTTGCAGAAATGGTGCGGAATTGTCCGCAGCATTTCCGCAACTCCACGCCGCTCGTAAAACGCATGCATAATATACATGCGTTTTCCCACAAAATACAAGTGCTATGCAAGCTTTTTTAGCTTGCGGAATTCAAGAGCTTTTCCCAGCGATTTGAAGCATCGCTTGGAAAAGTGATTGACAGATTGGTCACACTTGTCAAGCTTAGTGCTTGACAAGTGTGACCAACTTTTTACTAATTATGCTGCCTATGCAGCATCAATAGTTAAAGACAGAATGTTAAAAATAATAAAAAAAGATAAAAAAATAGGGATATACTCACCTCCTGACGGCCCCCGATCTCCTCAGCAGTGTTCCCAGTCCTCAGCGAAGCTGCCGGCAAGTTCTGTTCCCAGTGAGTCATTGCGAGAATGACCTCTGATGACGTAGCGGTCACTTGACCGCGACATCACAAAGGTCATTTTGGCACGAAGCACTCCTGGGAAAAAAGCCGCTGCGTGCTCTGCTGAGGACCAGGAGGACTCCGGGGGCTAACAGAGGGTAAGTATATCCCTATTTTTTATTTTAATTCTATTTTTAACTGGAATATGGTACCCAGGGCCTGGAGGAGAGTCATGAAACGGTCACTTTACGCATGGTGGGCATGGCCACATGCATAAAGTTAGCGTTTCATTGCAATCCTATGGCGGCGTAATCGCCGCGATTTCGGTAAATTAATGAACATGCTGCGTTTTTTACCGCAATGCGATTCCGCTGCGGAAAAAAAACACAGCATGGGCACAGCAATTGCAAAATAAATGGAATGCATTTTGTAAGCGGTTTTTAAGCGTTTCCGCAGCAGCAAAATCGTTGCGGAAACGCTTATAAAACGTAACGTGGGCACATAACCTCATACTTCTGGTATTATTCTCAGGCTGCTATTAACATCTGCTCCCAGCTGTCTGCTTTCCCTCTGCTGGTTAATAAAAAGTCGGGGACCCCACGCCATTTTTTTCAGAAAGGAATTTATTTACTAAAAAGATAACATGTACAGTAAGCTACACACAAAGCGCTGATTAATATCTATCATTTTGTATCTATCTATTTAGAATTGAAGAATATTTCCTTGGAAACCCATGTGTAAATGACATAAAGAATTGCATTACAATTGGATTGCATTTGAAAGTAAATTAGATGCTAGGTGTTCAAAATCAGATTGTACTAGCATGAAAATCGTCCCACTTTCTGTACCGAAAATTGGACAGTTTTTTTTCATGGTGATAGGTATGAACCCGAAAGAAATTAGTTTTTGCATATTGTAGGTATTCAGCTGGTATAAGAGTCTGGAAGCCGACTGGGTTTGAGAAGAGTTGGCTTATAGAATGTGAAGGATTTGCTTGGCTGAGAAAGATTAGTGAAATAATATGAAGACTTGTCTAGGAAGGACACTAGGAAAAGCTTCTGGAACATTACTAATTTTTTTCATTTCTGATGTAAGATGGGTATATTAGGAGTGATTCTCTGTTTAATCGAAATGATGGCATTAAAGGGAATCTACCAGCACAAGTGCACCTTCCCACCTCCTTGTTGTCAACCTTGTTGTCCATCTGGCCATCTTCTTTGGCTCTATTGCCACCAGAAACCAATTACTTCTGTAAGTTCAGGAAGTTGTATGGTCTATTAAGATCTGTAACTGCTATCAGCTATTCCTGTTCACTTTCTTCATTGAAGGGATTTTGGTTTTAAACAGTTAAGGCCTCCTCTGTTTCTTTGAAAGTATTAATTCCCCAGGGTTCTACTGTATCAAGTCAACCAGTCACAAATGGAGCACTAATTCTAAAAAGAGACCTCTAACACTTATACAAGTGAGTTCATCACCGGGATTTTGGGTTACAACTACTTGTCTCACCTATGCACACCTACATGTTCACCGGATATGACACACTATGAATAAGGCACATAAATCTAAAGTAGGGCAACCACAGAATGGTTAACCTGGTAGGTGTGTGTTGGGGAGGGCATATACCGTATTTTTTGGACCATAAGACGCACTTTTTTTCCTCCAAATTTGGGAGGAAAGTGTGGGTGCGTCTTATGGTCGGAATGTAACGTGGGGAGGGGGGCAGGGGGCAGCGGTGGAGTGAGATTGCAGGAGGCAGGAAAATATCCCCTCTGCTGCAGGAAACAAGCGCTGGGGAAACCCCTGGTCCAGATACTTAAGTGAAGTAAATATTCATTAGCCGCTTCCCTGCCCACCTATCAGCTGAGCAGTGAGTGAGGAGCAGCTAATGACAGAGCCACATGGTTCCCCAGCGCCTGATTTCTGCAGCAGCTGGGCAGATCGGTGTCTGAAGTAGAAGGAGGCAGCAGGAGCAGAGTGCAGCAGGAGGCATCGCATACCTGACAGCACAGGGGCTGTGCTGATGCCAGGCTGAATGCTCCTGTGGAGGACCTGTGATGAGGTCATGAAGAGGGCGGGCTGGAGCCTCACATGACCAAAGCCCTGCCTCTTCATGATGTCATCACAGGTCCTTCAGACACACTGTATAACAGAGAATTAATTAAAAGGTTAGGCTACTTTCACACTTGCGTTTTTTTGCGCAGCACATCGTGCGCTCATGAAACGCATACGTGTCACATTTCTATCAACTCTGTCTCTATCATCTCTGTCTCTATCATCTGTCTCTATCATATCTGTCTCTATCATCTGTCTCTATCATCTCGTCTCTATCATCTCTGTCTCTATCATCTCTGTCTCTATCATCTCTGTCTCTATCATCTGTCTCTATCATTCTGTCTCTATCATCTGTCTCTATCATCTCTGTCTCTATCACTTCTCTGTCTCTATATCTGTCTCTATCATCTCTGTCTCTATCATCTGTCTCTCTCATCTCTGTCTCCATCATCTGTCTCTATCATATCTGTCTCTATCATCTGTCTCTATCATCTCTGTCTCTATCATCTGTCTCTATCATATCTGTCTCTATCATCTGTCTCTATCATCTCTGTCTCTATCATCTGTCTCTATCATCTGTCCTATTCGTCTCTATCATCTCTGTCTCTATCATCTCTGTCTCTATCATCTGTCTCTATCATCTCTGTCTCTATTTCTATGCAGCCCAACGCTCCAGTCTGAGTGCCAGCGGCAGTGCCGGGTGTTCATTCGAGAGACTCACACGAAATCGTGCGAGTTTCTCGCATGTGTGACCTCGGCCTTATACTCACCCTCCAGCGTCTTCACATAGTAGTTTACAGACACCACACTGGTCCCGCAGCACCATCTCCTACCCGTAGCTTCCTACATAATAACATGCTGTTATATATAATAACACCACATATAATAGTATGTTATTTATGTTATTAAATATTTTACCACATTTTTTGCTTCAAATATATTTTTCCCTATTTTCCACCTCTAAAACCTAGGTGCATCTTATAGTCCGGTGCGTCTTATAGTCCGAAAAATACGGTACTAAAGCATATGATAGTGTTAATAGGGGGGTAAAATTGGACTTTATTTTTATTTTAAAATGTGGAAGGGCAAACTTTGCCTGGTGGAATAAAAAAAACCTGTTCTACTGTTAAAACAGTTCTCTGAATGTTAAATTAACTGCTGACTTAACTTCATAAAGCTCTAGCTCATCTATTGCTGACACCACAAAATGATTTCATTCTGTTAGCATGACAGCTGTTCAGTAACAATCCTTCAGAATAAACATTGCTATAGGCTTTTATTTGTCTCTTAATAAAAGCCTGGCAGCTGTTATTAGATATTAGCTTGCTATGGCTTTTTTCTCTAATTTACGCTTCTGCTATCTGTTTAATGCATTATACATAGTATTTTTCTTCAGGTGTCACTTTTATTATGTTATTATTTGCTTGTGAGTAGAAAGTGACCCAGAAGCATTAAGTATTTATAATGTCTCTTATCTTGTTATTTCTCATACAAGCATTATTGGCCAATTAAGTATTGCTCCACAGGGCAGTGTTACTGCAGGCTGGTGTATTGCCAACCTAGGTCTTGGTAAGAATTCTTGAACCTGGGACTTGAAGAGATTTCTGAAACCACAGGTCCATTAATCCCAACCAGAACTTTTTGTAAAGGACACTGGTCTAGCGGCCACGTAAGTGAGCCCTAGGTACCGTCTGCTAGCATCACCGGTTCCTTTTTTGATTAGTAAGTCTGGCACTACATTATGTATGCATCATGATGATGATGAACTAGGCCAACAAATAAGAAGATATATCTACTGTGTCACAGGATAGGTTACTACTTTGCCACCTATTGACCAGAAATGCCATGATTTTCCTTATCAACAAATCAGAAGAGACATCTGGGATTCTGGCTGGCAAGAGGCAGTTCACAAGGATCCCATTCGACGGACATGGACTACTGACCTGACCATTGGACTATGGTCCTGTGTATCAGGTCTTTCATCTCTATCTTTGATTTGCCTAATCATCTGCCAAGATGTCATGTAGATTTTAAGGCTTTCAAAGAGACTAGTGATTGCTGAACCCAAAGAACATTTATTTTTAAGGGCCACTGGCCCATGCAGCACAATACTTATCCTTAGTCTTTTAGCTCTGGACCAAACCTTTGAGTGGGACGAAGCTTAATACGAGTCAAGGCTCCTACTATGTACAGAGCTGTGTCTAGTGGACAATAAATGCCTTTTTTATTTCAGCATTGGAGTGTTGTCACTAATGTAAGTTCCCTGCCCCTAGTAATATGCTTACTAGCCTCCTTCTTCAACTGTTTCCAGCACTGCCCCGGTCCCGAGTCTCCATCTTGTATCCACAACTTCTGACTTACCGGAAGCTAGAGGTAGCGGTCACAAATTGTCTGTATAGGTCTATGAGATCCTTGTTCTGGCCTCTTTCTGGCTTCTTTCTGACTCTCATAGACTTACATTGAGTAGTAACTTCTGTCTTGTCCAACAAACACTGCAGTGATCTAACAGGTCACAAATTGCAGAAGACTGACCACAGTAGTGTCAATAACCGAAGAAGACGATGGCTGGTGAATATATGACTGGGGCAGGGAACTTAGATTAGTAATGCTTTAAGGGGACATGGTACTGATTACCTATCCTAAAAAAGAAAATAATTTTAAAGAAAACCCCATCAATTCTTTCTGATTCCAACATATTTTCTGGAAGGTTGCACAGCCCATGCACAATTATAGCGTATTCCGCTTGGGATTTAATCACACTTGCCTTTTTAGATGTTGGTTTAAAATAATTATCTTTAAAGGTACCAGTCTACAAGTCTTGCCAGAATCATTGCAAGGTTATTCCTCGTAATCATCCAGACAAGAACGATGGCGACAGTTTGAAGAATTGCAGGGGATCATTTCATTGTAATTAATGCAGCCATAAAAGTTTTAGCCATTTCCAATATGAAATATGGACATCCCCTCCTGTAACATCTGCTGCTCTTTCAGCCACTCCCTATCTTGGAGCTCATATACTGTAGGTGACCTAAATAAATAGAGGGAAAATTGGCATTCATGCATTAAACTTTTATCCTTCAAGGAGTCTTTACAGCAAAGACTAAAGTAGGACAAATGTCCGAGGCTGCTAGAAAAAGATGTATTTCAGGTTTAACATCGAATTATGCATGCTTTATTAGGCATAATGCTCACATACTGCTCAGCTTTGAAATTTTCCCTACAAATCTCAATATTTATTCTTCTCCTAACTTTTTTTTTTTTAATCATAGGATTTCCAAATGAGCCAGCAGCTATCATAGCCCTGACTACCGCCAAAGAATGGTTGAAGAAGAATCGAGAAGAGGTAGGCCAACTCTTTTCATGATATAGAAACATTTGCTGTAAATACTTTAGAGTTTTTTTACACGTCGGGGTCTATTTCTCTAAATTTGTTTGCAAAATTTACACTATTCGCTATTCTGTGTATTTTGTGAGTTATATTAGTAGCTTCTTTTTTTTTTTTAAAGCTGGTTGAGTTAATGAAACCTCCATGGGCCACATTTACTAATAACTGAACTATTATTTGTAGCAGTCAAACTGTAAAGGGTCATTGCTGATATATAAATCATAGATTCTTATCTAAGTTTACTATAGTTCTCTTAATTTTTCTTGTAAGGAATGTGTAATTTAATAATTACTTAATGTTTAAATCAGGTTTATATGTTACATTTTTTATACTGTTTGCCATATAAAACACTAAAATTTTGTCATTTTCACATTGACCACTAGGCTTTATACTGGACTCACACTTTCTGTTTTGTAAAGAAGACTTTTCATCACTTTCATTATCATTATAGACAGGATTGCAATAAAATGTAACACTTCTATACGATGTAGGTAACACAGGATACTTGATTGGCAATAGGTGATGGTCACAGCACACATCCTTCCCCTCTATGCGCAATGACATTTGCCCAGATTACAGCATGACCAGATAACGTTTATGCACAAAAAAAATAGGGTCTGAGTCAGTCTATGGCTGCTAAAGTTCCATGCGATGTGAAGAACAAGAAGTAAGAGTCTAATATTAGTCCTAAAGGATAGATTGGAAGTTTTCCACATGAAAATTTTATTTTTAACGTTTTTTATAGCTACATTTAACATAAAAACCTGATGGAAACAATTGGTTATTGATAGGCGATGGGTAATAAATTCATCTAAAACTAGATCATACTTAATTTTAAAATGTAGTAAAATGTTGCTAAAAAAAGTCACAAATATGGTTGAAGTTCCAATGCACAATACATATCCTTGCTGACAGTGCACTAAGAGTAAGGATATGAATTGTCCAAAATGTGTCAGCTGTATTATATACGTTTATAATGTTTTTCATGTAACGCGAAGATAAAGAATAGAGGTTTTCATATTAGATACATAGAGTATGATTTTTTTCTTATGTTCTTGATTTGTGTTGTGAGTTTCACATTACAAATTATTGTATTTATGTGGATAAGATTTTGAAAATGCCATCCATACGTAGCATATGTTTTTCGAGCGTAAAAGAAACATGCTTCTCATTTGGTTGCTGAAATGCTGCAGTAAGTTCACAACTAAATCTGGAAGTAACAGATGTCTGGAATTGCTTCAGATTGACGGAGAAGATAAGATGTGGCAAAAAAACATAAGACTCCATAATGTATAGCCCAAATCCTGGCCAATGACTTGGTGTATGAACATGACGTGTAAGCCAAGATGTGATTCTTTTTTACTGGGGACCCTAAAGCATCAGTGTCAAACTCAATGCCAATGGTACGAATCTGGCCTGTCCAGTCATTTTATGTGGCCCGCCAGGTCAGGACACAGAAGGATTGGCTCTCTACTTTCCCTGTACAGAGAGCTCATTGATCAGTGTGGAAGCGTGTGCCGCAGCTCAAAATCTAAGATGGCACCAACTCCTTGTACTGGCGCCACCCTCTTTGCTAAGTACTGGCTGTAATCTACGTCTACACAACCAGCACTTGGAAGTCGGGTTGGCCCAAGTACAATGAGCGGATGCCATCTTTGAAACAGAGTGAACACAGTCAGCCAGCACAAACAGTGAGCAGAGTCAGCCGGCACAAGCAGTGGGTGCAGTCAGCCGGCACAAGCAGTGGGCACAGTCAGTCGGCACAAGCCGTGAGCACAGTCAGCCGGCACAAGCAGTGACCACAGTCAGCCGGCACAAGCTAGGAGCGCAGTCAGCCGGCACAAGCAGTGAGCACAGTCACGCCGGCAACAAGCAGTGGACGCAGTCAGCCAGCACAAGCAGTGGGCGCAGTCAGCCGGCACAAGCAGTGAGCACAGTCAGCCGGCACAAGCAGTGGGCGCAGTCAGCCAGCACTTTTATATAGCTCTATCTTTGAATCAGAGCCGACACAGCTACTACTTTGCAAATGGAGCAGTCAATCTTGGACTCTACTGCTTCAAAAACTCAGCTGGTACTATCAGATACCGTGTGCACCTACCCTTATAGTGTTCTTCCATCTCCAGTTTAATGAGTACAATGTACTGAATAGAAGAAGCTATTTCCTCTATTGGAATCTGCAGTCATCTGATCACTAGATGTAGCCCAACTTTGGTGGACTTGAAAGGTCTAAGCAGACCCAGATCAGCCTTGCTAGTGACTAATATCATGCTAAGGATCTGTTTTCACTTGTAACTAGAACTCCTGAGGTTAATTTTCAAAGAACAGTTTTGCATCAATTCCTCTAGGTTTTCAAGATTTCATGATCTCTGCTTGCTGACATCTAGCAGAAAGCTTTGTTTTCTTTTAGCAGATAAAAATCGTTCTTGAGCATGTGGCGGACACAAGGGCACACTGCTCTTGAGATCACTACATGACCACACATTCTCATCCTCTAGTTATACAATGAATGCTCCTACTAAATGACGACAATCAGAGATATTGAAAAAGATGAACTGATAAAAAAATATGTTGTAAAAATAGTATAAGTTTCTAGTGTACAGTGATGTTACACATTAAAGGAATCTCCTGGTACGATATGACTAATATGGAACAGTACAAAATGTTACCTAGTCTACCTGTATCCTTATTAGCCCTCTGTAGTAGATGTTATATTGTCTTTTGCTAATGATTTTATCAGCTCTGGTGGCGTGCTATAGAAATCCTGCTCTGTCCTCATTATATACTGCCCTCATGTACGAATCTGCCCTAGAAATAATTTACATTCCTTATGGCGCTGCATTAGGAATCTCTGTGCAAGTCGGAACTTTCGCCAGGGTTGTTGCGCCTATATTCTTCCGCACTTCCTCCTGCATAGTCATCGCCATGACATAGGGTTCCTGCAATGACTTGCAGGGCAAATGGAGGCATATTATCTGTGGCACGCTGGAGTCCAGTGACTTGCCTGACAAGATCCTGAATGCGTGCAGAGGAGTTGAGGTATTTTTCAGAGGTGAGGGCCAGTTTCAGGCCTAACTGACATATGAGGGGTGTACTACAATGAAACAGACAGGGACTTCTTCCAGGCACCGCACACCCTGGAGCCTGGAAGAAATCATTAACATAAAGAAAGAGTATAACATTTCTCCACAACAAGACCACTAATGTGAGGCATACAGGTAGGATTAGTGTAACATTTCTATCACCTGTATGCCCATAATAATAAGTTATATATGTCCCGGGGGTGACAGATTCCCTTTAAAATAATGAGAGAAATGCACAAAGCTTACAGAATCCTTTTAAAGGGGTGGTCTCATCTCATTTATGGCATTTTCATGAGATTCTTTATGCCATAATTGTCTGTAGATGTATTTCTCACTGGTAGGACCTGCACCTATCGCAAAAATATGTGTCACACTGTCACAGCTCCTTTCATTTACTCTGGGAGTTTTGGCACTTTTTTTTTTTAAATTCTATAGAAATCAATGGACAGAATCAGATATTCATGGCCACCTTCTCATAGGTGCTGGTCCCAGAGTGGTGACCCTCGTCTCTCACACCATTATGGCGATGGAGCAATCTCTGTACCACCGCATGAATGTTTACACATATACCGTATATATATTTATCATACATGCATGTGATATAGTATAACATGATCACCTTTTCTGGAGCTGTACATTGATATATACAGCACATGTTTATTCTCTCTGAATGTAACATGATATAAACATGTCCGGGACGAGATTTATGCACCAGTAAGTGAATACTCTGATTACTTTGAAAAGTCTTCTGTATCTTGTTGATTGATTGCAGATTCTTTTTTCCCTCATCTTCCCTATAACACCGCAGAGGTGATTACATAACTAGCCGAGCAAAAAGATGCACTTTGCATCCCAGAGTATTTTTTTTTTTGCGGAATTTAATGTAACTCTTAGTATCTTGAAATAGTTTCTCAGTTATATATATATATATATATATATATATATATATATATACAGTGTGTATGTGTGTATATATACATATAATAATCTTTATTTTTTTTTTATATAGCGCCAACATATTCTGCAGCACTTTACAGTTTGCACACTTTATCATATATAATATTTTTTTATTTTTTTTGTCTTAAAATTTCATAAATTGCATTGGAAATCAGGCACCATATTGGCTAACATGGTGGATACCAGCATCATCTTGTTGGAATTTACACCCCTACTACTCAGTTTTTGATTTGTAATCCAGTGTAAAACTGTTTTGAGTTGCAAAAAAAATTTTGTGATATTTCAAAGTTGCAACAAAATCTTGCAACGGTTTCATTTTTATACCAGTGTCTGCCACTTCCGCCAGTTTTTCCAAAAGTGGGGTTGTTTTTACTATGAGGAAGCAAATTGATCATAATCATGACATAAATTACAACAGAAATATCATTTTCCCCTGGTTTCTGTTACTTCATAGTTAAAGAGAGCTGGTGTCCCCTGACTATATATTAAAATATACACTGAGCACCGTGAATACTTAAAGGGAATCTGTTACCCTAAATTGGCGGGATATTTAAATGATGGCAGTCAGGTCAGATGGGCGGTGTTTTGGGTACTTGCCTTAACATGTTGTTCGCCGCTGTCTCCATTATTTCTGGGAATTGTAGTCGTTGCCCTCCATATAACCGCCTGCGCATTGCAATCTTGAATTGGCACTGCGCAGTATGCTTTGCCCGCAGATTGCAATGCGCAGGCGCATTATATGGAGGGCAACGACTACAATTCCCAGAAATAATGGAGACAGCGGCGAACAACATGTTAAGGCAAGTACCCAAAACACCGCCCATCTGACCTGACTGCCATCATTTAAATATCCCGCCAATTTAGGGTGACAGATTCCCTTTAAAATATATATGTTATACACTCTGGATTAAAAACAAAATCCCACTTTCCTCACATTGGATGCTACTGCGTGGTTCTGTGTTCTGGCCGCTTTCTTGCTAAATGACATTGGTGGTCCAATGACATCATTTTGTTGCCATCATCTTAGAGAGAACATGTGGGGCTAGGCAGAAGTCAAGAATGGCTACCTGCAGCACCGCTGCCTTATTCAATTGTGTTTTAAACATTTGGAGGCAAGTGAATAAATTGGGAACTTCCTATCAAGAGCCTACGTTTCCTGTTTTTAATTATCGTGTTGAGGACCCCAGGAGGTTTCAGCAGCACTCTGGTCGGGAAATACTGGATGGTTGTGATAAGTTAGATGTGGGGTTTGGTGCTTTGTATCAGAAACACTGAACTCCACTAAGAGAGTTCTATTTCGCTAAGATTCAATGTGAATATAGGCAGAGAAGACGCCGCTCCTGCCCAAGACCACCACTTTGAACCCCTCTGCTGTCCTAGACTCTGTCTGCATGTATCTCTATGTGCCAAACGCTGGCATTTGAGAAACTGCTCGTACAGCTGAGGCGGCCGCAGGTGAGTAGTTAACTAGGAAATAACAATGATTCAGTAACAGAAAATGGAGTGTGTCACGGGAGGTCTGCCAACCCTCAGAGGAAAATAAAGCAGGAAAGCAGAGACTCCTGTGATGTCGTGTGAGTAAAGACGTGCGGGTCCTGCTCTCTCTAGATACTGAGTGACATCACCCTTCTATTTCATAGTCTAATTACGCCGGCGATACAACCTTTCATACAAGCAGCAGTGGGCCTACTTTCATCTTGTAATTCATGGGGAAATAAGGTTTCTTTCGACATTTGCAAATGGAAATAATTACTTTGCTCCGGGTTCCATATCAGTCAGTCTCTGAGTGATTTTATATGGTCCTTAGCCCAACTCCAGCCATCATCCCAACAGACAAGTCATTTTACAAAGCAGATAAGAAAGCTACCATAGGGACCATGCGGTACGTGTGTGACATCTGGCTGCTATTATACTGCCAGTAAGATAAAGAGACAGACAGGGAAACCACACTGTTTTAACCACCCAAGGCTTCTGCGAAGGAACGGTTTGATTTCCATTAGTGTCCTTTGCTCCAGTGAAGAGACGCTGAGCCGTCCTTCACACAGAGCAGCAGGCTTCCTGTCTTGTATGTATGGATACCATGTTGTGTTCTCCTTCTTCCCAGCGACATTGTGAACAAGAACCAGGAAGGGGTGAAATGTTAATATACCCTGTCGCATTTCTCCATGCACCTGCCTTCAACATGTCTTTACATTTGGAAGTAGCAGAAGAGCTTGCTCTTCAATAAAAAAAAATTATAAATTTTTTCTGAAAGCAGTCATGAAAATTTCTGCCTTAGAATCTATATGAAAGTGCACTGGGGGTTCTCAGTATATGTAGAAGAAACAGTCAAAGGGTATTGACATGCCCCCAGTGCATTTCCAGCCTAATTTGCATATGACTTCTATCATAGATTTCTTATGACTGGTACATCGGATCTCTACAAATCATTTATCTTTATTGGGGGACAGTGTTTCTATATGTATACAATACTTCTATATGTAAAATGCTGCGCCTCTCCATACTGAGCCCACCCCACATGCCGTTCTCCATACTGAGCCCCATGCTGCCCTCTCTTCATACTTATCAAGTGTACAGTAAGCGACAAGTAATTGACGTTCGGCCTCTACCGGGCCTTTATCAAAGTCGCCATGATGTGATTGCATTGCAGAATGTTTCATATTAGGTTCACAGAAAATGGAGTCAAGAGGAATTCTCCAGAGGGCAGTGGTACGTGAGTTTGTGCGACAAAATTCATATAATGGGTGAAGTACAATGCTTGTCTTAGCCTGACACCAATGGATATGCAAGTTGCGCTGAATATTATAGATATATGTCAGGAACAAAAAATGATTGATGGAAGTAAATCCAACACGTTGGTGGTATAGTGGACGGTGCTGGCACATCCGTGCTTAGCAGTAAGGTGCTGGGTTGAGGTCTCAGTGGCGCTGTCTGGAGCGCTGGTAAGCGATGCGTCGGTGGTGTGTTAAGCGCCAGTATACAGCGTTGGTGTTATGGTGGATGCTGGCACAGCTGTGTCTTAGCCTCCTCCTGCTAAGACACGCTGTGCCAGCTATCACACCCTGTGCACACATAGTTGTATGCGTATTTGATGTCATATGTGTGATAGACGCTCATTGGTGGTAACTCAGGGTGGACACATGCGTCCTGTTCAGTGTACGACACCCAGAATGGTCCATGTCCAAATTGTACACCATTTAAATGCCAGCAGGCGGCATGGCACATTTCATGAATTAATGTGTCTCTCAGGCGCTCTAAAGATAGAAATTACACAATTACTATAAGTTATAAAGATACCTCACATCACAAGTACCAACCTGCTGGGCCATATTATCGGGAAGGCTCAAGAGGTATTTGCCCTGGAGCTTTGGAGATTTCACCAACTATAGGACCTGAAGGATCTCCATATCCCAGGCTGACTCTTCTGATTCATCGATCCAATAATTTGTAGTTACAAGCCTGGCAGTTACTATTTATGTGTATATTATCCACCGTTCACCTCCGGATCCCCCACACTTGGGGGGAAAAAAGGAGCCATGGAAGGTTTTTCAATTGTCCTATAGGAAAGATGTATATCTTCGTACCGTGTTAGCCAGTAGATAGAAAGCTTGCAATTTGTTACCATCTTTTCAGTTAGCCATTAAAAGGTATCAACCACTGAGACTCTCAAGTCTAAATATTTTTCAATTGTCCTATGCAGTTAAGAACTCACAACCATACATGTGTCTATTTCTCTGTTTTCAAAGCCGTGAAAGTTTCAGTAACTTCAGTCTGGCCCTAACAACCTGATACTTCTATCAAAATGTCAATTTTTGCCATATGATTGCCATATCAAACTTACCTGCGGAGTCGCACACTTTCTCAGACAGTTGGATTATGGAGTAAAGATCTCCATCCTTAAAGTCATTACGGCAGTATCCAGCTGCTCTCCTCAGTCTTTTACTTTACGTAATTTCTATATTTGACTCGGGAAGCTAAAGATGAGGAACGAAGAAATAAAATGCATTATATCTGTAATTCAGTGAAAAGCAGCAGAAAATGCCGTCCCTTCTAGGACACTCCCAAAGGGAGGTATAACTGGTGACTACTGGTCCTAAAGACTCCTGTAGGCACAAGGTCCCGGGGTGAGTGCTACCTCCTCCGCACCAGTATAACTGTGGATTTACATGGAGTAATAGTAAAGGTTATTGATGATTTATTACCAGACGTTTACATGAAGAGTTACAGATAGCTGAATATAGATGAGGATGTACAACCCGGGGATTGTAATATTTTACCTCGTTCTCAAACATGGTGCTATTGTAGAGCTTGAACAGCCGCGTAACCAACTCGTGTTTGGTGTTCTGAAAATCCTGCACGTATGGAGATGCCGGAGATGTGATGTCCTCTATAAAGCAACCCTGGATGGTACAAATAGGCCTGGAAGAACGGAAGATCATACATGAAGCCTTAGGTCATATCTCAGGACATACAGAACATTTACAGTACCTATTGATTCCTTTCCCCTACAATTTAGAAGAGATTTCCCAATTAAGGATCGAGTCACCCCAATGGTGGAAGGTCAGGGACACATATACAATAGGGGCAGCCAGCAATAAGCTATGAGTCCGGGCAGGTGGAAATATTAGCACTGAGATAAATCTCCCAAAAATGTCAATGTAAGAATCCAATATCATTGCTATGTGAGCGGAGCTGGAAGGTTTCATTGGGTGTCAGGAGTTATACAGGGAAAGAGGAGGATTATCTACATCCTGACATGGATTGGGGTGTAAAACAAGGAGATGTGGGAGTGCTGGATTTTGTGAATTGAGCTGATGGCTGAGGATGTCCACCAGCAGGGGGCTCCACTTCTTAGTTTATAGTGTATCATAACTTTATGTAACTTACTGCTCATCTGAGGTGGATCTCTCCAGGCATCCAGATGATTCTGTAAGGAAACATGGAGCAGTGAAAATCTTTTCATCTTTGGTCATTTTTACATTAGGGCATCTATATAATATTCTTACACAGTTTGGCAAAATTTGCAGTCTTTGATTTAAATGGAGTGAAAAAGCACCAGATCAGGGCCACTACTCCTTTTTACTCTACAGTGCCATGGCTGTGACCACTTGTTGTCTATCTAGTCAATCTATTGTTAGAATATATTTAGGGGAAATATATGTAATCTTTATAGATTATAATATAATCCATAGTTTTGGATACTCAGCAGTGACAGGAGATGATGGTGCTGTTATTGTATAGTCTTCACCATCGCTGTCAATATAAATCTCAGGAGGTCCGCACTGCTCGAGGCATCGTCAGTCCCGATGTCAGAAGTCCTGAGTCCTGTGAATAACATAGAACAGAACAGAAAATAGATTAATGGACTGTGACAAATACCAGAAATCTACGTTGTGTCTAGAAAACACAGCTAATTAGTCCTTACTTTTGCGAGTTGGTGTCTCCTCCCCACTAAAATAATCCTCGTCATCAGACACAACAATGACATTGAAGTTACTGTGAAACAAATACAGAAATAGGAATCAATGGAAAAAATTCTAATATTAAAACTAAATGAGATTATGGATGAAATTATTGATACTTATGGGGTGCATGTCTACAGAATCAAGAGCTGGGCACAATGTATGGGTACTACAACATACTGGGCACTATAAACATGCAAGATACTACAATGCCAGATTTGCTATTTTCACTCAGCAACCTACATTCCTGCTTGTTTCTGGAAAACACCCATGGAATCAAAATCGCCTCTACATCTGTAGATAAATTGCCAGAGGGGTGAAATTTCTTAAATGGGGTTACTTGAAGGAGGATTCTGCTCTTCTGGCACTTAGAGGAGCACTGTATATAGAGCCTGCAGACTATTCTATCATTTGTTCTCCAAGAGCCAAACAGCACTCCTTCCCTCCCGAGTCTCGATGTTTAGCTATGCAGTACTGAACAGCCACATATGAGGTATTGCCATGTTCAGCTGAAATTGTGTGACAACATTTCATGACATTTTTATTTTTATCCATTTCCCCTGGTGAAAATGTCAAATCTGGGGCTCAAACAATTTTTTTTGTATAATAGGGTCACTTATGGGAGGGTGTAATGCAATTCTGGTACCTCAGGGGCTCTGCCAATGTGACAAGGCAAACGCAAACCATAACGGCAATATCTGCACTATAATATGGCACTTCCCTTCTGAGCTTTCCATTATGCCTCAATAGTAGTTTTCGACCACTTTTGTGTAACAAATTGTACTTTTTGTTTTCTCCTATTACCCCCATTGATAATTACAAACTTGGTGCCAAAGCAACATTGTAGTGGAAAAAAAATATTTCATTTATTCAGCCCATTGGTATACAATTCTGTGAATTGCCTAAGGGTTAAAAATACTCAGTAGTTCCCCTGATGAATTCCTCAAACAGGTGTATTTTCCAAAATGGTGTCACTTGTGGAGGTTTCTGCTGTTTTGGCATATCTTGGCCACTTTATATGTGACATGGCATCCACAACCTATTCAGCCAAAATAGTGTCCCTTCCTTCTGAGCTGTGCCGTGAGCCAAGCAGTAGTTTTCCACCACATATAGAGTACTCGGGAGGAATTGCACAACAAATTTTGGGTCATTTTTTCCTGTGATAGAAATAAAAAATGGGCAAAACCATAATCGAGCACTTGTGGGATTTATGTGCAAACAGGAAATCCAACAGATGGATTTAGCATTTGTTTCCAAAAGTCAAATAATGCTCCTTCCTTTTTCAGCCCTGCCGTGTGTGCAAACCGTAGTTCTCCCCCACATATAGGATATCAGCGTACTGAAGAAATTGCACAATAAATTGTATGATGCATTTTCTCCTTTGACTCCTGTAAAAATGCAAAATTTGGAGCTAAAGTAACATTTTTGTGGCATAAAGTAACATTTTATTTTTTTCCTTCTACGTTTCTTTAACTCCTGTAAAGCACCTGAAAGATTAATAAACTCTCTGAATATGGTTTTAAGTTTGGGGTGCAGTTTTTAATATTGCATCACTTTTGGGTATTTTCTGTCACATAAGCTCCTCAAAGTCACTTCAAATGTGATGTGGTCCCTAAAAAATGGTGTTGTAAATGATGTAAAGTAGTCATGTGGTTAATCTTATTTATTATTTTGTCTTACATAACTGGTTTAAGGGCATGAAAATTAAGTTTTAAAATTGTCAAATTTTTTTATATTTTCATAAATTAATGCAAATAACATCAACCTAAATTTACCAACAACATAAAGTAGAATGTGAAATGAAAAAAAAAGCAATCTCAGAATCACAAGGATATGTTGGTGTTCCAGAGTTGTTGCCATATAAAATGACGCTGGTCAGAATTGCAAAATTTGGCCTGGTCAGGAAGGTTTGATCCAATATTCGGAGTGCATTAAAACATCAAACTGCATTCAGATGACATCAGTCAGAGTGCAGTCCGATTTCCGAGCACTCACACAATGGAAAAGGAGACATTTTTTTCCTCCATCTTCTCTTCATCCAAAAAAAGAAGATCACACTATGCTGACACTCTGATTAAACTCTTGGATGAGAGAATCTACGCCTTTGCTTCTGCCCTAAGGCTGCTTTCCACATTTCCAATCCGATGCCTACCTACAACTGCAAATAAGAGCACAAGTTTGCAGGTTACACCTTAGTGTTACCCCAAGTTCATGCACTCATTGGTAGGTGCAGATGGGGGTGTCTCTAGGCTCCATGGTGTCCCTGTTATGCTGCGTTCCCACAATGAGTTTTTTGGTTTTTTTTAAGCTATTTTTGAAAAATACAAGTAACCTATTTTATCTTAGTGGGTGCAGAAATTGTGCAGAAAATTTGCAACATCAAAAACTCACTAAAAGCCCATGGTGGGAACGTAGCCTTCTATGCCAACCTAAGGATGAGCACTTGTTTTTTTTTTACCTTGAGAAAGGTGTCGGTCTGGTGCTGAAACCATTGGTTGATAAAAAAATCCTTATTTAGTTTTTATCTATCCTATCCTTTCCTTGAACGAGGCCCACACATCCATCCACACATCCACCCACACATCAGCTTTGCCAAACTGTTATGTGGCCGATACTCAGGGCTGTGGATACAGCACACCAGGCTTTTACAAGTGTTGTGTCCTTACACAACTCTTACCAGTGATTGCTACCAACACCCTCACCCCCATCTTGCTCCTTACTGTGCTGCTCTATTTGTGCCATCCAGATCTTCCCAACCTAAGGATGAGTAGACAGGTGGTGGTTTAGGCGCAGCTGATGTGGAGCTGCGCTGCATCCAAACAACACACGAGTTAATTTACAAACCTGTCTGATCTGCTCACATATATAGGGGAAGGTCATGGTTTTCCAGCAGTAAGCCCTATGGGAAAACCTAGATGTTTAGAGCAAACCTGGTTTTGTTTCGGATGATTTGGGGATTTGCTGATATGAGGACTATTCTTAGCAGCAGGAGCCGATTGGAATTCATTGATCATACAACACAGATTGTATTATTCATCACTGCTAACCTGAAAATGGCTTTCGCAGCGCTTTCAAGCCACGCTGATTACAATTACTGGCAGCTGTTAAAGTCGTCTTTTTGGAGATTTTACTCTCTTAAATCTGTTTAAATATTCCTATGTTATATCCTGTACTCATAAATACAAAAAAATCTGATTTTAAGAATAGCTTTATCCATTGACGACAAAATGTTTCTTTAAGCTTTAGTATAAGAGCAAAAAAAAAAGAAATGCTCCATGATTCCGTACTACATTCATTTGCAAACTGTATAGTAAGGCCTCATTCAGACCTGCGTAAATGTTTTCTGACGTTGAGACAATGACATCAGTGTTTTGGATCCAGGTTTCTTCAGTGTTTGATCCGTGTGTCAGTTTTTACCATAAATGATTTTTCATTGACATGAAAAAAACTGCAAAGCTTCTCCTATTCATTGCAATATTAATCACAGACAGCTCAGGGATTGTACACTGCTTCCACTTATTCATTTTCACTTACTAATAGGTTTGTGTGGCTAATTTGGATCTGACACTTGGATCAAAAATGGACATAGAACCATAGAATGTTAGAGCTGGAAGGGACGTCCGGGGTCATGGTTCCCAACCCTAAGTGTTGGAAGGGGCCTCCGGGGTCAAACCCCCTTCTCAGTACAGGATTCACTTAACCATCTCAGACAGATGTCTGTCCGGCCTCTGGTTGATGACTTCCATTGAAGGAGACCTCACCACCTCTCATGGCAGCCTGTTCCACTCATTAATCACCCTCACGCACCCTTACCCATTGATGTTTTTTTTGCCAACCACTTGGAATGCAGAAAAAAAATTACATATGAACAGATTCATAGAATATAGTGGGTACGTGTTCTATTGGTGAAAAACACGGAGCTCATATGTGATTCTTAGACGTCTGAATGAGGGTTTAGGTGGTAAAAAAAACACTGTACGAGCAGAAAACCAGTGGATATAATTTATCAATAATGTCATTGGTTATACCATAGATAATCCAGCATTTGTCTAAATGATGCTCCTGGAATCATAGATTTAGTGCTGCCTTCTAGGCATATAAGGCACGCTTCACCCTGCTGTTTCATCATATGTGCACCAATAATTTGTTCTGAAAAATGGTGCAAATCTTTTATAAGCTTAGAGCATGCATGACTCCGTGTGCTCTTAGGGGAGTATATCTATTTATATTATTTATATCTTATATAATATAATGATATAGAATATATTTATGTATATATAGTTTATTTATATGCTATATTTTATTTATAACTCAATGCATATGAAAAAAAATATTGCCAGCTCACCTTGAGAACAAAGACCCTCCTGTGCACCAAAGCCCCCTGAACGGAAAAAAAAATGAAAAACAGTCTAAGGAGCTCTCCATAGCCATATGGAAGGAAGCACTGATAGTCGGAAGCATGTAGGCTAGAATGTACACACTGGCTCCAGGTGGATAATAGTATGGCTTGGATAAAGTTGGATGCTTGACTATCTGCTTTTCAGTACTTTTTTGGTGGATTTTTACATAAAAACCTCTAGATGAAGTTTGAGATAAGACAGCTACAGTAAAGGAATCTACTCCTTGAAGGAATTACTTCAGTAGAAAATTTTCAGATCACTATCTACTGGTATATTAAAAAAAATTGAATTGTAGCAAATATTACTCTAGTCACTAAGCCAAATACGAGACTCATACGTCCTGTTCTGTAAAGAAGACTTTTTAGCAGTCTAATTAGCATCAATGGCTGAATGAGAAATGACAGTAGATAATATGCCGTAGATAGCACAGGATCCACCATTCACGAAAGGTGACATCACAGCTCGCCTCCTCCCCCGACTTTCTGCTTTATGACTTTTGCCCAGATCAGAGCATACCCAGGAAATTGAATAGGGTCAAAGCCAGTTTATGGCTGCTAATATCCTTGTGGCTACGGCAGAGAACAGGAATTAGGGGTTTAGTATTGGGCCTAGTGGAAAAAATGCAAGATTTCTGGTGCAGTTCGGAAGACCAGTTAGGCAGTTTTTTCCTTATGCAACCTCAAAGTCCTTCATTTTATGATGGGAAGAATGTAGAAGAGCTGAATTGGTCATATCTTTGATTTTACATAGGACTGTAGTTGGAAACAAAATCAGCAGCTGCATGCTTTACTTTGGTATGTCCAAACCTTAAATGTGGACAACCTTGAAAATAAAACAAAAACACATTTTACTCCCAGATATAATTTACAATTGCTATATAAATATTTAGAAATTTTCTTTCTGTATGAAATATATTAAGATTTTTTCATCACTATTTTTGCCCATAACTGGGCCCTCTCTGTCCCCTTTATTTCAGTAATGTAAAATAATCACATGAACCAATTTTTATTATTATTATTTAACAACGTTCAACTCGATCTCAAGCCATGGTGGCTTGATGGTTGAACACCGTGTAGGAAAATCGATCTTGTGCAAGTCTAGATAGGTCCACCAGGATCTTCTCCGCCGCTATCTTGATGGTGTCAAGCCATCAGGTTACTGGTTTTCCTCTTCGCCTTGTTCCTTCTATTCTTCTGACCATGATGTCCTTCTCCAGTGATTGCTCTCTTCGTATGATGCGTCCAAAGCAGACAAGTCGTAGCTTGGTGATCCTTGCTTCGAGTGACAAGTCTGTCGTGATTTGACCCTGTGGAAAATTGACAAAATGAAAGCACTTATGTTTACTGTGTCTTTTAACCATCCAGAAGAGGAACTCGCCTAATCCTCCCGTGATGTCACCCTATAGACAACACAGCGCCGGCTCACAAGGCATCATGCTGCTTGTGTTTCAATCATATATAGCTGATGTGTTTCCCTTTGTCATTATGTTAATATACATGCATGTATGTAGTCAGACAATCCACATCTGGTTATTAATATTTGTGGCCTCCTCGGAAAGGGTCATTGATGTCCCCCACCCTGCAAACTGAGTGTTTAATCTGTATGCGGGGAGAATAAAGCCAGCCTGCACTGTAACAAGGAGATATAAGAAACAGATTGGGCTTCTCTGGTTCTGTACTGTGTTATTAGCGACTGACTTAGCCCAAACCGTCCTTACCATAAGGTGCGGATTGAAGCTACTGATCCCTTGCAATTTTTTTAAAGCTGGACGGATTATCTTCTGAAGCCCCAGTGATCTGTGCACAAAGACAAGCCTCAATCAAACGTCTACTCGCTAAGCTGCGGTAGTTACAGACTTCCAGCATATGTTTTCCTCTCTCTCCAAAGACATATTTCATGAAAAGGGGGAGAATAAAACTGTGCCCGTCGCTGCTACACTTGACACATCATTCAGGAGATGTACGATTTTGACATTTAGCAGCTAAAAATGATATTGCCAAAAAAAGTTCACAAGTTCATCCTGATAGAATGTTCTAGGGAGGAGGAAACGTACGTCTTTCCATTAGACACCAAGTGACAGCGTTAATGATAAGAAAGCTTTAAATGGAGCAAGATTTCAATGGATATTGGAGAGCGTGAGTGATTTGTTTCCTGTGTGTCACGGATTTATGAGAGTGATAATTTAACTGCGTCTTGTCCGATGTGATGTGTTTAAACACAAAGCTTAATGTAGGGGAAGATGTTGAGCATCAATGCGGTAATTTGTGTTATAAATTCACCACCATCGGCACCACAGAAGGTAATGTATAGGGGAATGCATTATACGAGCACTAAGCACACTGGACAGCTCTTTATTAGTGTTGAGCGATACTGCTCGATATCTAAAAATATCGGATCGGAATGGTATCGCCGATATCACTAAAATATCGGCGATACCCGATACCGATACCGGAAGTCCAATGTAAGTCTATGGGAACCAAATATCGACATTAAAAAAAAAACATTCTTGCCTTGTTGGTTAATTGTACATGAAGGAAAACAACAAAGAGTAATGTAGAATGTATTGGGGGAGGTTGAGGAGACAATAAAGGCATAGATGTTTAACCCAATGCATTGGAATAGCATTAATATATTTTTTTTTGGAAATACGTTTGGATTGACGAACAAATTGACAATGTTGTTAACCTTTTTTCTATTTTGGCAAATATGTATGTTTCACAACTTCCATGCTCTTCACCTTTTTAACTTTTGCCAGTGCCACACTTTCTCCTTCATAGTCTTCAGCAGCATCATCTTTCTCATCAAATTATTCTTCATCTTCACCTTCTTAATCTTCTTCTTAAACTTCTTGCTATTCATGTTTTTGTTTACATTACTCATATTGTTATTATTAAACTATTAATCTTCTTCATATTCAAATTCTTCATCTTCTTCCTCTTCATCTTCTTCATCATATTCTTATTTGTGACAGAGATTCCTGTACTTGTAATCTGTAAAAGTATGAATTTTTCATTCTTCCGTTCTTGCTGTCACAAAAGATTTAAATTACAACAGTATTTGTCCGTGTTCAGTTTAGCCTGCAGCAGCAGGCATTTTCCAGGGGCACCACGAGGAGGAACGGACTCACCCCCATACACTGCTTAGTCTTCTTCTGCTTAGAATTTAGAGCATATATTTTGCTCTTCATTTTGGTCTTATACTTCATGTTCTTCTGCTTTTTGATCTTCTGCTTATTGTTCTTCTGTCTGTTGTTCTGTATCTTGTAGTTTGTCTTAACCTTCTTTGTCCTGTTGGTGATCTTCTTCAGGGTAATCTTTTATTTTTTCTTTGTGATGGTGTTCAGGCTGGTTGGCTTCATGCTCGTCGTCCTTGTTGTCGTCATCTTCTTCTGGGTGGTCTTTAAGGTCGTCTAATTTCAGAGAACCAGCTGACGTTACTGGAACCCGGACAAGTATCAGATGGAACAAGAGACAATGGAAGTAACGAGGACCTGCTGACTGTGCTGGAACCCGGAGGGGCAGCAGAAGGAAAAGAGGCAATGTCACAACCGAGTACCAGCTGACGTTACTGTGACACGGTTACTAAGCAGGAGGTACCTGTGCTCCAAAGCACTACCAAGGACCAGCAGACGTTGCTGGAACTCGTATACGGAGATGGAGGCACCTAGGCCAAAGGCACTGGGGAGAACCAGTTGACGGTACTGGACCCGGACGGGTAGCAGAAGGAAAGAGGCAATGTCACAACCGAGTACCAGCTGACGTTACTGTGACACGGTTACTAAGCAGGAGGTACCTGTGCTCCAAAGCACTACCAAGGACCAGCAGACGTTGCTGGAACTCTATACGGAGATGGAGGCACCTAGGCCAAAGGCACTGGGGAGAACCAGTTGACGGTACTGGACCCCGGACGGGTAGCAGAAGGAAAAGAGGCAATGTCACAACCGAGTACCAGCTGACGTTACTGTGACACGGTTACTAAGCAGGAGGTACCTGTGCTTCAAAGCACTACCAAGGACCAGCAGACGTTGCTGGAACTTGTATACGGAGATGGAGGCACCTAGGCCAAAGGCACTGGGGAGAACCAGTTGACGGTACTGGACCCCGGACGGGTAGCAGAACGCACCCATGAAAATGTAAGTTGACAGGACACAAGCCGTCCGCAGTTACCGAATCACACAGTCCTACGTGGGTGCTTGTCCTATTGTCACAATGGAAACAGCCTTTATTTACATATCCCACAGCACACATAGGAATCACCTAAACTGCAGGCACCATAGAGTCGGCTAACCCGAATGCAACACGACAGCACAACTTATTGGAGGATAATTGACGTTCACACTGCCAGGAAACATCTGTCGTGCTGTAACCAGGCTGGCCAGGAGTCAGTACCCCTGCCAATTACTTACGAGCAACAAATGGCGGTGTTGTAGCCCAGGGAGTAGAGTTCAGGTGGTAGAAAGATGAACATAACAGGAGACATGGAAAACGTTGCCAAACAGTTATTTAATCTTAAAACGGACAGGCAAATTCAGGTGATATCCATGCCTTGTTCATTTTCAGAAAAGTAAGCCGGTCTACATTCTCTGAGGATAGTCGCATGCGACGGTCTGTTAGTACACCACCTGCAGCACTAAAGACGCGCTCAGATAATACACTGGCAGCAGGGCAAGCCAGCACCTCCAATGCATACTGGCTAAGCTCTGGCCATGTATCCAACTTAGAGACCCAAAATTTGAAAGGGGAAGAGGCATCTGGGAGTACACTTAGAGGGAAAGACAAGTAGTCTGTCACCATCTTACGGAAACGTTGCTTCCTGGTGACTGGAGCCGTCTCGGATGGTGTAGACCTTGCTGGCGCTGTCACAAAACTTCGCCACATTTGTAACATACAGCTCTTGCCCTGTGCAGAGGCGCTGCTTGTGCTCCCTCTTGTTGTAGAGGTGTCTACACTGCCTCGACGCACAGAGCTGCTTTGTAAAGCAGTAGCAGCAGCATCTCTCTCGGCTGGAATGTACAACAGTATGGATTGCACCAGTGTGTCTTGGTACTCCCGCATTTTACGGTCCCGGTTCCCCGGTGTGATGAGGGTTTGTAAGTTGTCCCGGTAGCGAGGGTCTAGGAGGGTGTACAGCCAATAATCTGACGTGGTGAGAATGTGGGCGATGCGGCGGTCGTTTCTCAGGCACTGAAGCATGAAATCAACCATGTGCTGCAGACTCCCAACTGGCCAACAAAAGCTGTCCTGTGGAAGAGGCGTCATCTCTGCCTCCTCTGCATCACCCCACCCTCGCTCTACATACTGACTAGAGCGTTGTGTACCTCCCTCTGTAGGGATTTCTTCCTCCTCCATTGACTCCTCCTCCTCCTCACAAAGTGAGCCCTGCCCAGCCCTTTGTGAGGAACCACGTTGCGCTGACTGTCCTGAAGGTAATAGAATTTGTGACTCCTCATCCTCCACCTCTTCCAAAACCTCTTCCTTTAGTGCTTTCAGTGATTTCTGAAGCAGGCAGATAAGGGGGACAGTCATGCTGACTAGTGCATCATCTGCACTCGCCATCCGCGTTGAGACATCAAACGCACGCAAAACGTCGCAGATGTCCTTCATAGAGGCCCACTCAGTAGTGGTGAAGTGTGGACGGCGCAAAGAGCGACTTGATTGTGCCTGATGCAGCTGATACACCATTACTGCTGTCTGCTGCTCACACAACCGCTCCAACATATGTAACGTGGAATTCCACCTGGTGGGTACGTCACATATGATGCGATGTTCAGGAAGGCGAAATCGGCGTTGCAGAGCAGCAATGCGCGATCTGGCTATGCTGGAACGTCGCAAGTGAGCGCACTCTAGGCGGACCTTCTGCAGCAGTCCAGCAAGATCCGGATAGTCCCTCAAAAAACTCTGCACGACCAAGTTGAGCACATGTGCCAGACATGGTATGTGAGTAAGGTTGCCAAGACCCAGAGCTGCCACCAGATTTCGGCCATTGTCACACACTACCAAGCCTGGCTGGAGATTCGCAGGCAAAAACCACACGTCGCTCTCCTGCTTGATGGCATTCCAGACCTCCTGCGCTGTGTGGCTTAGATTCCCCATTGAAATCATTTTCAGGACGGCCTGTTGACGTTTGGCCACGGCTGTGCTCATATCGGTCGCAACAGGTAAGCGTTCACGGGTCCATGTGGAGGTATACCGTGACGGCTCGTGCAGCGATGATTCTGAGGAACTGGAGTAGGAGGAGGAATCAATGTGTACAGACTGGATTCCTGCAATCCTTGGAGTTGGCAGAACACGTACAGCGCCACTGGCAAGATCTGTACCCGGCTCCACAACATTGACCCAATGGCAGTGAGGGAAAGGTATCGTCCCTGGCCATGGGTACTGGTCCACGCATCGGTGGTCAGGTGGACCCTGCTACTGACGGCGTTTAGTAGCGCATGTTTAATGTTTCCCTCGACATGTTTTTGCAGAGCAGGGACGGCTTGCCTGCTGAAATAAAATCGGCTTGGCACATTATATGTGGGACTGCCAATGCCATTAAGTTCCTGAAACTGTCAGTCTCCACCAGCCTGAATGACAGCATTTCAAGGGACAGGAGTTTTGCAATGCCAGCATTCAGAGCCTGTGCTCGTGGATGGTTTGCCGAGTATGGCCGTCTTTTATCCCATGCCTGTGGTACCGATGGCTGTTTTGTGGCCTGGGAGTGTGACGATGACTGTGAACTTGCTGCTGTGGGTGGAATAACAGTTTGTCTATGGACAACAGTGACCGAGGTTCTTCCATGGAGATCCTGTGAGGAAGCCGAACCAGGTGTGTGTGAGCTGGAGGTAGAGGCTCCAACACGACCTGAAGATGTAGGTGCTGCTGTAGGTTGGCCTACATCTCCAGTGTGTCTTTGTAACTCAGCTACGTGCTTTGTCCGTACATGTTTCCACATATTTGTGGTATTCAGGTTACTGATATTTTTACCTATTTTAACTTTTTGCTTACACAGCTTGCATTTAACATAGCAAATATCATCTACAAGTCTGTCAAAAAAGGACCACGCAGTGCAAGTCATGGGAGCGCCAATTTTGACATTTCTAAGAGAACTGCTCCCAACAGGTGCCAAACTGGAGGCTACAGGCAAGCGAGTCTGCAGCCTACCTCCCTCCTCTTTGTACCGTTGGGCCAATCTCTTCCTCAGAGCTGCTCCCACCACCTTCCTGCTGCTCACGCCATGTTGGGTCTCGGACTTCATCATCTCCACTACCATCTTCAAACACCTGCTGCTGTTGGATGGTCTGGGCAGCACCATGCTCCACAAAACCTGGCAACTGAGTCTCATCATCATCATGAGATGCGTTCTGCGGTGTGCTGTCCATCGGCACTGGCTGTTGCGCATCACTGCATACTCCCTCTTCTTCAAATTGCAGAATGCTGCTTGCCTGTGCCCGTGTTTGCGAGCCAAATCAGATTCTGAGAACTGAAGCAGAGCTCAGCTGGCTCCTGTACAGAACTCTCTGACTGCCTGGGCAATTTGACAGCGGTTGAACAGAACAGATGGTTGCTCAACAGTGTATGTGTTCCTGAGAGGAGGTGGAAGGAATGAAGTCGATGCATGGCTGCCATCCAACCAACAACGGCTTCAATTTGTCTTCCCGCAGCAGGGGGGCACGCCGAGCTCCTACCAAAGTGCGCTAGGAACCACATGGTAAAACTGTGATCTGTCACTGAGGGCGGCAGAGCCACAAAGTATCCTTTCCTGCTGAAACCAGGCACGACAGTGCCTATCCTGCTTCAGTAGAGTAAAGAAGTCGAAAAGTATAGCCTAGTGGCTATACGCAAGACGTGAAGTGAACACTGAAACACAACTGTTCACAATCTGTGAAGGCTACTCTTTGTCTACTTCTATAGTGTTGCAACCATGTATTGGATACGGATGGAAGCGCGCACACTAATAGATATATTATTTAAATGGAATGGAGCAGAACCAATTGGAGAGAAATGAAAAGGATGAGGCACTGAGACACGCTCAGCAGAGTACAAGCACAGTGCTTGAACAAGTAACTGGAGCGTGATGTGCACTCAAAAAATAAAAAACACAGACTGAAGTGAACACTGAAACACAACTGTTCACAATCTGTGAAAGGCTACTCCTTTGTCTACTTCTATAGTGTTTGCAACCAATGTATTGGATACGGATGGAAGCGCGTCACACTAATAGATTATATTTATTTTAAATGGAATGGAGCAGAACCAATTGGAGAGAAATGAAAAGGATGAGGCACTGAGACACGCTCAGCAGAGTACAAGCAGCAGTGCTTGAACAAGTAACTGGAGCGTGATGTGCACTCAAAAAATAAAAAACACAGACTGAAGTGAACACTGAAACACAACTGTTCACAATCTGTGAAAGGCTACTCCTTTGTCTACTTCTATAGTGTTTGCAACCAATGTATTGGATACGGATGAAGCGCGTCACACTAATAGATTATATTTATTTAAATGGAATGAGCAGAACCATTGGGAGAAATGAAAAGGATGAGGCACTGAGACACGCTCAGCAGAGTACAAGCACAGTGCTTGAACAAGTAACTGGAGCGTGATGTGCACTCAAAAATAAAAAACACAGACTGAAGTGAACACTGAAACACAACTGTTCACAATCTGTGAAAGGCTACTCCTTTGTCTACTTCTTAGTGTTTGCAACCAATGTATTGGATACGGATGGAAGCGCGTCACACTAATAGATTATATTTATTTTAAATGGAATGGAGCAGAACCAATTGGAGAGAAATGAAAAGGATGAGGCACTGAGACACGCTCAGCAGAGTACAAGCAGCAGTGCTTGAACAAGTAACTGGAGCGTGATGTGCTCAAAATAAAAAACACAGACTGAAGTGAACACTGAAACACAACTGTTCACAATCTGTGAAAGGCTACTCCTTTGTCTACTTCTATAGTGTTTGCAACCAATGTATTGGATACGGATGGAAGCGCGTCACACTAAAATTTAATATTGAAATGGCAAGACATTAACCTGAAGAAATAAAAAGAGCTGATGACACGTCCAGATGCCTACAGACAGCTGTGCATTGAACAAGAAACTGAGCGTGCATGTGCACTCAACACACAGACTGAAGTGAACACTGAAACACAACTGTTCACAATCTGTGAAAGGCTACTCTTTGTCTACTTCTATAGGTTTGCAACCAATGTATTGGATACGGATGGAACGCGTCACACTATAGATTTATTTATTTTAAATGGATGGAAGTCGAACCAATTTGTCGAGAAATGAAAAGGATGAGGCACTCTGAACCTCACGATGTATCTTAAGCAGCAGAATGCTTGACAAATGTAATGGAAGGTGATGTGCACTCAAAAAATAAAAACCAGACTTGAAGTGAACACTGAAACAAATAAGCTCAGAAAAAGTTTCCATGTTCAAATTGTGAAAGGTACTCCTTTGTTATTTATAGTGTTTGCAACATGTATGGTCGGATGGAAGGCGTCAACTAAAGATCAGATAATGGAATGGTATGTACTTGAATGACAGCAAGCACTAATCATGCTCTAGCAGATAACAGCAGCATCCTTTGAAAATAACGAGTTTTAATTCACTCACAAACACATAACAATTCAACATTTAATTGAATATTTTTAACACAAAACGTTACAAGAATGTTGAAAGTACTCCTTTTATAACTTTTACTAATGTTTGCAAACAATGATTGTATAGATCAATCAATACAGCATTTAGTAATTTGTATGACCTCCGTATATTTTTTTATGCTTCAATAATGACCTATTTGGAGATTGAGTGATGACAACTTATCTTATAGAATTCCCCATAGGGTTTTTTGAGTTCAGAGACTATCTTGATCACCCATCCAACTGATAAATGGGCTGTAGATCATAAGAAAGCTGAATAACAATTCCTATGTAGCTGCATCCAATGTCTTTTTAAGTAAATCCACGTTTTTCTGAATATCAAATGAGCTATTGAAGCAACAAGCGAGACACCAAATTTCACTGAGAATTTTCCTCTAGAGTTATTTTAAGAAAGGTGAAGTTACCTGTGAGATGTAATGACTGACATAGAAAGAAAATCGTGTCACAATGATGAAGGGGTCCGAGTAGTGTTCCACACCATATGTACACAAGAAAACTCGGCATCAACTAAGATGGTATCGGTAAGCGATTTAAAGGTCCACAGAAAAAACAGAGTGATATGACCATTTGAGTGTACTCCGCTCGGACCAGCGGAACCGCGTCCACCAGGCACATCCTATCTACCCGGATACCACAGGTTAATGCTCAGATGGGCTCCTGTGCTTTCAGATATAACGCTCACATCTGATCTCTTGTTGCATCCGGCTTCTCTGGGTCCACTTAAACCTATACACCAGTCCACTGTGACTGATGAAGGTCCTGCATCAGGACCGAAACGTTTCTGTTATTACGGTGGATATCACCTCTGTTTTTTCTGTTGACACCATTAAATCGCTTACCCGATAATCTTATGTTTAGTGCCGAGTTTTCTTTTATGTAATGACTGACAGTCTGTTCTCCTGTCCTCACTGCAGAGCTCTGTATGATTATAACTAATACAGCACAGCAGAGTTGAACTTATTCTCATAACACACACCTCTTCAGCTCTCCTCTTATAGTACTGTCAGCACAGCTGTACTGCTCCTCCCTCCATACTGGCTGCTGTAAGATGGAAGCTGAAGAAGTGTTAGTGCTATGAGCTCTGCTGCAGAGCAGTGCTTGAAAACAACTACGAGAGGAAAGCTGCAGAGGTGTTTGTAATGAGGCAAAGCTTTGCTCTGCTGTGCTGTGCTAGTTTATTTGCCTTCAGCTCTGCAATGAGAACAGAACAGCAGACTGTCCATCAACTCATTACATATGACACTGGTAATGCTTCCGTTTATTTAAAATGCGCTCTTGAGGCAGATTCTCAGGGAGATCTGTGTCTACAATAGATCGTAAAAGTACACTTACATATTATGAAAATCTGGATATCTCTGGAATAAGATTGCCGATGACGCTGCTTTATTTTATCCAGCTTTCTATGGACTTCATGCCTATATTGTTGGCTTAGTATGGTTGATCTTTCTAACATATTCCCTTTAAGCTTACCGATTGTTATGACTACAGTGATCATTTTACAGTCTCAGTAATTCCTGCTGTGCTGCTGTATTTGACCTATAGGCATAAATTTAATTTTTTTTTTTTACCACCCTGTGAAGTTCCCCATCTCTCCAATAGTTGATGCAATAACTGCTGTTCAAAATAACACTTTATTACCAGGGGTTTAAGCTACAAAGCTTTTTTCTGTTGATTCCTATGAGAGCCTTGTTTTGAGTTTCATGTGAAGTATTCTGCTCGTCTATTTGTGGAGTCACATGGTACATTGGAAGGACCAGAACGAGCCACTGATTATCAACTAGGTGAGGAAATAAGTTTTCTGTTATTTCCAATATTTACTTTGCAAATATGAAAGTCAATAACATTTTGTAGGGGAAGTGTTACTTTAAAGGACATCATGGCAATTATACAAGTGATAATGTATCTATCGTAATTTATGAGCGATTTACCGAACCAGAAAGTATAAAAGTACATTCCAAAAGAATAATATAAGATATGTATGAAATGGAGGAAATGACATTTTAGACAAGGTCAAGTGGTGTTTTTTCTTGAGGAATTTTAATGTCAGTTTCCTCTAATACTATTGTCCTAGTATACAAATTGGTGGAACTAATGGGTAACACATTTAACAATAAATGTAATTTAGGTTCCCAAGTGCATTATTCATGATGTTTAATCAAAATGCAAATGCTTTAATAGTTTATATGCCTCCAGAATGAGGCCGTAATCCCCAATTCATAATCTTCATTTTAAGTAAGGTTTATGGTAGATGGATATAAAACATGATATAATGAGCACTAACCACTGGTTACCCTTCTTTCCCCATAATTGTAAGTCAAATTTTTACTATGTTTATTATCTAATGAGATGAATAGGGCACATCACCCCGCATATGTGAAAATCAAGGGTATACATTTATATCACTCTTCTGGTGGGATACACATGTCCTCCTGGGATTTAAAGAGATTGATTCCATAAAATGTCTCTAAACAGTATTGTTCTGGCCCATATATTTGCAAATCTCATCATACTTTAACCTAGGTGCTCCGCAAAAGGCTTTGGCTGTCCATGTATATAGTATCTAAACAATGCAGAGCTGTACAGATATAGCCAAGTTTAAAGCATTTGTCCACCACTCGGACAACCTCTTTTCAAGCCCCACATTTTCCTCTTGTAAAATAATAACGCTATAATCACCGGCAATTGTTCGAAGGCGAAGAGAGTGAAGCCGGTGACTGGCTGGTGAGTTTAAGTGTCAGTATTTTTACACAGAGGCAACATACGGATTGAGAAGGTGTTGCTAGAGTAGTGGACAACCCCTTTGACTATACAAAAAGTGTGCCCCCTTGATAAATCCAGTCTTAAGTGAGATAAGTTGGCATTGAAAACTTCTTCGTTTCTATGCCGTGGTATCCCAGTGCTACGTTATCTGCAACCAGGGCTATACTAGACATCCATAAGACTTGGGTTAGTAGTGATCGCATGATATACTTGTATTATTACTTTCTCGGCCATCCTGGATGCATCCTCTACTGCGCGTGTTGTAAACATTGACTGAACTTATTCAGTGCTTGTGCAACTACAGACAGCAGAATCTTCTGCATATGCTCCTGTTCTGAATCCTTTGTAAAAGTATGAGATTAATCGTACAAATCGATGGGCCAAAGCAATACAGTTTAGGGCCTTTTAGGAAATATTTTCTTAATATGGTCAATAATTTAAAGTCTGGTCTTGACCCTTTCCCATTCTGCAATGAGAAAGTTTGAATCCAGGTTGCTACCTAGGAAGTTCAGGAAGACTTCTGTTGCTCCTAGAATAGTTGCCCACTCACTAGAAGTTCGGGGTGGGGGCAGGGATCCCCTTTTGTTGTTGACCTCTATTTCTCCCCCCAGTTTTCCTTATTTCTGGCATATCTATTTAATAAAATTGTAATTTTTTTACGTCTAAATTGTTTTGGGTATTCTTTTCGCTATTTTTTTCTTTTGTGTTGCAATGTTATCCTCTGTACAGTCATGTTTGTGTAGTGTTTTGCATAGCCAGAAAATATCTGTGTGGGTAAAAAAAAAAATCCTATTTACCGCAATCCTTGTGATTGAGTTATGCAAATGAGACCAACTACTGGAGCCATTTTACATCTCTGCATAGTCCATAAAGGCAACAGGGTGCTAAAACAAAGCCGTTCGATTGCGCAGGACGCGGGATC